>JAGFNQ010001830.1:149568-455944 GCA_024364735.1 Boesenbergia rotunda | reverse complement strand
CAAAACCCTAGGAAAATCATGCATCATGATAAATCCAAGACCATTAGACCTAAGGACCAAGGCATTAACCCCAAGAAGGGGAGACACATGCCTAGGACGGGTAGGTCTAGGAATGTCTAAGGTGGACATGTTGATTCTAGGTTTAAGAATCTAGAAAGGGAAAATCAAGCTTTAAGGGCAAAGCTTGAGAAATTAGAAAAGACCCTAGATAGATTCACTATTGAATCTAAAGGTTTAGGTATGGTGTTGGGTAGTCAAAAACCCAACAATGATATATCGGGGTTAGGATTGTTGGAAACGAAATGGCTAGAGAGAGGGGGTGAATATAGTCAATCACTTTTCTTTGAAACTTAACAAGTTTCCTGCACTCAACTTATTAGTAGCACAGCGGAAGAAACGAAATGAAGCAGTGCAGTAAATGAAAACAGAAACCGAAAAAAACAACCACAATTAGCAAGATCGCTAACAAGGAGGGTTTACAAGGTTCGGGGATAACTTGCCCCTACTCCTTGGCGTGCCCTTAAGGTGGGCGATCCCTTGATCGTCGGCAGATCAAGCCCCGGTTATCACCGGATAGAAAGCAACCTTCTTCTCGGTGGAGAAACCTCTCCACAGTGTTTCAATCACAGATAAAGTTTAAGCATAAAGAAACAACTAGAAGGATCTTACTCAAACACTTAGCAAGGACAAGAACACAGCAAGCTTCCCTGAGCTCCACCCAGTGGCGATCTCACGCAAGAACCCCTCTTCGTGTCTTCCCACTGTTGGACTCCAAGCTCCTTGTTCTCTCCTTCAAGCGCTCAAGTAATGGATGATTGCTTCTCGAAATCAGTGGCTTGCTCAAAGTGATGAAGCTTCAAGAACACAACAAGCTCGTAATGGAGAACTCAAGGCGCAGCAAGAAGATTAGTTCCAGAACTCTGCTTCCACGAAGCTTGCTTCCGCGCTTTTGATTCTCCACACAGCACCAGGTGACAACATCCTCCGTAGCCTCCAGCTGCCAACGCCAGCTACCACTGAGCCCTCTCTGGTCTTCCTGAGATCCCCTCAGCCAAGCCCCAGTCTCGGCTCCAGTCTGCAGCTCGGCCGTTGCAACCTGAAATGGAGAATCGGACAAACCTGCTCCAAGGAAAGCCTCCATTGACCTTTCCTTGAGTGTTTGAATCCTCCCCTGTCACCTGTAGCTTAATCAGGGTGTTAGAGCAGCGTATCACACAGTAAATCAAATATCATATGTAAGTGGCAGCAAATCGGATATGGTCAGACGTGATCAGAGCGTCTGACAGTGCGATTTGAATTAAAGTGATCGGTCACTGGACCGATCCAGGGCGTGTGGGTCGGTCACCAGACCGATCCACTGCTTCGCTGGGATTCCCAGCTCTCGTGTCTATACACGCCTGATCGGTTACCGGATCGATCAGAGTGAAGCCTGATCGGTCACCAGACCGATCAGAGTGAAGCCTGATTGGTCACCCAGACCGATCAGGACAGATGAACAGTGATTTTTTAATCAGATCCAAAGTCCCTGATCGGTCACCGAATCGATCCAGGACTTGATCAGCAAGGGAACTCACTCACCGTCCGCTCCCTGATCGTTCACCAGACCGATCAGGAGCAACGCAGTGAGGAAGCAGCCTGCTCCCTGATCGGTCACCGGTCCGATCAGGAGCCACACAGTAGGTTCCCAACCTCACTGTGTGCTCCCTGATCGGTCACCAGTCCGATCAGACATCGCTGGATCGGTCACCAGACCGATCCACGAAGGAGCAGCGTGCCAATGTCCCTGATCGGTCACCAGACCTATCCAGGGACTCAAACCTAGCCCTCCAAGCTAGGAATTCATTCACCTTAGCCCTCCAAGCTAAGGATTTTTTCATCTAACCCTCCAAGTTGGGAATTTGCACCTAACCCTCCAAGTTAGGACTTTTCACCTAGCCCTCCAAGCTAGGACTTTTCACCCAACCCTTCCGAGTTAGAACATCATCCAACCTAGCCCTCCAAGCTAGGCACCTGACCCTCCAAGCCAGGACTTTTTCACCTAATTCTCCAGGATGGGAATTTGCACCTAACCCTCCAAGTTAGGACTTTTCACCTAGCCCTCCAAGCTAGGACTTTTCACCCAACCCTTCCGAATTAGGACTTTTCAAATACCTAGCCATCCAAGCTAGGATTTTTCACACATAACCCTCCAGGTTAGGATTTTCCAACACCTAGCCCTCCAGACTAGGATTTTCAACACCTAACCCTCCAGGTTAGGATTTTCCAACACCTAGTCTGGAGATTTTCAACACCTAACCCTCCAGGTTAGGATTTTCCAACACCTAGCCCTCCAGACTAGGATTTTCCATACCATGCCTGATCCCCGATCAGGACTTAATCATAATCAATAATCATCCACCTAAACTAAAATCGGTATCAACACCAAAACAACAATCAAGGCCAGACTGCATCAACAAGGATACCGATCTAAGTTCTCCGATGCCAATGAAAAGAAATATGCTAGGGTAGCATATAACTATGGCAAGGAGGGGAAGTACAAGAATGGCAAGGGGATGTCATTTAAAAGCAAGAAGAAGGTCTTAACTAAGGACAAGGGGTCCAAAGTTAAGAAGGTTATGGTGGTAGACCAAGAGTCACCGGAAGTACACCAGTGTGGTCTAGCGTTTGTTGAGTCACCTAGGGAGGTGGCTAAGGCTAAAAGCTTAAGGGGGAGCTCTAGGAGCCAAGTTGGGACCCATAGTCTATGGATCCTGGGAGGATTTCTCTCAAAAGTCTAGATGGGTCATGGAGTGTGCCAAGGGATGTGGAGACGGATTTGAGTCTCAATCCTAAGGATGTGGCACAATGGGTTTGAGGTTCATGCATGAAAATATGACATTGGAGTCATATAACATGGAAGTTGTTTTTGATGTGTAAATGTCATATACACAAATGCTAGGGATGCATTGTGGGTTGGTATGGGCAGAGACATCAAGAGGAGGTCAAAACTAGGACATTAGGTCAAGGTTCAATTGAACCATTTAGCTAATTTGGGTTTTATGTCAATCTTGGGAATGGTGATAGATACATGTTTGAATGTATTTTTCCCAAGTAGATATGGGTATCACAAACCTCTCCACAAAATTTGGAAATTTTTGGAGATTTATGGAATTTCTGATGCATTTCTGAAATTGGGTCAGAAGTGTTGAAAATGGGGTTTTCAGAGTGTCAGTCAACTAGTCCATGGGGTAGTCGACTAATATGGGATGAAATGGTTTTTCAGCAGTTGAAAAGTGTCCAAATGATGTAAAACAAGTGTGTAATCTTATGGGGGGTTAGTACACTGTGTTTATGGTCATTAGAGGTTAAAAGATCCAATAAGAGAGAAATTGTTGGAGTCTTTTTGATGTATGGCAAAAGGGGAGAAGTGTTGGGTTTAAGTGGCAAACCAAACACGCCTTTGCAAAAAATCCTAGGTCAAGGGGGAGCTTAGGTAAAGGGGGAGCATTGTTGCTCATTTGGTGGCGTAAGGGGAATTTTGGAGAGGTTCTTAAAAAGCCTTTGTAAGTCCAATGTAGGAGGAGCCTTGGAGAGGTTCTTGAAAAGCTCATTTTGGTAAAAATCCTAATTCTTGGGAAGGTTAGGTGTGAGGATGCCTTGTGATAGGATCCATGCATGTTTGCATTGTATTTGTTATTTGTTTTCCCTAACTTAGATGTATTGCCGAACATCAAAAAGGGGGAGATTGTTGGGGCAATCTATGGTCCAGAGTGAACATGCGTTTTGATGTTTGGGCAAAGTGTTTAAGTTAGGTTCACCATTGTATTTGATATGTGTATTTGAGTGTGCAGGTTTGCAGGATATACATGGGGTTAGTTGGGTCGTGGGCTTGTGTGCGCATCTGAGGGACCGTGGGTAAAGCAGGGACGATGAGCCGAGGGAAGTGGACTTCAAGGCATACGTGAAGGATGGCATGGAGACAAGCCGATGGCTTGTGTGCGCATTTGAGGGACGAGAGCCAAATTCGAAGAGGGCTTGAAGGCAACAGTTCGAGGCTGCTAGATGAAGAGTCGACTGAGTTGTGAGGGTTCGAGTGCTGAGGGATTGTACTCGGGTAGGGAAACCCTGGGACTAAGTCGTGAGAGTTCAAGTGCTGAGAGAATTGTACTCGGAAAGGAAAACCCTATGCTTAGAGGGTTGGTAGTCGACTGATGCTTGATCAGTCGACTGGTGTATGTCACAGAAAGATCAGTCGACTGCGAATAGGGCAGTCGACTGGTGGTCAGTCGACTGCAAATGGGGCAGTCGACTAGTGGTGGTTGGAAATTCGAACGTTGAGGTTGTAACGGTCAAATTCAAGTGAGACCAGTCGACTGGCCTTAGACCGGTCAACTAGTAACAGTCAAATCAACCTATAGCACTATTTAAAGAGGCTCAGTTTTGGCTGAGAGTTCTTGACGAAATTGGCTTTGGTTAAAGGTCAATTAGTAGTCTTTGTGCTCAGGAGTGTTGTCCGGATTGTGGCGAGGTTTCTCCACCACAAGGAGCTACATGAGCTAGCCGGAGGTCATCCGCGGAGTCATCCACTGACGGATAGGGATCGTCCACCTTACGGACAGCCGTGGAGTAGGAGCTTTATCTTCGAACCACGTAAAGATGACGTGTTAGCGATTGTTTGATTTGGTATTAGTATTTCCGCTTAAGCACGCTAACATTGTAGGAAGAAGAATCGGAGAATTGTTATTCACCCCCCTCTAGCAAATGACAAGGTCCTAACACATAGAGTCAAGTTAAATCAACCTACTCAGAAAATACAATAACCACGTATTTAAGGTAAAAAAAAAACTATAAAATCAAAGGATAAGTACCCGTCTTAAATGTAGAACGTATCCAGGTAAACTCCCACGTCTAGAAGCTCGTATCAAATCCAAATCCTGCAACCAGATGCTTGCACAATTTAGTTAATCGCATCATGTATCAACTAGCCTTCTAAATTCGAATTAATCAATAACCCCTCTTTTAGTCTAGCATTAGTCCACCATAAACCTCATTATCCCATGATCCCTCCACATCCCATCTCTTATAAACTAAATTACAACAATCGTTTATGATCAAACATACTAAACACATCCACTTGAATCACTTAGGTAATAAGTCTACTCTTAACCCGTTGATCAATTCCTTGCTCAAATTCACAATTCATCCTCAATGATATCATATACACACTCCTTAGTTAAATTACAGAGAAAAATATACACCAATAAGGTCTTTTAAATCTGATCTCACCTAGCATTGCCTCAACCCCTCTGCCTCTTGATTCCAGTTTGTGATCCCAATTCTACGTTAAAAAGTTGTGTCAGAATCAACATCCAACTCTAATCAAGCCTAATCTATAACAATTCCGAAATAATGCCTAAACAGGATAGCTCTCATGCAAACAAAATCAGGCTGGAACATAAAAACAAATCAATACATACTCGAACAACAAACTTGACGGAGCAGGGAAGATCGGCAGTGGCTGAATCCGAAGTGGCGCATCAATTGGATGCCTGCGTCAGAAGCTAGGGCACGGATCAGTGTCAGTGTCTCACAAATGGGGCGACACGACCATCAGGCCGGGGCTCGAGAAAAAGAATGGCGATGGGTCGACCAAGGAGAAGTCGATCGGTAAATTGGGTGCTTGATGGAGCGGCACGGTGGCGCCAAGCGATCGACGGAGAGATCGTGAGTCAGAGAGAGTGTGAGGTGTTGTCGGGTAAGAGGATCAACTATGGATCACAGGGAGGGAGGAGAGGGGAGATAGCTATGTCGACTCTCTCTCCCATGGCCGGCGACGTCGCCGTCCTGACCTCACGCGAAGGGCGGTGCTGGCGAGGTAGGGTGGAAGGCAATGATCGATAGAGATACAAGAGGAAGGAGGCGGATCAAGGTGGGGAGATGAGGATGAGGGAGATCGAGGAAGAGGAGGTTGGGTCGGTGGTGAGAATTAGGTTGCGGGGCAGAGTTTAGGGGTGTGTGTGTGCGCGCGCGCACGTGCACGATGTTCACTGTGTGCACGCGTGCGCACGTGTGCGATGTTCACTGCTTCTGAATTATTTGAGGAAAAGTTATATATATATCCCAAAATTTAAACTTTTCCTTAAATAATTCGAAAGTCGTGAGCATCGCGTCCATTTATTCTCGCAAACCTTTCTAAAAATTTTGATTTTTTTTTCAAAATTTTCCATGAAGTTATTTCTATTTTTAACCCTTATTTATAGTATTTTATTTATTTATTTATTTATGTGCCGTATTTTATAGGTGGTTGGCGATCATCTTGGGTAAGGGTTGATTTCGTGTAGGCTTAATTCTGAATGAATACTATGCTAATTTAAATCCTAGATGAAGTTTTGTGTAAAATTACTGATCATAAAGTTGTGTCGTGGGCTTCCTAGGAGGAATTTTTGTGTGGTTTATTAACTACGAATTCAATTCTATTGAGGGAGAAGTTGGATCTATTTGGATTGAGATTTCTACAGCGACTTAGTTAAAGTAGCTACTATTATTGTTTGGTTTTGGAAACTTAGCTTTATTTCTGATTGGGTGTGTATTGTCATGTATCACTTTAGTGTTTTTGGGTTTGGATATTGATTCTTAAGGGAAATCTAATTTTGGGAAAATGATACTAGATTGGTTTAGGTAGGGATGAACATACCTTATGATCTTGTTGTTGTGAGCTTTCACTATCCTTGGATTTTTAAGTGTACTATGTCTACTAGCAATTTTGCTGTTAATAGGTATGAGGATTAGTTTTGTATTGAGGTAGTTCTTTGGGTTCAAATTGGGATTAAACCTAATAACCCAATCCTCAAATTAGGTTGAGAAGGAAATCTATATTTGTTTTAGAGTTTTTATTTAAATAGATGTTATACTTAGGATTTATCTTAATCATGTTTAATATCTTATTTAGCTAATTTAGTAATGATATAAATAGCTAAATTTAGTCCTTGATACAGGATTTTAACTTTGGACTCACATGGGTGATCGTGGGAGGTTCTCTTCATTTACAAACTTCTCTATTTGAAGCGGGTACTTCTTGCTTAATTCTTTAGCTTCATTTACCTTTAAATGCATGATTATCCTATTATTTGAGTAGGTTTATTTATTTTAGCTCTATTGTACTTGTTTTCCTACTTGGTACTTTTTTTTTGCTTAATCTTTGAGTTAAAAATCTAAATTTTCAGTTATACAGTCTAAACTCTTATTTTCTGATCCCAAGTGTAGCGCTAGTACGCATGCACTTAGAAATATTATGTGACGTATCTAGAGTTTGGTTGACATTAGATATACCCTACCCAATAGATTAGTTGCATGTTTGTTTGTTATGATTTTGATTTGAGTTCATATGTTTCTTATTGATTTCATGATGGTTGACCTAGCTGTGTTTATGCACTTTGGTTTCATGCACCATGTTACATTTATTGTATAATGACGTTTATCGACTTCCTTGTGGTTAAGCCCGCCGTCAGTCATATAGTGGTTTGCCCACTCAACCACTCAGGATAGTGGTAGTTGTCAGAGTGTGAGCAGCTATCCTGTGGTGCTACTCTCAATCACTCATGAGTAGTGGTATTTCTTAGAGTGGTAACCGGTGGTGACACCCCTTATGTTGTTTATGAGGGATAGGTAGAGCGATTGTGCTTTTCCGTCGAGTACTGGAGCGGTGATACTCCCCTTCTTAGAGTTAGAGGTTGTTTCTCCTTGTTCTTAGGTATTAGAGTGGTTGTGCTCTCCTTGGGGTCTTTGATATAGAGTGGTTGTGCTCCCCCTTTTCTTGGGGTTCGGGATTGAGGTTGTTCTCTCAACATTCTATCCACTCGGCCACTCATAGGAGATAAATGTGAGAGTGCGTACAATTATCACAGCCCTTGTCCAGTCGACCACGCAGATATGTGTGATGGTTGTAGATTGGTGTGTAGGGGTGACACATGACATTGCATCATTTGCATACCATGCATTTTGCATTTGTTTAAGCTATGATTGTTACATATGATTGATATGCATATATGGTTATTGATTTACATTTATTATTTGATCTGTATTTGCTCAGTAGTCTGAGTAAATTAATGATGTATCATGGCGGTTTCTAATCATGCCTCGAAGGTATGTTTTCGCATTGGATTTATGCTCTACATTTCGGAGATTGTATACTTCGTTCCTATCTATTTTGATTTATTTTATTTATACCATACATTTCTTTATCTGTTATACCCGTAGAATTCGAGCCTAGACTCCCCACCGCTTACTTTTCTTTAGATTTCAGGTAGTAGACAACTGTGTTTCGTGCCGCCAGGAGAGGATCCATCTACCGTCCCTTAATGTCGAGTATTTCCGTTTTGAGTTATTTCATATTTTCTATATATATTGTTATTTTTATTTCGTTAATGGACTCATATTCTGTGTCCATGGACTTTCGTTTTGTTGCATTTAGTTTACAGAGTTTTACTATGATTATTATTTATCCTGTGGATGTTATTAACTACGTAGATGTGATATTTTATTATTTTATTTCTGTTGTTGCCAACTATACGAGGCTATGCTATTATATTGTGTTAAGAGTGATGTATTATGAGATTTATATTTCCGCTATATAGGAGAGATGCTGTCTGATTTTCGAGCAAGCATGAGCTCTGAGGCCATGATAAATATCTTTCATGATTTACCTATCTATATCTAACCAAGAGATCAACGATATTGAATCACTTGGATAAACATTATCATTGTTTTTCTAAGTCACTGTTTGGATGGAGTGAGAGAATTAAGGTTTATTAATGGAAAGGGAACTGAGGAAAAGGGTGGAGAAATAAAATATTTATGTTCTCCTTATTTGGGAGGGAGAAAAGTTTTATTAATGTAATATGTGTTATGTGTTATCTATTTGAGAGGAAAGGGAGAAGGGAGTTTAAATGTATGAAGTTACAAAAAAAAATACTTTCACTTTTACCTTAGACATTTTTTTTTGAATATTAATATTTTTTATAAATATAAATTAGATAGATTTATAACAAAATTAATTCTTTTATATTATCATTTAAATTAGTTACTTTTTAATAAAATAATAATAATTTTTTTATACTACCAATAATAAAATTATGAAAATAATGACTTCTACCCTCGGGTTATGGTGTAGTAGTAGGGTGATTAGTCGCTATCTCAGATATTCACGGTTTGATCCTCAGCTACGACGTATTTATAGGAATTTTTTCTCCAAATGGGGCGCGAACCCTGAGACGCTGGACTTCTAGACCGTCTACCATGAGCGCTGATCCCGGGCCAGCTTGCGTGTAGATTGGCCCGGCAGCCTGGCGCCTAGTCAGAAGGAAGGGGGTCAATGGGCTGGAAAGGCCCGGCAAATAGAAGTTACTCAGATCAAGTCCCTTGAGCGGACGTGTGGCGGCCCACGCTCCGTAGCATTGACCTGTCCCCAACCTAGGTATTCATGCTCTAATACCCCTCCAGGTTTGGCTCCTCGCCGACGCGTGGCGGACCACGCTCCGGGGGTAAGCCCGAACCTCGGGGAGCATTACTTTACGCCTCGTCACTCAGTGCCCCAGTCGGCACCCTCATAGGCCCTCAGTCGGCCCTAGCAGACACAGCCACTCCCTGACACCAGACTACCATAAGTTGCATGGGGTTGGCGCAGGACTGAGGCCATCCTGGCCTCAAACGACGGATATCACGCTGAGGTATTGATCTTCGTGTCATACCCTGTCCCCCCGTACTGCGACCACCCACACCGGTGTCAGGCCGAGCGATGTCTATCTGCACCAGCTATTAAGTTGACAGCGCCCCTTTCCTTAATACAGTATGTGCTACTTTATCCTGCCACCTCTGGGCATGTATCACCTTGTCCTCGTTATATGACAACAGGTGGCAAGCGGGGCAGGAGCTGTCAGCTTCCCCGGCTATATAAGCCTCATCACTCCGTCTTTCTCAGGTACGCGCGATAGTGCAAGTTCATACTGTTCTATTGCTTTCCATCGCCATCGTCGAGTACTGACTTGACCGTCGGAGTGCCTGGCCGGGGACTTTTCCCGGCAGGTTCTAACGGTCTTTGTCTTGCAGGCTAGCGGTGATCCAGCTTGGTAGACCACCTCAGCAACCTCGCTCTTCCCGGAGGCCCACCCAGCTGTAGGGGCGTCCAACTCACTTCGCAACAGGATCAAATTTGGCGGTAGAAGGAGGGACACCAGCGGTCTGATCGGAAGTGAAGATGGCAGACCCCAACCCGATGACTGTGGAGGTTTCTTGCGAGGAGTACGAGGTGCTAATGGCTACACGAGTTCAGAGGGCTTCTCAAAGGCCCTCACAAGTCGCCAGTCAGGGGCCTCAGGGCCCGGAGCCAGTGGCACATCGGTCTTCTGGGGGACAAGGAAGGCCGAGAGCCAGTGGCACATCGGCCTTCTGGGGGACAAGGAAGGCCCTCTCGGCCTGAGGGCGGTTCTGCGCCTCCCCCTGTAGTCGTCCCTCGAGGCCAGGGGAGGAGGCTCATTCTGTGTTGGCAGAAGCCTCAGTGTCCAATCCGGTGCGTGGGAGGCGACCGGACAATGGGAAAGGCCCCAGCTGATCTTACTTCAGCTGCGTTGGCACGTAGTCCCTTTGCCCCTTGGGTCTTGGAAGACCCAGTGCCCCGCCACCTTCGTTTCTTTACCGTCCCCGAGTACGCGGGAGCCACGGATCCGGACGAGCATTTGATGAAGTTCGATAACGCGGCTATGCTTCATCAGTATCTGGAAGGCATCAAATGCCGAGCCTTCCTGACAACCCTCTCTGGTGCAGCCCAGAGGTGGTTCGATCGGCTCCCCGAGGGGTCGATTACGAGCTTTGAGGAGCTCAAAAGAGTGTTCTTGCAGCACTTTGCTAGCAGTCGATGACACCACAGGACGAGCCTTAATTTGTTCGCCCTGAAGCAAGGTCCGAAGGAGACCCTCAAGGCCTACATCAAGAGGTTCAATGATGTAGCGTTGGACGTGCCAACTGCCACCCAGGAGGTCATGGTCAGCACTTTCTCCCAAGGCTTACAGGACAGGGGAGTTTTTCCGCTCGCTGATCATGAAGCCCCCGAAGGACTTCGACAACCTTCTTGGCAAGGCTGTCAAATATATCAACGTGGAGGAGGCACAGGCCGCTCGCAGAAAGGAGTCGGCTACCCCGGCACCTCCCCACCCCATTCAGGGTGCTAGGCCCCCACGGGGACCTATTCCTAGCCCACGTGGGCCCGCCGAGCATGCAGGCATGGAGCAGCGCCATGTACAGCAGGTGGCCCAAGGGTGTTTCCTCGCCCGATGGAGGCCATACTGCACCTTCCACCAGAGCCACGGCCATGCCACAAGGAGTGCCATCAAGCCGGTCGGGGTCGAGCCCCGACCCCCAAAGGACGGGGGCGACAAACACCTCCCAACGGGGCGCATGTTGAGGCGGCCCGAATGTCGACCCCGTAGCCGAGAAATTGCGAGAAAAGCCCCTAGCTGCCCGCAATCTTTTCCCGCAAGGGAACCAGGCTGGGGGCGAGGAGATGGAGGAAGAACAGGCCAACCAGCAGAATGTCATCCGAGGAGGTGTACACGTCATCTCGGGCAGACCGACCGGAGGAGACTCCAACCGTACCCGAAAGGCACAAGTACGCCGGTTGGAGATCCACCAGGTTGGTACTAGCCTGGCCCAGGCGGAGGGACCCCAGATCAGTTTTGGGCCCCAAGATCTGCAAAGGATAGAGGTCCCACATGATGACGCGCTAGTCATTACAACCGTCATCACCAACTATCAAGTCCACCGCACCATAGTGGACACTGGTAGCTCGGTCAACATACTCTACAAGAGAGCATTTGATCAACTCCAAATCGAGAGATCCCAGCTGGACCTGGTAGTGACCTCGTTGTTTGGTTTCACGGGGAATCAGGTTCAGCCTATCGGTCAGATCAGACTGGTCATCTCCTTGGGCGAGGAGCCACTGAAGAGGACTCGGTGATCCACTTTCTTGGTGGTAGACGCTCCCTGGTCCTACAACGCCATTTTGGGCCGACCGGCCCTCAACGAGTTCCGGGCTGTCGCCTCCACCTTCTACCTGAAGGTCAAATTCCCAGTCGGGGACAAGGTGAGAGAAGTCAAGGGAGATCAAAGAGTGGCCCGGAGATGCTACGTGGACGATGTCCAGGTAGAAAGCCGCAAGGCTCCGCGCCCCTTCTCTGACTGCAACATGGTTCAAGCCTCCCCTTAGTCCAAGTTGCATGAAGATAAGGAAGAGGTGCAGCTCCTCCCAGATCGGGAGGACACTCGAGTCAAGTTTGCAGTAGGGCTGCCCGAGGAGTAAAAGAAGCTCCTGCTGGAATGCTTGGCTAGAAACCAAGATGTTTTCGCCTGGTCAGTCAAAGAACTGAGAGACGTTCGACCGGAGGTGGTGGAGCACCGCCTCCATATATATCCACACGCTCGGCCCGTGAAGCAGAGGAAGCGGGACTTCAACACCGAGCAAAATAAGGCGACCCAAGCCGAAATCGAGAGGCTGACGGAGGCCGGGCACATCCGGGAGGTGCGGTTCCCGGCCTGGCTGGCCAACGTGGTGCTAGTGCCTAAGCCAAACAATAAGTGGCGAATTTGCATCGACTTTCGGGGCCTCAACAGGGTCTGCCCGAAGGACTGCTATCCCTTACCTCGGATCGACCAGATGGTGGACTCGATAGCTAGCAGTGAGTTCATTTCCATGCTGGATGCTTACCAGGGGTATCATCAAGTACCCCTGGCCGTTGAAGATCAGGAGAAGGTCAATTTCATTACGACAGACGGTACCTACTGTTACACCATCATGCCGTTCGGGCTGAAGAACGCTGGAGCCACATACCAACGTATGATGAATAAAGTCTTTCGATCCTAGATCGGAAGGAATGTTGAAGTGTACGTGGATGACATCCTCATCAAGTCCACCCAAGCCGTGGACTTGGTGGCGGATGTCGAGGAGACGTGTCAGACATTGCGGAGATACGGGCTCAAATTGAACCTGGCCAAATGTCTCTTCAGCGCCAGGAGTGGAAAGTTCCTGGGCTACATCGTGACCGAGCAGGGCATCGAGGCCAATCCCAATAAGGTTAAAGCTCTGTTGGACATGCCCCCGCCCAGAAATCTCAGAGAAGCACACGGCTCACAGGGCGAATCACAGCCCTGTCTCGATTTATCTCCCGATCGGCTGAACGAGGGTTGCCTTTCTTCAAAACTCTCCGCAAGGCCACCAAATTCCAGTGGGATGCTGACTGTGACAAGGCGTTTGAAGAACTGAAGGCCTACCTTGCTGAGCTGCCCGTACTGGCCAAGCCAGAGGTCGGGGAGACCCTGTATGTTTATTTGGCTGCGTCGGCTGACTCGGTCAGCATGGTTTGGTTAAGCAAGAAGAGGCCGAGCAGCACCCGGTGTACTTCTTTGCCCATCTATTAAAAGGAGCCGAGTGTCGCTATACGACACTCGAAAGGTTGATGTATGTGCTATTGTTGGGCGCTCGGAGACTCCGGCCTTATTTCTTGGCGCACCCTATCGTGGTGTTGACGAACAGCAACTTGGGCCGAGTGGCCTCCAATCCTGAAGCATCCGGGCGGCTGATTAAGTGGACCACTGAGCTGAGTGAATATGATATTCAGTATCAGCCTCGGCCCACCATCAAGGCTCAGGCCCTTGCTGATTTTCTAAGTGAGCTACATGCTGATGAGATTGAAGAAGCCTGGCAGATATATGTGGACGGCTCGACAGCCCGGTCGGGGAGTGGGATAGGCATCCTGATGATATCCCCGAGTGGAGAGCAAATGCACTTGTCCGTTCGGCTGGAGTACCGGGCCACGAATAATGAGGCCGAGTATGAGGCCCTCATATCAGGACTACAGGCTGCCAAGCATGTGGGAGCGACCCGGGTGATGCTTTATTCTGACTCCCAACTGGTGACACAGCAAGTGGCTGGGCGATTTGAGGTTAACAGTGATCGACTGCAAGCATTCATCGAGGCTTATGAGAAGCTGAAGGCCGAGTTCAAAGAAGTGCAAGTAAGGAAGATCCCACGGGAGGATAACTTTAAGGCGGACGAATTGGCTAAGCTAGCCAGCTCAGTCGGCTCTTGGGTGCTCCCCCAGCCAGGAGGCCCGGCACTCCTAATCATGCAAATAGAGAGGCAAGCTGACTTGGAGTTGGAATCTGACTGGCGAACTCCAATCATCGCCTACCTCACAAAGGGAGTCTTGCCGACCGACCGAGAGGAAGCTCGATGGCTCAAGAAGCATATAGCTCGGTATACCATGGTCGGCGACGTGCTATACAAAAGATCGTTCTCCAGACCCCTACTCAAGTGCCTGGGCGAGGAGGATGCCGACTATGTGCTGCGAGAAATTCACTTGGGGATCTGTGGAAACCACGCAGGGGCTCGTGCGACGGCCCGGAAGGCGCTGATGTCAGGCTATTATTGGCCGACCCTGCAGAAGGACGCCAACGAGCTGGTCGCCACCTGCCTATCCTGCCAGAAGCATCATTGCCTACCACATCGACCTACAGAAGCTATGAAGGCATCGGCGGTCTCCTGTCCTTTTGATCAGTGGGGCATGGACATCGTGGGACCATTCCTGACTGCCGCAGCCCAGAAGAAGTATTTACTGGTGGCCGTCGATTACTTTTCCAAATGGATAGAGGCGGAGGCTCTATCGCGTATCACCGAGCAGGCGGTCATGAAGTTCTTGTGGCGAGACATACTATGCCGATACGGAATCCCACACAAACTTGTGTCGGACAATGGAAGGCAGTTCCAGGGTCGAAAGATACAAGAGTGGTGCGCGAAGTACGGCATCAAGCAAGCCTTCACTTCTGTAGCCTATCCCCAAAGCAATGGTCAAGCGGAAGTGGCTAACCGGGAGATCCTTAAAGGGTTAAAGACTAAGCTGGATCATGTTGGCGGAACGTGGGTAGATGAGCTCCCGAGTATCCTATGGGCTCTACGGACCACGATCAAAGAGACAACGGGGTGCACACCTTTCCAGCTAGTCTATGGGAGTGAAGCAGTCATACCGGTTGAAGTCGGATGTGAATCAGACCGGCGGGCAGCCTATGATGAAGATAACTCGGAAAGGAGGCGATTGGAACTGGACCTGGTCGACGAAATCCGAGACAAAGCAGCGGCTCGGATGTTCGCGTATCGGCAGAAGATGAAACAAAGTATGATCGGAAGGTATTGCTGAGGACATTCCAAGTGGGAGATCTTGTCTGGAAGAGGATCAAGCCCGTTGGGGATGTAAGCAAGCTGGAGCCGCAGTGGGGAGGACCCTTCAAAGTCATTCAGAAGCTCGCTTCGGGTGCTTATTACTTAGAGAACGAGAAGGGAAAAAGGTTGGATCGACCCTGGAGTGCGATCCATCTTCAGCCCTATCGGGCTGCCGAATGAGAAGTTATAATGTAAATGTAAAGCACTCATAATAGTGGAAAAACACAGTCCTCACCCCGCTCGCAGATGCTCCAGACTCTCGAGCATTTATCCCGCGGCTCGGCTGCTCAGTAAGACGCGTGGCGTCCCACGCTCCCTGAGTCCTGCCCGACTGTGTGCGCCATTTATCCCGCGGCTCGGCTGCTCAGTAAGACGCGTGGCGTCCCACGCTCCCTGAGTCCTGCCCGACCGTGTGTGCTATTTATCCCGCGGCTCGGCTGCTCAGTAAGACGCGTGGCGTCCCACGCTCCCTGAGTCCTGTCCGACCGTGTGTGCTATTTATCCCGCGGCTCGGCTGCTCGTAAGATGCGTGACGTCCCACGCTCCCTGAGTCCTGCCCGACCGTGTGCGCCATTTATCCCGCGGCTCGGCTGCTCAGTAAGACGTGTGGCGTCCCACGCTCCCTGAGTCTTGCCCGACCGTGTGCGCCATTTATCCCGCGGTTCGGCTGCTCAGTAAGACGTGTGGCGTCCCACGCTCCCTGAGTCCTGCCCGACCGTGTGTGCCATTTATCCCGCGGCTCGGCTGCTCAGTAAGACATGTGGCGTCCCACGCTCCCTGAGTCCTGCTGACCGTGTGTGCTATTTATCCGCGGCTCGGCTGCTCAGTAAGACGCGTGGCGACCCACGCTCCCTGAGTCTTCCCGACCGTGTGCGCAAACTCTTGCCTCGCCAGCAAGTTATAAGTGGACTAGCTTCCACGCCCCACTCGATTCAGTGTCTCCGATCGAACGCGTGGCGGCCCACGCTCCTGAGAATCGGCCTGAGTCAGTGTCCAGACTCTCGTCCTTGAACGAGTTACATTTATCCCGCGGCTCGGCTGTTCAGTAAGACGCGTCACGACCCACGCTCCCTGTGTCTTTCCCGACCGTGTGCGCAAAACTCTTGCGTCGCCAGCAAGTTATAAGTGGACCAGCTTCCACGCCCCACTCGATTCAGTGTCTCCGATCGGACGCGTGGCGGCCCACGCTCCTGAGAATCGGCCTGAGTCAGTGTCCAGACTCTCGTCCTTACACGAGTTACATTTATCCCGCAGCTCGACTGCTCAGTAAGACACGTGGTGACCCACGCTCCCTGAGTCTTGCCTGACCGTGTGCGCAAAACTCTTGCCTCGCCAGCAAGTTATAAGTGGACCAGCTTCCACGCCCCACTCGATTCAGTGTCTCCGATCGGACGCGTGGCGGCCCACGCTCTTGAGAACCAGCCTGAGTCAGTGTCCAAACTCTCATTTCCTCATGAGCTACATTTATCCCTCGGATCGGCACTCAGTTGGACACGTGGCGATCCACGCTCGCTGAGTCTTGCCCGACCGAGTGAGCAAAACTCCCAAAGTCCTAAGGCAAAAACATCTCCCGGACATTTCCATGACTTGATCGCCCCCTGAGCGGGACTCGAGCGAAGGCACCATAGCGAGCCTTTGTGAGGCCCATGACTTGGCAAAAGCACCATGAATTGCCCGAATCGACAACTCGCTCGATTACTCTGATGGCGTTCTCCAAACACTGGATCACTCGCTTTCGCTCAAGCTGCTATTATGCTTAAGTGTTTTGCTCCGACAATCGCAAAGGGTGGAATATTCTTACCCGAGTGGCCAACACGAGTGGAAGGCATCATACTCGCACGTTTCGCATACCCATTCGGCAAGGCAGATCTGAGCCGAAATACCCTCGCTCGGGTCAGTAACGCCACTCGGATTCTTGACACTCAAACATCGCAAATACACGAGAGACAGAAAAAGGGTTGATGTTCTTAATATTAAAAACTATTACAAAAGCGAGGCATAGCCCCTCTTCAGCAATAGAAAACAGACAGAACATTCTTCCTAACCATCGCTCCTAGATCACGGAGCTCGGCAGGTTTCTTCTGGGACTTGTCTTGGAGTAGGGAGTCGGCATATTCTTTAAGGCGTTGTATGCGCCGCTGAATTGCCTTCAGTACGGATGCTTGGACTTCATGTTTTTGTTGAAGCTTAGCCAGCTCCGTCGCGCAAGCAGCCCGCTCTTCCTCCTTGGCCTTCAGGTCGGCCCGGAGAGTGGAGATGACGTGGTGTGCTTCAAAAAGATGGGTCTTGAGTGTGATCAGTTCCTCAAGGTTCCAAACTGGCCGCGCCGCCTGTCAAAGAAAAACAGCAAAGGTCAGAAGCAAAGGAAGGAAAAACGGAAGGAACCTCTCTTACAGCCTGAGGACCCTTGAGTCGGCCTCTGTGCTCTCGCCTGAGCAGAGTTTCCAGGCTCTCGCCTGGACGGGGCTTCAGACTCCCTGTCCAGACCGCTCCTTGAACACGAGTCACTAACTAGGGCCCCGTGAGTGGTGGCACTCGGCAAGACTGGCTGAGGAGAGCTAACAACAGCATCATCACCAGCAGAGGCCCATATTCTGGGAGAGGTTGGTGAGAATGCAATAAAAGGGGCCCCCGAGCTGGCATTGGCAAGGGCAGGGGTGTCTGATAGTAGCCCCTCCAACATTAGTCGAGCCAGTATTGCCAGCCGGGCGGCATACAGGACCGCCTTGGATTGTGCAGGAGCACCTAGTGCAGGGAACGAGGTAGAAGAAGAGGAAGCCCCGCGAGTTGTAGCGCTCGCGGAGGCGGCCCTTGTCAAAGGGGAGTAAACGCTAGTTCCCTCAGCAAAAGAAGGCACCAGAGGGAAAGCCCCCGACTGAGGAAGGGCAACCTCGCGAGTCGGCGGAGGAAGAGATACCTCGTGCCCGGGCGGAGAATGGGTGAGCTCCAGAGGGGAGGTCACACGGGAAAAAGAAGGAGCCGCGGCAGCAGGTTCTGCAGAAGCCGGCACCTTGGCTCGCTTCGCTCAGCGGGGAGTGGCGGCAGTACCATGTGAACATGAAAAATTAGCCGACCGAAGCAGCTGACGTTGGGTCTTCAAGGGTAGGTCGTCCATATCGGTGACCTCCATACGGAAAGCCGGCCTTTCCTTGGCCGGTTCTTTCCCCTTACGTGAAGTAAGTTTGCAAGGGGAAGTGGTGGTCGTAAAGACCCTCGTCATGAGAGGGGAATCCGGGGGAGCATACTGTCAAGATGCTCCCAATCTATATCTTCCGAGGAAGAGAAGTAAGAGTCATCTGAGAAAGTATGAGGTCTTTCTAAGGAAAACAGTTCCTCGGACGAGTCGGTGGACATATTGAAAGATTGGCTGGAAAACTGAAGAGGATTTCGGGCTCGCTGATGTTTCGGTTGAAGGTGACCCTGGTAATCCCCGCCTATATATAGGGGAAGGCGAGCGATCTCGTCCGTTCACAGAATACCTCGGTAAATCGCAAGATCGAACAGGCATCCTTCATTGCATCGTGGGGGGAATATCAAGAAGCAATAAAACAGAAGTGGGCGGGCAACGTAAAGCTACTCGTCACCCGAGGTGCCCACGACTGATGATAGACGTTTCGCTGCCCGATGCGTCATTCTACCATTGATACGTTCGATCACCAGTTAATGCAGCCGTCAGAAATCGGATACGAATCGGTCCGATGGGACAATCGAAAAGACATAAGCGAGTCAGTCGGACGTCCGAGCCATAAAGGGCTGGTCAGGCCCGACCCTCGATGGATCACAAATCCCTTGGTCCGGGCCCTGGTCGGACGCGTGGCGGCCCACGTTCCCCGGAGTCAGCTCGGTCAAGAGGCCAAATTCCCACGGGCTAGCTCCCGCAAATCCCTTGGTTTAGGTCCCGGTCGGATGCGTGGCGACCCACGCTCCCCGGGCTCCGACTCAACCAAGCGGCCAAACTTCACAGACAGGCCAATTTCCGCAAGTCCCTTGGTCAAGGTCCGGTCGGACGCGTGGCGACCCACCTCCCGGCTCCACTACCAAGTGGCAACTTCACAATCGGGCCACTCCCGCATCCCTTAGTCGGTCCAGCTGGACGCGGGCAAGGGTCTCTCAGCCAAAGCTCAATAACTCTCGATCGATCATAACACTCAAATAGAGCGTGGAAAAAGTTCAAGTAAAAGGAAGGAAAAATTTCATTCGGCAAGCAAGATGTTACATATCATGGGCAATCACACAAAAAAAGAAGAAAAGCAAGAGGCCTGGCCCTCACTTAAAAGGCTCTTTTGTTACATCAGGGAGGTCTTTGCACATATCCTGAAATCGAACTGCTGTGGGAGGCATATCGGGATGCAGATACCCTCTGAGCTTGAGTTGTCGAACGACGTTGACTCCCTGGCGCCTCATCACCGCTAGAAAACGCCGGGAGATTTCGGCGGTGTGGGCTGGGGCATTGATGCATTCGAGTCTGCGCTCCTCCAGTCGAGCAGTTTCCGCCTCCTTGTAAGCGCGCAGCTCTGCTAGCTCTGCCCGAGCTGCCTCCCACTCAGATCTCTCCTTCATCAGTTGCTCGAGCTCCTCCTTCCGATCTTGCAACAATTGGTCCTTGGAGGAGAGCTCGGCTGACAGCTCGGCCATCCGCTGTGTCTGCGCCACGACCTCAACATCTTTAGCCTCTAGTTGGGCTCGAAGAGAGTCAGTGGCGGCGGACGCTTCCCGGAGTTCCGTCTCTGCCTGGGTCAACTCGTCCTGGGCCTTCGCCCAAAGACCCCAGGCCTTCCGCTCACTATGCTTTAAAGCGGAGATCCGGAGGTTCGTGTGAGAAGCAGCTGAGTTGGCGGCCTCGATCTGACCGCGTGCAGTCTCCAGTTGCTCCTCGGAATGAGCCAGTCTGTCTTGGAGAGTTCGGACCTCAGCCCGCAGGTTTGTCAAAGTGGGCTCGTCGGAGACAAGGTGGGTGTGCTCCAGTTGAGTCTTTAGACGCTCCACTTCTCTCTCGGCCTTAGCCCGAGCTGAGCTCTGGGCCAGAAGCGACATAGATAAACCATGGCAGGCTCCCGCAAACTGCGAAATAGATATTGATCTTACGAATAGGAGACAGAATGCTCGATAAAGGGGCCAGTTAATCCTAGCATACCTGGGTGGCCTTGAGAAAAAAGGCGTCAGCTTTGTTACGAGGGTCTTGAAAGTAGGACTCCTCGAGTCCTTGAGCATAGCGGTCAGCCACCGACCCGTACAAGCGGAGATCCTGATGTCAGTCTGGCAGGTCGCCCGGGGGCCTCTTCAAATGGCAGTCGACCCGAGTAGGCTCCAAAAGGTGCATCATCGGATCCTCAGCGGAATCCTCAGCAGATGGGGTCCCCAACCCCTCGGGCATTGGCCGGTCAGAAGCAGTGGAGGAAGCAGAGGGATCGGCAGACGGTATGAGGGCAGGCGGATCAACGGCCAGATCAGTGTTAAGGTCGGCTATAGGAATGCTGACCGGTGGGGGGACGATGGAGTCATCAGCTGGCGCGATAGCGAGGGGATCAATGGCAGAGGCCACAAAGGGGATGATAGCAGTGGAGGTGGAAGGGGCTCCTGAGTCGGGAGCTGCTCTCTTCTTTTTCTTCTTCTTCTCCAGACGTTTGCTGGAGGAAGGGTGAGACGAGCCCCCTGTCGGGGAAGGTGCTCGTTGACGCTTGGAGGAAGCGCGTGATCTGGTGATTGTAGGTAAGGCTGTCTCGGGGGCAGGGCGAATTGACTCGGGCATAGTCGGAATTGTGCCTGCCGAAACATCTTCTGCCGAAGCGCCTTCCCTGGCAGCCAACACCGAGGCGACCCGAGTCTGCAGCTCGGCTTCATCTAATCTGAAGCCTTCCTTCAGAGCCGCAGCCCGTAGCATGGGAACTGCGGATGCAATAAGCTCAGGCATGGTTAATGAGTATGCAGGGAGGGTACCGTGAGACTTACCGACTGCGAACAAGGAAGGGATAGGACTAGGGCTGAGACCGAAGGTGGAGAGAATCCCTTTCTTTAGCAGATGGCCACCGTGAAAGTGCCTATCCTCTAGATCGACTGTGACATTCAGGTAGGCTGCGGAAGTGCGATAGTGTCGGGGGAGGGCCTCGAAAACAGGATGTCCCTCGATCCCAGTTGTAGGCCAGCCCGGGGATGAGATAGGCCCAACGAAGAAGTAACGCTCCTTCCATCCTTTGTTCGAAGTGGGAAGATTCAGGAGGAAGGAAGCTTGGCTCGGGCTTGGAAGAAGAAGTCACCCGACTCCTGCTGTTTGGGATAGAAAAGGTAATGAAAACCCTCCGGCTCTAGGGGAATCTTGTATACGAAGAAAATGATAACCGAGCCACACATGAGATGTATGGCGTTGGGAGCCAATTGAGGTAAGGGAATTTGAAAGTAGCTACAGACGGCGGAAAGGAAAGGATGAATGGGGAAACGGAGACTGGCTTGTAGATGGTCTCGAGATAAAGTAATATAGCCCAAAGGGGCGGAATCAGGTCGATCAGTCGGCGTCGGCAGGTGCAGCTGGTGGTCTGAGGGGATTAAGAAGTCCGACTGTATTTGTTCCAAGTCTAGAGTAGTAAGGGCAGTCATCGTGGCGGAGTACCATGGCAAAGAAGGGGAGGAAGACGACGAGGGAGAAGCCATTGGATAAGAAGGAGAGAAGAAACTGACCAAGGGAGAGAGTCACCGGCGAAGGAAGTCGAGGAAGATAAGCTGTCAGAGCCCTAGCAGCGCTCAAAGCGGCGGAGACTGATGCGGGGTCTTGAACGCAGGGAGAAGAAGGATCAAACGAGAGGCTTACTTATGGGAATAGATGAAAGACGTCGGTCGTCCGATGAAGAACGGGGAAAACGTGCGACCTGCCGAAACCGTCTGATCAGCTCGGGCCATGGTCAAACAGCAGAGCGCAGTGGGGCAGAACCTCGCGAAGGATGATAGCATGCCCTTGGTATGCGAGCGCAAATGCTAGGGGCGCGAGTCTCGGCATTAAGGCGTATCAGATTCAAGGTGAGAACAGGCATGGCAACAATAGAAAACCCGATTTCGAGGGTGCGCCAGGCTCGAGCCAGAGTCGGGGTCCAGTCAGTCGACTACGTGCCTCCTTCGACTAGACTTGAGGGGGATGCTTATGATCCCGGGCCAGCTTGCTGTAGCCTGGCCCGGCAGCCTGGCGCCCAGTCAGAAGGAAAGTGTTAATGGGCTGGAAAGGCCCAGGCAAATGGCAATCGGTCAAGATCCCTGACAGACGCGTGGCGGCCCACGCTCCTCAGATTAGTCTGGTCCGAGCTTAGATTCATGCTCTAATACCCTCCAGGTTTGGCTCCCGCCGACGCGTGGCGGCCACGCTCCGGGGTAAGCCCGAACCAGGGAGCATTACTGACGGACTCGTCACTTAGTGCCCCAGTCGGCACCCTCATAGGCCCTCAGCCGGCCTCGTCACTTAGTGCCCCAGTCGACACCCTTATAGGCCCTCAGTCGGCCCTAGCAGACATAGCTACTCCCTGACACCAGACTACCAGAAGTTGTACAGGGTCGGCGCAAGACTGAAGTCATCCCGGTCTCAAACGACGGATATCACGCTGAGGTATTGATCTTCCTGCCATACCCTGTCCCCCCGTACTGCGACCGCCTACACCGGTGTCAGGCCGAGCGGCGTCTATCTGCACCAGCCATTAAGTTGGCAATGCCCCTTTCCTTAATACAGCATGTGTCACTTTATCCTGCCACCTCTGGGCATGCATCACCTTGTCCTCGCTATATGACAGCAGGTGGCAGGTGGGGCAGGAACTGTCAGCTTCCCCGGCTATATAAGCCTCCACACTCCGCATCTCTCAGGTACGCGCGATAGTGTAATTGCATACTGTTCCATTGCTTTCCATCGCCACCGTCGAGTACTGACTTGACCGTCGGAGTGCCTGGCCGGGGACTTTTCCCGGCGGATTCTAACGGTCATTGTCTTGCAGTCTAGAGGCGATCCAGTTCGGTAGACCACCTCAGCGACCTCGCTCTCCCCGGAAGCTCACTCAACTGTAGGGGCTTCCAACTCGCTTCGCAACAGGATCAACGATTGAATCAATTTATTCGAATAGGCACGACTTTTGTAACGCCCCGAAATTTCCATATTGAAGTTCTTAAAGTCCTTAGAACTATTTAAAAATGTTTTAGAAATATTCTAGATATTTTTAGGAATTTTTAGAATATTTTTATGGAATTTTCCGAGTCCGTTTAGTATTTTTATTAGAAGAAATAGAGTTTTCGGCAAAAAAAAAAAAGTTGCCGGGACGAGTTTTGAACCCGAGACCTCCCATGGGACCAACGACTTAAGTTGGTCGGGTTAACCAGGAGCCCCAGCAGGGGTGTGCTGAAAGAAGATAGAGAGATATTAAGTTAAGTTATAAGTCGGACTTAAATACCCTAAGTATAAATAGATAATTAAAGAGAGAAATTTTATTTTTCTCTCAACTAAACCCTCTTCCTCGCCCAAGCCCACGCACGCCGCCCTCTTCCCTCTCTTGTGCGCACGCCCACACCAAGCCCTAGGGCTTTCCTCCGGTGGCCGGCCAAGGCTCTCCTCCGAGAGATTTTCCGATATTCGGAATCCCCGCGACGAGAGGAACGCGTGAGCGCGAAGAAATCTCCGAGACTCCGAGTTTCTCCAGAACCTCCGACGCCGTTCTTGGTTGTAAGTCCAAAGAAATCAAAGTAAGTACTGCTCACCTGCAGTAAGAGGCGGTTTTCCGCAAGAATTTTCCCTTAAAAGTTTTAAAAGAGATATTTACTTTTAGTTTAAGATTTTGCATGTGATCTTAGTTCATTATATGCTTATATATATTTGATAGAGTACCCTATGTGAGTTTAGGGTCTAAGAAATCTATAAGAAAAGAAAAGAAAGATAAAGAAAAAGAAAAGAGAAGGCCAAGGCCTTACGAAATCCCCAAAAGTCAAAACTTAGGGATTTGGGCACACAAGGTGTTCGATAAAATGCCAAGGCATTTAAAGATAAGGAAGAAAAGAGAGAAAAGCTATTTTATTTTCTAAGGCCAGTACCCGGCGTCCAAGGGCATCGTTAAAGAAATCCAGGTGTCCAATTCCAAGGTCTTGGCCCTGGTAGACCAAGGTCTACCCTATTAGGATTGGTGGCTCGCTACCCCAACCTTTTAGGGAACGCGCATAAGATGGTACTTACGTCTTAAGTAGATCCAAGTGAGTTATTATTTTCAAGTATATGCTTTAGCAAAGTTTTTCTAAAGTTCAAGGAAGTTTTCTAAAAGTTAAAGAAAGATTTAAAGTTAAAGAATTGCTAAAGTTTCAAGTTAAGCCAAGAAAAAGTGAGTTAAGACTTATTAATGCTTGAGTATGCACGTTTTGAGTTATACATATTTTAGTGTTTCTGTTAAGCATAAAAGTATCTCATGTGATTTCACATTGTTCAAAAAGCATGCTTGCACATTTCGAGATTTTGTGAGCTAGATAGTACTTGCTAAGCTTTATGCTTATTAGTTGCATTTCCTCTTGCTGCAGGTGAAGGTAAAGGCAAGCAATTCTGAAGGAAGGCGACGAGGCGGTGCTGAGTGACGTGTGTGTGGTGGCTGACCTTGGAGAGGTCCTTGGGACAAGATGAATAAAAGACTTAAAGTGCAATTGTTACAGATTCTTAGTTTAAGTTAGATCACATAGAATTTATCCAAGTATTTGCGTTTTAGATATTTTGCATGTCTTAAAACCACGAGTAAAGATTCCATGTCATTCTAATTAGTATATATATCCTTATGATTGCATTGGATGAGTATGAGCGTGAGTAGTTTTGAATATCGATACTTTGATGGAGCTATTTGATGCATGTGCCAAGATGTTGTTAGGCCCCTTTTGAATTAAGTTTTTATTGCTTTAAATATGCTTAGAAAAGTTGCTTTTACACTCCATAATGCTTTAGTAATGTTATAGAACCTTGTGTGATGAGTTTAAATGGTTAGAATTGCTTGTAATGGTATGTTTTAAATGGTTAGAATTGCTTGTAATGGTATTGGAGACTCACCCCCCAGGTCGACTGGGGCAGCTAGGTCGACTGGGCAGGGCAAGTCCCAATAAGTATTTTCTTTACGAATGTTAGAGAAAGGAAGTGTGTCATTGTATCATGCATGACTATTAAAGTTAGGATATCATTCTTAGATAGATTTAAATACAAAAAGTAAGAAAGTTCCGCATTTTTAGTCGTGCATTAGAGTCAAGAAGTAGACAAGTAACGGTCCGTCTAAGGTAGAGAAGGCGGGTCGCTACAGTTGGTATCAGAGCAGGTTCCCATTCTCCAGCATCACACACACTTCAGCATCTGCCTTGCCGTCTTCAAGTAAGAAAGTTTTAAGTTTTAGTTTCTATTGCTCCTTTATTTAATTGCAGTATAGAGAAATGCTTAAGTACTTACTCATATGTGCATAGAACAAGGAAGCATGTTTAATACCTTAGTATCATGGAATCATGTTTAATCCCTAGAATGGATATTAGGTTACTAAGTAAGAAGACAAGTTTATACCTAGAGATGTAGTAGTGATTTCTTGTTCCCTTATGCATTATTAGATGGCAAGAAGAGGCCGAGCTCCTAATGCAAGGAACAGAACTCCAGTTCAAGATAACAATGAGCCTGGCACAGAACAGCCAAACCTGATGGCAGTCATTGCTCAAATGCAAGCTCAGATTTCAGAGCAACAGAAGACCATCGCCACACTGATGGCAAATCAGCACCCAGTGCCCCCTACACCACCCACAGCAGGAGTGGAAACTCCAGTGGTGGCTGAAGTTCCACCAGTCACACAGGAGACCCCTGCCGTGAACCGAAGACAAGAAGCATACCTCGTCCAGTGGCAGAGGCTGAAACCTGAAAGCTTCTCAGGCACGACTGAGCCCTGGGATGCCCAGGCTTGGTTCAAGACTTTAGAGAGCACAATGGAGCTTCTTGACTGGCCAGAAGTCGAGAAGGTCAAATGTGTCTCCTTCTGCCTAACTGGAGATGCTCGTATGTGGTGGGAGCGGGTCAAGAGTAAGAGAACAGTCAACCAGATGAAATGGGCTGATTTTGAACAGGAGTTCTATGAAGAGTTCTTCCATATGAGGGTCACCAACAAGCACTATGAGGACTTCATGGAGTTCAGACAGGGTGACCTACCAGTGGGAGAAGCAATCGTGAAATTCAACAGACTAGCTCGCCTCTGCCCAGAGCTAGTCAACACAGAGAGGGAGCGAGTCAGACTGATGCTCCGTATGCTAANGGGGAGGCTCATTCAATGTCCGTCGAAGCCTCAGTGTCCAATCTGGTGCGGCGGAAGCGGCAGGACAAAGGAAATGCTCCGGCAGACCCCACTTCAACCATGCCGGTACGTAGTCCTTTTACTCTCTAGATCTTGGAGGACCCCATACCCCGACACCTTCGTTTCTTCACCGTCCTCGAGTACACGGGAACTACAGACCTGGAGGAGCACTTGATGAAGTTCGAGAGCGCGGCCATGCTTCAACAATATCCGGAAGGCGTCAAGTGTCGAGCCTTCTTGACCACACTCTTTGGCGCAACCCAGAGATGGTTCGACTGACTCCCCGACGGGTCGGTCACAAGCTTTGAGGGGTTCAAAAGGGTGTTCCTACAACACTTCGCTAGTAGCCGACGGCACCATAAGACGAATCTCAATCTGTTCGCCCTGAAGCAAGGGCCGAAAGAGACTCTCAAGTCCTACATCCAGAGGTTCAACGAGTTGGAGATGGATGTGCCAACCGCCACTCAGGAGGTCATGGTCAGCGCGTTCTCCCAGGGTTTACAGGAAGGGGAGTTTTTCCGCTCGTTGATCAGGAAGCCCCCGAAGGACTTCGACAACCTTCTTGGCAAGGCTGTCAAATATATCAATGTCGAGGAGGCGCAAGCCGCTCGCCGAAAGGAGTCGGCTGTCCCGGCACCTCCTCCCCCTGTTTATGGCGCTAGACCCTCAGGAGAAACTATTCGCAGCCCATGTGGGCCCGCCGAACCCGCAGGTGTGGAACGACGCCATGTACAGCAGGTGGACCAAGGGTGTTTCCCTGCCCGATGGAGGTCATACTACACCTTCCACCAAAGCCACGGGCACGCCACTGAGGAGTGCCGTCAAGCTGGTAGGGGTCGGGCTCCTACCCCCAGAGGGCGAGGGCGGCAAACACCTCCCGGGCGGGGGGCAGGCCGAGGCGGCCTGAATGTCGACCCGGTGGCCGAAGAGCTGCGAGAGAACCCCACGGCTGCCCGCAACTTATTCCCCCAAGGGAGCCGAGCGGGGGATGAGGAGACGGAAGAAGAGCGGGCCAATCAGCAGAATGTCATCCGAGGAGGTGTACATGTCATCTCGGGTGGACCGACGGGAGGAGATTCCCACAGTGCCCGGAAGGCACAAGTGCGCCGACTGGAGATCCATCAAGTCGGCACTAGTCTGGCCCAGGCAGAAGGGCCGCAAATCAGCTTCGGGCCCCAAGATCTTCAGGGGTTAGAAGTTCCTCACGATGACACGCTAGTCATCACCACCGTCATCGCTAATTATCAAGTCCATCGCACAATCGTGGACACTGGCAGCTCGGTCAATATACTCTACAAGGGAGCGTTTGACCAGCTCTAGATTGAAAAGTCCCAGTTGGACCTAGTTGCTACCCCGTTGTTTGGCTTCACGGGAAACCCAGTGCAGCCATTGGCCAGATTCGGTTGGCCATATCCCTGGGTGAGGAGCCGCTAAAGAGGACTAGGTGGTCCACCTTCTTAGTGGTGGATGCTCCTTCGTCCTACAATGTCATTCTGGGCCGACCCGCCCTCAATGAGTTCCGGGTTGTTGCCTCCACCTTCTACCTGAAGGTTAAATTCCCAGTCGGGGACCAGGTAGG
Source organism: Boesenbergia rotunda (assembly GCA_024364735.1). Taxonomy (NCBI): domain Eukaryota; kingdom Viridiplantae; phylum Streptophyta; class Magnoliopsida; order Zingiberales; family Zingiberaceae; genus Boesenbergia; species Boesenbergia rotunda. The sequence continues at coordinate 427,821 of JAGFNQ010001830.1, read as the reverse complement.
AGAAGTCAGGGGTGACTAGAAGGTAGCCCGGAGGTGCTACGTGGACGACGTTCACGTAGACAGTCGTAAGGCCCCACGTCCCTTCCCCGATTGCAACATGGTTCAGGCTTCTCCCTGGTCCGAGTTACATGAGGACGAAGAGGAGGTGCAGCTCCTCCCGGATCGGGAGGAATCCCAAGTCAAGATCGCCGCTGGACTGCCAGAGGAGCTGAAGGAGCCCCTGCTGGAATGCTTGGCTCGGAACCAAGATGTCTTCGCCTGGTCGGTTAAAGAGCTGAGAGGCGTCCGACCGGAGGTGGCGGAACACCGCCTCCACGTATATCCACATTCTCAGCCCCGTGAAGCAAAGGAAGCAGGACTTCAGTACTGAGCAGAACAAGGCAATCAGGGTCGAGATTGAGAGGCTAACGGAGGCAGGTCACATCAGGGAGGTACAATTTCCAGCCTGGTTGGCCAATGTGGTGCTGGTGCCCAAGCCAGACAACAGGTGGCGGATCTGCATCGACTTTCGGGACCTCAATAAGGCTTGCCCGAACGATTGCTACCCCCTGCCTCGGATTGATCAGATGGTGGACTCGACGGCGGGTAGTGAGTTCATCTCTATGCTGGACGCTTACCAAGGGTACCATCAAGTGCCCCTGGCCGCCGAGGATCAAGAAAAGGTTAGCTTCATCATGGCAGACGACACTTACTGCTACACCGTCATGCCGTTCGGATTGAAGAACGTTGGAGCCACCTACCAGCGTATGATGAACAAAGTTTTCCTGACCCAGATTGGGAGAAATGTGGAAGTATACATCGATGATATCCTCATCAAGTCTGCCCGAGCTGAAGATTTGGTGGTGGATGTTGAAGAAACCTACCAGACGCTACGGAGGTATGGGCTCAAGCTGAACCCAGCCAAGTGCCTCTTTGGCGCCCGAAAGGGGAAATTCTTGGGCTATATTGTGACTGAGCGGGGAATCGAGGCCAACCCGGGCAAGGTCAAAGGTCTATCCCCCGCCTCGGAATCTACGGGAGGCTCAGCGGCTCGCTAGGTGAATCATTGCCCTATCTCAGTTTATTTCTCAATCGGCAGAACGAGGGTTGCCTTTCTTCAGAACTCTCCGCAAGGCTACTAAATTCCAATGGAATGCCGATTGTGACAAGACATTCGAAGAGCTGAAGGCTTACCTTGCTGAACTGCCCGTGTTGGCAAAACCGGAGGTCGGGGAGACTTTGTATGTGTATTTGGCTGCGTCGGCTGACTCGGTCAGCCTGGTGTTGGTTAAGCAGGAAGCGGTTGAGCAGCAGCCCATGTATTTCTTCGCACATTTACTAAAGGGAGCCGAGTGCCGTTATATGACACTTGAGAAATTGATGTATGTGCCATTGTTGGGTGCTCGGAGGCTCCGCCCTTATTTATTGGCTCAACCTATCGTGGTGCTGACGAACAGCAACCTAGGTTGAGTGGCCTCAAATCCTGAAGCATTTGGGCGACTGATCAAGTGGACTACCGAGTTGAGCGAATATGATATTCAGTATCAGCCTCGATCAGCTATCAAGGCTCAGGCCCTGGCTGACTTCTTAAGCGAGCTGCATTCGGACGAAATTGAGGAGGCATGGCAGATATTTGTGGATGGCTCGTCAGCTCGGTCGGGAAGCGGAATTGGTATTCTGATGGTCTCCCCGAGTGGAGAAAAAATGCATCTGTCTGTGCAACTAGAGTATAAGGCCACAAATAATGAGGCCGAGTACGAGGCCCTCATATCTGGACTGCAAGCAGCTAAGCATGTAGGGGCATCTCGAGTGGTACTCTACTCAGATTCTCAACTAGTTACGCAGCAAGTGGCGGGGCGGTTCGAAGTCAATAGTGATCGGCTGCAGGCCTTTATCGAGGCCTATGAGAAGCTAAAGGCTGAATTCAAAGAGGTACAAGTGAGGAAGATCCCACTGGAGGAGAACTTCAAGGCAGATGAATTGGCTAAACTAGCCAGTTCAGTTGGCTCGTGGGTACTTCCTCAGGCTGGTGGCCCGGCGCTGCTAGTCATGTAGATAGAAAGACAAGCCGACTTAGAGCTGGAATCCGACTGGCGAACCCCAATCATCACCTACCTCACAAGGGGAATTTTGCCGGTTGACCGGGAGGAAGCTCGCTAGCCCAAGAAGCATGTGTCCAAATACACCATGGTCGGCGACGTCCTTTACAAGAGATCGTTTTCCCGACCTCTCCTCGGATGCCTAAACAAAGAGGACGCTGATTATGTCCTGAGGGAGATTCATCTGGGGATCTACAGACACCACGTCGGTGCTCGTGCGACAGCTCGGAAGGCGATAATGTCGGGATATTATTGGCCTACCCTGCAGAAAGACGCCAACGAGTTGTTTGCCACGTGCTTATCCTGCCAGAAGCATCATTGTTTACCACACCAACCCACAAAGGCCATGAAGGCGTCGGTAGTCTCGTGTCCCTTTGACCAGTGGGGTATGGATATTGTGGGACCATTCCCAACTGTGGCGGCCCAGAGAAAGTATTTGCTGGTGGCGATCGACTACTTCTCCAAGTGGATAGAAGCTGAGGCTCTGGCACGCATCACTGAGCTAGCGGTAATGAAGTTCTTGTGGTGGGACATACTGTGCCGGTATGGGATCCCGCACAAGATAGTCTTTGACAATGGAAGACAGTTTCAGGGTAGGAGGATACAAGAGTGGTGCGCCAAATATGGCATCAAGCAAGCGGTCACCTCTGTGGCCTACCCTCAAAGCAATGGCCAAGCAGAAGTGACCAATCATGAGATCCTTAGAGGATTGAAGACTAAGCTCGACCACGTCGACGGAACATGGGTCGAGGAGCTCCCGAGCATACTGTGGGCCTTGAGGACCACAGTCAAAGAAACAACTGGTTGCACGCCTTTCCAGTTAGTCTACGGGAGCGAAGCAGTGATCCCGGTCGAGGTTGGATGCGAATCAGATCGAAGGGCGACCTATGATGATGATAACTCAGAAAGGCGGCGCCTGGAGCTGGACCTAGTTAACGAAATCCGGGACAAAGCAGCTACTCAGATGTTCGCTTGCCGGCAGAAGATGAAACAGAAATATGACCGGAAGGTGTTGCCAAGGGCATTTCAAGTGAGCGACCTTGTCTGGAAAAGAATCAAGCCAGTGGGAGACGTGCATAAGCTGGTGCCACAATGGGGAGCATGCATAACAGTGGAAGAACATGGTCCTTACCCCGCTCGTAGATGCACTGGACTCTCGAGCTATTAGCCCGCAGCTCGGCTGCTCAGTAAGACGTGTGGCGTCCCACGCTCCCTGAGTCATGCCCGATTGTGTGCGCTATATTTCCCGCAGCTCGGCTGCTCAGTAAGACGCGTGGCGGCCCACGCTCCCTGAGTCTTGCCCGACTGTGTGCACTATATTTCCCGCAGCTCGGTTGCTCAGTAAGATGCGTGGCGTCCCACGCTCCCTGAGTCTTGCCCGACTGTGTGTGCTATATTTCCCGCAACTCGGCTGCTAGTAAGACGCGTAGCAACCCACGCTCCACGAGTCTTGCCCGACTGTGTGTGATATATTTCTCGCAGGTCGGCTGCTCTATAAGACGCGTGGCGTCCCACATTCCCTGAGTCTTGCCCGACTGTGTGCGCTATATTTCCCGCAGCTCGGCTGCTCAGTAAGACGTGTGGCGGCCAACGCTCCCTGAGTCTTGCCCGACTGTGTGCGCTATATTTCCCGCAGCTCGGCTGCTCAGTAAGACGCGTGGCGTCCCACGCTCCCTGAGTCTTGTCCGACTGTGTGCACTATATTTCTCGCAGCTCGGCTGCTAGTAAGACGCGTGGCGTCCTACGCTCCCAGAGTCTTGCCCGACTGTGTGTGATATATTTCTCGCAGGTCGGCTGCTCAGTAAAACGTGTGGCGTCCCACGCTCCCTGAGTCTTGCCGGACTGTGTGCGCTATATTTCCCGCAGCTCGGCTGCTCAGTAAGACGCGTGGCGTCCCACGCTCCCTGAGTCTTGCCCGACTGTGTGCGCTATATTTCCCGCAGCTCGGCTGCTCAGTAAGACGCGTGACATCCCACGCTCCCTCAGTCTTGCCCGACTGTGTGCGCTATATTTCCCGCAGCTCGGCTGCTCAGTATGACGCGTGGCGACCTACGCTCCCTGAGTCTTGCCCGACTGTGTGCGCTATATTTCCCGCAGCTCGGCTGCTCAGTAAAACGTGTGGCGTCCCACGCTCCCTGAGTCTTGCCCGACTGTGTGCGTTATATTTCCCGCAGCTCGGCTGCTCAGTAAGACGCGTGGCGTCCCACGCTCCCTGAGTCTTGCCCGACTATGTGCGCTATATTTCCCGCAGCTCGGCTGCTCAATAAGACGCATGGCGTCCCATGCTCCCTGAGTCTTGCCCGACTGTGTGTGCTATATTTCCTGCAGCTCGGCTGCTCAGTAAGACGCGTGGCGTCCCACGCTCCCTGAGTCTTGCCCGACTGTGTACGCTATATTTCTCGCTGAGTCTTGCAATACCTTCATGCTTCTTTTAATTTCCTTAACTTAGAAGACGCCGACCAAACTCGGCCAACCCCGGTGCCGAACCAAGTCCTGACCCTAGATTCCCTACCCTAGAATTATGCAATAAGTTTGCTCAAACCATTTACAAGCCTATTAAAATAAGTTATCTTAATAGGCACTTCTTTACGCAATCATGCTCCGTAGCCATGCATATTATCAACTTCTATCAATTAGATAATCTTGTCTTCTGCACTCATACCATTAATGAATCCTTATGTGCAGAATTCTACAATAACATAATTCGACAAGATAATCTCATGTTTCACACTACTGTCCAAGGGATACCTCTGTCTATCACCCCTACTTTGTTGAACCGATTCCTTGGACTACGACCCTCTCAGTCCACATTTTGCTGCTATCCACCTAGGAATCCTCCATTTGATCCTCCCTACTCTCACATTACCTTAGACACCATCCGCTCCTATTTCTATAGGGAAGCACTCCCCGCAAATAGACGTTTCCAAGCCGTTGAACTTCAGGCACAGGACTATGCCTTGTATAGAGTCCTGGTCCGCTGTATCTTACCACTCTCCACTAGAGATCTCGGGACCATGCGACCCTTTCATGCCTTCCTTCTGTATGCCCTAGTCCATCACCTTGACATAGACATTGGACTACATATGTTTCATACTAGTCTGCATGCGTCCAGTGTCACGACCCAGGGACGAGTGCGTACACCATTCTGCCACATCATCACTTCCCTCCTTCATCACCACGGTCGTGACATTACCGTGGGTGAAATAACCGCCATGACCGACTTTGATGAAATAGGATTTAGGAACTTCTCGTTAGCGGGTCTAGAGGTATCGGCCACCGGGGTTCTGAGTTGGAGACGACAGCAGGCCGGGACTCCGATCGACTCAGACGAGGAGGTTGAGGTCGACGTCGGAGATCTAGCAGCAGCAGCCCGAGCGCACATAGACGAGCCCGCTCCACCGACACTCTACGATCGAGTGGCACAACTAGAGACACATGTTCAGAGTCTCCGAGAGGACGTGGAGGCCAATCATACCGAGAACATGGAGACAAATCTGGGCTACTACACCGATTACATGAGCGCCCTTAGAGCTGAGAGGGAAGCCAGAGAGGCACAGTATCACGAGATGATGACCCTATTTCGATCCTGGCAGCCAAGCTCCTCTGATCATCCCGGTCCCTCGTCCTAGATTTGCTTAGCATTGTACCAGTACCTATTTGACTGTCCCTACTCTGTAGGGTTGACTTATGCCTGACCTGTATGTCTGTGTTGAATTTTGAGTACTTATTTTGTTCTATTTGACTAGCTTGTTCTATTTGATAGGCAATTAGGATTGTGTTCTGTAGAATAGATTAACTCAATTTTTTCTTGCTTTGGTTGATTTAAAAATCAATTTCTAAAAGAATTTGAAAAATTGTTTTACTTAATTTCAAAATCAGTTTTTTTATTTTTTTTTAGTTTTATTTTAAAAACTACCTCCTTTTAAAACTAGGGCTTTTTCGCAACTGGACTTAGCTTAGGCCCGAACCCTAGAACTGCATGCACCTATAGATTTAGAAGCCAGCATCTCACAAGCACCTTAGGGTACTTTTGATTGATAACCTAGAAAGGGTTGAGATGCTTAGGTCTTTGCCTTAATTCAAGATGCTTTAAGTCAGTGCATCTGCAGTAATTGGGGCACTAAATACAACTTATACAGCAATCAAGTTAAGTGTCAAGTTTAGAAAATCTAACTTGAACAGAAACACTTAACTTGACTAACCCTAGCGAAAACTACTGCTTATAACAGTTAGTGAGTAGCTAAATGGGTTAGACAGGTCCTTACAAGAGAAAATTAACTGATTTGGTCTAAGTTTTGGTTCAGTACAGCAAAATCATACGAATATTTTCCTTTATGAAAGTTATTTCTTTTATGCAATTTAATTTCTGCTATATCTATCTGTTTTTGATATATGACAAAGGGGGAGAGATAGGAAAGGAGAGAGTTTAAATTTTTTTCAAAATCTCAAAATCTTTTTTAAAAAAGTTAGCTACTTTTCAAAGCTTCTCAAAAACTTTTCTAGAAGTACTTAAGTTTATTAAAACGTCTCGAAGTTATTCAAAATTTACTAAGTTTTTATAAGTACTTTAAGCTCAAGTTTTTCAAAACTTCCAAAGTACTTAAGTTTTTTTTGTTTAAAAAAAACCCTATTAAGTACTTAAGTTTATTAAAACATCTTGAAGTTATTCAAAATTTACTAAGTACTTAAATTGTTTCAAAATTTACTAAGTACTTAACTTAAAATTTTTAAAACTTTTGAGTACTTTAAACTTAAGACTTCAAATTTTTTGTAAGTACTCTAAACTCATGCTTTCAAAAACTCCTCTATGTACTTTTAAAACTTAAGTTATCAAAAGATTTCCAAAATACCTAAACTTAAGTTTTCAAAGTGCAAAATCATTCTAAGTAAATTTTTTTAAAAAAAAACTTAGAACCCCACGAGTTTTTGAAAAATCTAGGGGGAGATTCCCTCCAGGGGGAGGGAACAAATACTTATGCTTTTGATTAAACTTAACTTTTTGAACTAGGGTTGCCATAAATCAAAAAGGGGGAGATTGTTGGTGCAGAAAGCACCAAAGTCAAACCTGTGTTTTGATAATGGCAACAGGGTTCAAAAGTTAAGTCTTACTTGTTATCTAACATGTCACTTGAGTGTACAGAGTAAAAAGCCCTAGCGAAGGACTGCTAGGCACTGGCGAAGGAATGCCAGAGTGAAAAGCCCTAGCGAAGGACTGCTAGGCGCCAGGCGAAGGACAGCTTGGGACTGAAGCCCTAGCGAAGGACTGCTAGGCACTGGCGAAGGAATGCCAGAGTGAAAAGCCCTAGCGAAGGAATGCTAGGCACCGGGCGAAGGACAGCTCGGCATCTAAGACCTGGCAAAGGACCGCCAGGCAAAAGTCCAACCAAAGGAGCGGTTGACATCAGGTACATTCTCCCGAGAGGAGTAGGTGAGGACGTGTTCCCCGTCGAGGGAACAGTAGGCGTCGGTTCGACCTAGGGTTCCATTTTGGAGACCCGAAGTCAGAACCAGGACAGCTAAGGCTGTATAAAATAATATAATACTGCTTTTTGGACTAACCCTAGATGCAGGACCGAAGGAATGAGTATCTGCAGCTCAGAGAGCCTCAAAGGAGTGAGGCAGAAGCTGAGCAGGGCGCCCCGGATGTTCCGGGCGCCCCCAAGTTTAACCCAAGTCAGCAGGAGCGAAAACACGCCTTGACAGTAATATGTCGGGGCACCCCGGATGCTCCGGGCGCCCCGCCTGTCGCGGGCGCCCCCAGTGCCAGCTGCCGAAGCACACCCTCGCGAAGCCAAGAGGATGAAGATTCGACCCGGTCAATTCGGGCGCCCCGAGCGCTCCGGGCGCCCCAGTCAAACTTGATCCCAAGTTTGAAGGAATCATATGTTGACCGAGCTGGAGACGGATCGAACGCCACGTGGGGGGGCGCCCCCGACTTCCCGGGCGCCCCCAGACCCTATATAAAGGGCCCTCGACCCCAAGGCTGAATAACACTCTCAATCAACGCAATCTACGCTCTTCTGCTCTCGCGCCTCGCTCCGGAAACCTCCCAACTCGAGCCGACGACGTCCCGCTGCTCCGAAAAAGACAACCTACATCGGACGTCGGTAAAAGAAGAGCCTCTTTTTAATTGTTAAGTTTATTGTGCTGTATTTGTAAATCAATCTTTGTAAACTATTATTGCGCCTCATATAGAATTGCCCAAAGTAAACGGTCAACGACCGTGGGCCTTGGAGTAGGAGTCGACCTAGGCTCCGAACCAAATAAAAATTTACTGTGTTCGCGTGTTTGTTTTTATCTTCCGTTGTGCAATTTCTCTTTCCATAAATCCGAATGATTTCCGATATTCACCCCCCCTCTATCGGTTCTCTCAATCCAACAAATGTTACATAGCTAGGAAACAGTCACCCTGGCAAGTGTACAAAAGGCAGGAACACCATTGGCCAGGCCTTTACTTGAATGGCTCATCGGTCACGTTAGGCAAGTCCTTGCACATGTCCTCGAGCCGCACCGCTGTGGGAGGCAGATCGGGAAGCAGATATCCACTGAGCCTGAATCGACGGACGATGTTAATTCCCTGTGGCATCATTACATCCACGAACCGTCCGGTGATTTCAGTCATATGGGCAGGGGCATTGATACACTCGAGCCTATATTCTTCCAACCTGGAGTCTTCGATTTCCTTGTAGGATCGGAGCTCTGCCAACTCCGCTCTACCTGCCTCCCACTCGGACCTCTCCTTCCGTAGCTGCTCGAGCTCTTCTTTCTGAGTTCGTAACAATTGGTCCTGGGAGGAGAGCTCCGCGGACAGCTCCGTTATCCTTTGTGACTGAGCTAGGACATCCGCGTCTCTGGTCTCCAGCTGAGCCCGAAGGGAATCGATGGCAGTGGACGCCTTCTGAACTTCGGAATTTGCTTGGTCCGACTCGGCCTGAGCTTTTGCCTGGAGGGCTCGCGCTCTCCGCTCGGCGTGCTTCAGAGTGGAAAGTCGGATGTTTGTTTGGGACGTGACCTGTTGTGCCGTCTCAACTTGGCTGCGTGCCATCTCAAGTTGCTCCTCCGAGCGAGCTAATTGATCTTGCAGAGCCCGAACCTCAGCCCACAAGTGGTTCAGGGTGGGTTCATCAGCAACCAGTTGGGAGTGTGCTAGTTGGGTTTGCAGTCGCTTCACCTCCCTCTTGGCCCTAGCCCGTGCTGAGCTCTGGGCTAGGAAAGACATAGAGACGCCATGGCAGTCTCCTATGAACTACAAAAGGAATACTGGTCTTAGAGATCAAAAATAAAGGGTGAAGTAGAAGACCCAGTTCGTCTATACATACCTGGGTGGCCTTAAGGAAAAAGGCATCGGCTGTATTACGAGAACCCTGAAAGAAGGACTCCTCAAGCCCCTGTACATAGCGGTCGGCTGCCGACCCATACAGGCGCAGGTCCTGATGTCGATCGGGTAGCTCACCCGGGGGCATCTTCAGGTGACGGTCCTCTTGAGTGGGAACCAAAAGATGCATAGTTGGGTCCTCGGCCAGACCCTCGGCAGAAGGGGTTCCCGATCTGTCGGACATCAACGCACCATAGGCATCGGAGGAAGCAGAAGGGTCGGCGGATGATGCGATGAGGGGAGGATTGGCCACAGCATCGATGTGGGGGTCAATGGTAGGTGTAATGGCGGGCAGGCGAATGGTGGGGTCACCAACAGGTATGCCGGCAAGGGAGTTAGTAGCAGGGGCCACGTAGGGAACGATGGCCATGGAAGCAAAGAGGGCTTTTGGCTCGGGAGCCTCTCTCCTCTTTGTCTTCTTCTTCTTTTTCTCCAGTTGCTTGCTGGAGGAAGGGTGAGATGAGCCCTTAGGCGGGGAAGATGCTCGTCGGCGTTTGGAAGGAATGCGTGGTTTGGCGGATACAGGTGGGCAGGTCTCGGAGGCAATTGGAACCGACTCCGGTGCAGTCGGGGCCGGGTTGCCTGGGACGTCTTCCACTGAAGTACCTCCCCTGGCAGCCAGCACAAAGGTGACCCGGGTCGGTAGCTCGACCTCATCTAACCTGAAGCCCCCCTTCAGAGCCGTAGACAGTAGCAGGGAAACTGTGGAAATAAAATAAGGCCGTGCATGACTAAGGAATACACATGGAAAATACCCTAAGACTTACCAACGGAAGACAGAGAAGGGACAGGGCTCGGGCTAAGACCAAAGGTGGAGAGAATCCCCTCCTTTAGCAGAAGTCCACCGTAGAAGTGTCTGTCTTCCAGCTTGGTGGTGACGTTCAAGTAAGTGGCGGAAGTACGATAATGTCGAGGGAGAGCCTCGGAAACGGGAAGTCCCTCGACCCAAGTGGTGGGCCAGCCCAGGGCTGAGATGGGCCCAACGAAGAAGTAACACTCCTTCCATCCCTTGTTTGAAGTAGGTAGGTTCAGGAGGAAGGAAGCCTTGGCTCCGGCTTGGAAGAAGAAGTCGCCCTCTTCTTGCTGTTTGGGATAGAAGAGATACTGGAAATTCTCCGGTTCCAAGGGAATCCGGAGCAGTGAAAAAACGATAACTGAACCACACATCAGACGTATGGCGTTGGGGGCTAGCTGAGGTAAGGGAATTTGGAAGTAGTTACAGACGGCGGAAAGGAAAGGATGGATAGGGAAATGGAGACTAGCTTGTAAATGGTCCCGAGACAAAGCAATGTAGCCCAAGGGGGCAGAGTCTGGTCGGTCGTGCGATTCAGGCAGGTGTAGGCGGTGGTCGGCAGGGATTAAGAAGTCCGATTGTATCTGGTCCAGGTCATGAGCAGTGAGGGTAGTTATCATGGTAGAATACCAGGGCCGAGAAGGAGGAGGAGATGAGGAAGAAGAGGCCATCGGATAAGAAGGAAATGGGAAACTAACCAGTGGGAGGGACCGCCGGAGGAAAGCCGAGGAAAAGCAGCTGGCAAAACCCTAGCGGCACTCAAAGCGGCGGAGAACAATGAGGGTTTTGAACACAGGAAGAAGAACAAGCAGGCGAAAGGCTCACTTATGAGAACAGGCGTAGGATGCCAAGCGTTCGATGAGGAACCGGGAGAAACGTGTGATCCCGCTGGAGCCGTCTGATCGGGCTCGGGTAGTGTGTGATAGAGCAGAAGGCGCAGGGGCTCAGGTCTCGCGCCAATCCGGCAGCAATCAATGAGAAGATATGCTCGGTTTCCGAGAGGTGCGCCAGGCTCGAGTCAGAGTTGAGGTCCAGTCAGTCGGACTACGTGCCTCCTTCGACTAGACTTGAGGGAGATGCTTATGATCCCGGGCTAGCTTGCGTGTAGCCTGGCCCGGCTGCCTGGCGCCTAGTCAGAAGAAAGGTGGCTAGTGGGCTATAATGGCCCGTTAGAGGGGTGTCAGTTAGACCCCGACCCCTAAATTGTCGAGGGGCGGCCCACGGTCGTTAGTATCAGGTTAAGCCCGAATCGGATGTTTATACTCCAATATCCCTCCCCGTTTGGCTCCCCGCAGACGCGTGGCGGCCCACGCTCCGGGGGTAAGCCCGAACCGGAGGAGGCGATACTTAGTGCCCCCAGTCGGCACCCTTATAGGCCCTCAATCGGTCAGTGCCCCCAGCCGGCACCCTTATCGGCCCTCAGCCGGCCTCGATACTCAGTGCCCCCAGTCGGCACCCTTATAGGCCCTCAGTCGGCCTCGTTACTCGGTTCTCCCGTCGGCACCCACATAGGCCCTCAACCGGCCGTGCCACCCAGTGTCCCAGTCGGCACAACCACTCCCTGACACCAGACTACCAGAAGCGGTACGGGGTCAGCGCAGGACTGAAGCCATCCTGGCTCAAAGTGACAGATACCCCGCCGAGGTATTGATCTCCCTGCCATATCCTGTCCCCCTGTACCATGACCACATGCCCTGATGTCAGGCCGAGCGGCGCCCAACGGCGCCAACCTTAAGTTGACAGTGCCCCTTTCCTTAATACAATATGTGCTACTTTATCCTGCCACCTCTGGGAATGCATTATCTTGTCCTCGCTATATGACAGCAAGTGGCAGGCGGGACAGGAGCTGTCAGCTTCCCCGGTTATATAAATTTTCTCACTCCGCATTTCCCAAGTACGCGCGATAGTGCAATTTCATATTGTTATATTGCTTTCCATCGCCACCGTCGTGTGCTGACTTGACCGTCGGAGTGCCTGGCCGGGGACTTTTCCCGGCGGGTTCTAACAGTCTTTGCCTTGCAGGTTAGAGGCGATCCAGCTCGTTAAGTCACCTCACCGACCTCGCTCTTCCTGGAGGCTCACTTATCTGTAGGGGCGTCCGACTCACTTCGCGACAGGATCAGACCCGATTAAAATATCAGGTGTGATGATTTTTTATTTTGAATATGAAGGTGAGTGAGGTAAAATCCTTGAATATATATATATATATATATATATATATATAGATATATATATATATATATATATATATATATATATATATATATATAGCAAAGGAGCATATATTCATCAGTCCCAAACTTATACTAAATTAGCGATTCTGATACCAAACTTTAAAAAAAAAAATTTATGATCTCAAAGTTGGGTATTTATTTATTTTTTTTAGTTTTAAATTTTAAAAGTAACAATTTTAATACCATACAATGGGAGGCATCTCAAGTCTCTTTTTTGTAAAAAAAAAATTATGACCGAACACTATAATTTAGTTAAGAAGGTGAACCCTAAAGGAATACTATAACCTAATTGGAAAGGTGAACCTTAGGAGTTTTTTATTTTTAATTTTTTTTAGCTTGAACACTATAACCTAATTGGAAAGGTGAACCCTAGGGGTTTTCAATTTTCAATTTTTTTTTTATCTTGAACACTATAAGTTAATTGGGAAAGTGAATCCTAGACTAAAATAAAAATAAAATATTAACTTTGGGATTAAAAAAGTCTTTTCAAAAGTTTGATATTAAAATCACCTATTTAGTATGAAGTTTGATATTCAAAATGTATTTTTCTCTGTATTATAATATGTATAACTTCGTCAAAATAATTCAAATTTAGAAAATAGAATGGTAGGGGGTAATTAGATATTTGAGTAAGGGATGGATATCCGATCTATCAGGTATAGGAATGAAGACAGAAGTTGAATTGATGAAGATAAATATAATAAATTATAGTAAAATGTAAAGTTGTGATCTTAGCGGTCCATTCAAGACGGGCCCACATACTATGTAATGGATAAATTATGAGAATATTTTTATCCTAACGTAATAATCTTTTATATAGGGGAACTCAAGATAACTAATAAGAAAGATTAATATAATAATGACGGCAAGAGGTTAACATTCACCTTAAATGTCTCAGTCTCTACTTAAGTTATGATAAAGAGATAAATCACGAACTTTGAAAAATAAGGAAGGGGGATAGGAAATCCTATTAAATCCAGCCCATTGCCAATTGTCATCCCAACCTTTCGGCCCACATGCAAATTTCCCATTGGCCTATAAAGACGGCAACAGAGAGAGGGTCGGCCTCTTCTCCCATCGTCCCTTTGGAACCTTTCCTTTTTTTTCAAAGAACTCTCTTTTACCTCTCGCGTCACGGAAAGGTTCGATCTTCTTCTTCCCTTTTCAAACATTCTCATCTCCCTTGATCTTTCTCTTACTTTGGATCTCGTGCCCAACTCAGCGATCTCCAAGATCAGATTATTGGATTTTGAAGATGGTGGATTCAGCTTATTATTATACCTAATTGGTATTCCTTTAAGCCTTCTGTTAATTGTTCACTTTGATTGTATTTATGTTTGCTTAGAACCTTTCTGCAATTAGGTCAAATGCTTGCATTTACAATTTCGTTTTGGAACAATAAGTAATATATTAGGGTTGAACTTAAACATATTACTTATTGTTGCCTTCTTTTGCAATCATACCTTAGTTTTCGGCATCTAGTAATGGTAGTAACAATCGTTAATTAATTTAAATTGAAGACTTATCATATTAAGCGTTATGATCAAAACTATCATAATTCTTTTTGTTTCGATAATACTATCTTTGCCATGATATTTTCAGATACCACTTAGATAAGTTGTATAAAGGGCAGTCATACCTTGCATTTTGCAAGAGACCATTTCCGTGACTCACACTCATGATCTCAAAGTCACGTAGCAACAACTTTATTAGTTGCGTCAAAGCTCCCCTTCATATTAGAGTATATAGTAATAATATCATACAATGATTTCTGTCTCTATTTTTTCATATATTGCTTACTAATCTTGTATTGTTCCTTATTGTTGTATTTATTGTATGCTTATATGTTTATCTTCTTGTTTATAAGTTAATTGTAAGAGATTTCTCCATCTCCAGAAGCAATTTGCGAAAGTGAAAGTGTAGAAGGAATCTAGGAGCAACTCACCAACAAGTTATAGGTTATGAACCTAGGGTTCCGAACCACGTAAAGGATAAATGATTGTTTGTTTGTCTTTCGTGTTTGTATTTGATATACCAGTTTCATACTAACTCTATTATAGACACGAGCAAACAAATTGAAGTGATTGGCTATTCACTTCCACCTCTAGCTTTACTATCGAATTAACAAAATGTTTTTGCATGTTCTTAAAAAATACTTCGGATGTTTCACTAACTTAATACTCTTGTTTCCTATTTTGCTTTTCTGCCATATTGCTAATTATCAAGGAAAGAGCTAACAAAATTCTTCACAATGACTATGGAAAAGGATATATTTGATGTAGCGGGACCGACACACCTTACCTCCATAGATTGGTAATTATGATTTGATTTATTTTTCTTTACGATTATATTTCATATATTTCAAGATTGTCGCTTAAACATTCGAGGAAGAAATAATTATTTATTTATTATTTTATTCATAGAAATTAGTAGTTGTTTTATTATTGTATGCTTGTTACTCCTAATTAACACTTTTTTATTATTGTATTCATGGCAAATGCTTAAATTCATATGATAATAAACTAATGAGCATTCATGTATAAGAGTATCTAATATAAGGATGATCTTCTATTTAATACATATTATAAAAAAAGGGCAACACAGTGCACGAAACTGTTACCAAAGTGGGATTCTCGGGTAGGATTTATTGTACGCAATCTTACCTTACTTTGCAAGAGGTTGTTTATGAAATTCAAACTCACGACATCTAGGTCACACGATAATAAATTACTATTTTGCCAAGACTCCCCTTCTATTTAATACATGTTATAGCATCATAATAAATTGCATTCTTAAATCAATTACATTCGCTTCAACTTTGCATATGTGTTTTCGGGATATGAAGTTCACCATGTGACACTTAGTTTTTAAACTAATTGAATTATATACCAACATTCTAGTCATTCGTTGCATTCTTATATAATGGTAGGAAAAAGGTGTCCTTTTTTTATCCATATCGTCAAAAGAGTGCCCCTCTTTTAAAATTTATCAAAATAGCACTCCGCCCATAATTTGATTTCCAAAATATCCTTCCGTGTTCCACTTTGGATTAACTATGACCAAAGATACACCATCTTAGAGCAGCTTGCTTTGACCAAAATTGCTCTAAGGTGGCACAACTTTGCTCAATGTATATCTAAGGTAGACTAGAGGGATACCCTTTTGACGATATGGATAATTAGGGGCGTTCTTTTGACTTTCTGACTTATTTAATTTACTTTGATGTGAAAAAATAGTTTTCAATTTTTGCTTATCTAATCATTATACAGGAATTGCTTGCACCATCGGAGATCCGTCATTGCATGTTTGGTACAAGGTGCCTATGTCTTAGAGCTTGACAGGCAATACGATCGCAAAGGCCATGAGGCTATTGCACCTCCTTGGTGGGAGTCATTTGGTTTTGAACTAACCGGAACACTTATTGATGATGTTGATTCTTCAATATTCGGTGCCGTTTACAAATATAAACCTCCTGCCAACAAAGATTCCTCAGTTGAAGATGCTCCTAAATTTGTGATCGCGTTCAGAGGTACAGTATGTCGGAAGGAATCTTTAACTCGAGACAGCTTGTTAGACTTGAACATCATCAAAAATGGCCTTCACAACACTTCCCGTTACACGATTGCTATGCAAGCGGTTCGAAATGCAGTCTCTACTGCCAGGAGTTCCAATATATGGTTAACCGGCCACTCTCTGGGATCTGCCATTGCAATACTAATCGGCAAGAACATGGCTAAGTTGGGGATGCTTCTCGAAACCTTTCTTTTCAATCCACCCTTTGTCTCAGCTCCGATTGAGAGCATCAAAGACAAAACCATAAAGAAGGGAATCCGATTTGCAGGCAGTTTGATCACAGCTGGGCTTTCCATCGCCTTGAAAGACAAACTCGAGGAATCTTCGCCGAAAGACTCCTTCGCCATTCTAGCAACGTGGATGCCACATCTCTTCGTGAATCCAAGTGATTATATCTGCTCTGAGTACATTGGCTATTTCGAGCACCGGACTTACATGAACAAGCTTGGATATGGGAATATCGAGAAGCTGGCGACTCAAAATTCCATCGGGTGCCTATTCGTAAGAGCATTTGGAAACGATTCCGACCCCTTACACTTGCTTCCATCGGCAAATCTGACGGTAAATCTGAGTCATTCCCCAGATTTTACAACTGCTCATGCAGTACACCAGTGGTGGCTGCCTGATCAACATTTGCAATCCAAGCAGTATCATTATCTCGAGATGCATCGCTAGAATTGTTCTTGTTCAAGACAAGGATTGATCTCGGTATGATTCTTTCATTCGGTGTTATGTTATGTTGCGATAAACGAAATCTAACTCTCTAATTCGGTCCGTGTATATACTAAATGCATTTGTTGCTATTAAAAGTGAGAAGAGCAAGTTGCAACAAGACTTCATATAGAGATTGCGATTGGTATGAATCAATCAACTTGAATGAATCATCCTACTCTATGTTACATTGCGATTTCGACTTGGGATAAGTATGGGAACTTGATTGGAAACCTTGAAATGTTATGGAAACTTAGACGTTGGAACGATGATAGTTTCCGAAAGGTATTTTCGCCTAAACGGAGCTAGTTTTGAATTTATGGATGCAAGCACAGAATAGGCAAAATGACTTTAGTAAGAACTAGATATCTAAGTCTTCGATTCAAGCACTTTGACTTAAAAGCCCTGTGCAACTCGTAGTCAAGTCTTTCCTTCCGTTATAAAATTTAAGTTGGTCATAATTATTTTAATACTAGTGATTGTGCGTGTGTAATATAATATATAAATATACATAAATTATATTTTATCATAAAATCAAAATTTATTTAGTTAAAATTTAAAATTTTAATTTTAGAATTTTTAAAATATAATTTCAAGTTAAAATTTGAAATTATCTTTTTTTTTAATTTGATAAATCATTTTTTAAAAATTTGGATTAAAATTTGAATTTTTCTTTTTAAAATTTATAATTATAAATTTATTCTTTGAATCTGTATTTTTAAAAATTTATAATTTTATTTTCTGTGGTTTTAGAATTTATAGGATAAAAACTTGAAAAAATTTTTGGTGTGAAAAAGGAAAAAATCATTAACGTAATTTAATATTAAATTTTATAAAATTAATTGAGAGTTGATTAAATTATTATAATAATTTCGACCTAAACTACAACAAAATAAAATAATTTGACTAAAATTATTTAAAGTAGTTTTTGATTAAAACTTATTATTTTTAAAACGTACATTATAATAATTTTAGCTAAAATGTACAATATTAATATTTGTGGATTTTTTTTTAAATTTTTATTTAAAAATGAAATACTCTTTTGACAAAAAAAATTTGAATCATTTGAAAATTTTAATAAATTTAATTTTAAATATTTTACAAATTATAGTATTCAACGTCATGAAGAGACCGATGATGACAGATGGAAGATATTTCTTGATAGTATATACTTTTATCCAGAAGGAGGAAGAAGATAATCTTTTATTAAAAACTATAAAAATTATTAATTCTAAACACATAAATTCAACGAGCGTGAAAAATTAATTAAAGTTTCATTAAAAATAAAATAGATCGGAATTGAATTTTTCATTAAATCAATAAAACAAAGAATCTTTCACGGGCACAAAAAAAAAATGAAAAATGGAAAAAATATTTTTTTTATTAATTCCATTGTTTAAAAAAAGACAATTTATAGAATTCAATAATTATCCAGAAACGGCATGGCCTATTATTTTTTTAAATATAATATTCTTTTAAAAAATAAATAAATAGTGTTATTTTTGAAAAACCTAACAAATTTAATTTTAAATATTTTATAAATTAAAATTACTCATGTAATATTCAACATCAGAGAAAAATAATTACTGATTGATTTTTTTAATGCTTTTAATAGCATACGTAGGATCAAAATCGACGTTCGAGGGAATGCATAGCATGACGAATAAAAAAAATGAATAGACAATAATTAAAACAGTTGAATCAATTAGAATAAGAATAACTAAAATAAATTAAATTTAGATAGATTAAAATAAGACAAAATAATAAAAACATATATAATGAATTAAGTTAATAATTTAAGCATGATCAATCAATCAGAAATATAGACACATAATATATATATCAAATATGATTATTATTTTTAATTTTTTCTGAGTGACTAAACTTTATAGAAAATGAATTTAAAAAAGTTAGGTTTAATAAAATAAAAAAAATTATTATCCTAAATATTGTAGATAAAAATAAAATATAAATCACAGTATATCACAGTACATAAGACAAATAAACAATGAAACACTTAAATCAGGAGAATAAACGGAGCTAGTTTAATATATTATTCAACATCATGAAAAGAGACCGATGATGACTGATTGAAGATATTTCTTGATAGCATTATACTTTTTATCTGGAAGGAAGGAGGAAAATAATCTTTCATTAAAACAACAAAAATTATTAATTCAAACACATAAATTCAAGGGGCGTGAAAAATTAATTAAAGTTTCATTAAAAAAATAAAATAGATAATTGAATTTTTCAATAAATCAATAAAACAAAGAATCTTTCACACACAACAAAATAAAAAATGGGAAAAAGATATTTTTCCTTAATTCCATTTGAAAAAAAAGACAATTTATAGAATTTCTATAATTATCCAGAAACGAAGTGGCCGTTTTTTTTAAAATAGAATTTTCTTTTAAAAAAATAAATAAATATTATTATTTTAAAAAACATAACAAATTTAATTTTAAATATTTTACAAATATTTAAAATTAGTGCATATTGAAATTACTCTTATAATATTAAACATCAAAGAAAAATAATTACTGATTGATTTGTTTTTAATGCGTTTAGTAACAAAGGTAGGGACAAAATTGACGCGAGAAGAGGATGAATTACGTTACGATTTCAGTAGATATTAATTCAAACAGTTGAATCGGAAGAGTTACTAAATCAAACTTAAATAATTCAATTAAATAAGAGAGAGAAAAAAATATGTAATGGAATTATTTAACGTTTTAATGTAAGTTGATGAATTAATCTAGAAGTATAGACATGAAATAGATATAAAATGTGATTTTTATTTTTAATTTTTTATAGATAAATAAATCTTACAGGAAAAACATTTAAAAAGTTTAAGCACGAGAAAATAAATAGAAATTGTTATTCTAGGCGTTGTCGATCAAAAATGAAATGTAAGTCGCAGTATGCCATAGCACAAAAGGTGAAGGAGCATTTAGAGCACGAGAACAAGAGTAAATTCTATGTAGATGAAATATTTTCAAGCTATATCTCGAAACTCCTTATATAGGACTCCTCTAGTCACTTGGAGCCTTCGTGGTCACCTATAGGGGTGCTGACATTGGCAGCAACTTCTATTCATAAGATTATATTAATGAAACTCTCCGATCGCTCGTATACCCTCAGGTCGCCTAGGTAGGGGTCAAACTTCATCTTGACCGCATTATTCAATTTGCTGATAATGACATCTCTCGACGCCTGGAAGCTGCTCTAGTTGCCCATACGTTCCAGTCGCCTAGACCCAGCTACGGTCACATGAACCCTCTGAAATACCTTTGTGAGAGTTATAGCCATTCAATCGCCTCTGAATTCCATCTGATTATCTAGAACCATCGATCATGCTTACCTACAGTTATTATATGTATTGAGTATGATTGAGCATGTGAAGTTACACGTATTTACTTGACTAGATTTGACTTGTCTAGTTCGATTTTATAAAACAATTAGTTTCTAGCTAATTCTACGTAATTAGACTTTTTTTTTTTTGCCAAGTAATCAACTTCCAATGATTCCACACACTTGTACTTGATCCACCTAGCCTCTAGCTAGAAATTTTATCTGCCAAGCCATAATCACTTGGACTTGAGTCGTCTAACCTCCAACTAGGAATTCTTTTAACAAGCCTTAATCATTTGGAATTGAGCCACCTAGCCTCTAGTTAAGAATTTGTTACTTGGTGTCATGCCCCGAGACTAAAGGAGTCGCTGATCCAATATAAAATCGGATAGCATTTCCCCTGTACGATAGATAATTTAGACATACATACAACACACAATATAATAGTTGGCCTCAGGTCTCAAAGCGAATGATATAATAAAGGATAATAAATGCATCTCAGCAATAAAATGGTAAAACTCACCTGAGCTGCCCTCTGGGCAAGCACGCAGCAAAATAACAACCATAAAGTCCAACAGAAGACTCAAAAATATAATACCGCAGTAAATGCCACACGATACAAGTCCACGACATAAAATGAATACAAACCAAAGAGTATGCTATAAAAGAAAACAAAAATACGTGGAAGCACCCATCATTGGAGTCGTAGGGACTTAGGACTGGCAACTGGGTTTCCCCTAGTGACCTACCAACCTGAAAACAAAAATATTATGCTGGGTGATGAGTCCAAGTGGACTCTACAGGTATAGAGAAAGATATGCATGACATAATAAATAGATGAATATGCTATACAAAAATAACATGATACAGTCTTAACAAAAATATCAAAATTTGCATAACTAAAAGTACTAAATGAATCTACATACCAGAAATCAGCCTATCCTGATCATAAGAGGGCTCGTATCATACGAGCACGTGTCATCAAACCAAATATATAATATCTCGTGTGTACGCGTATGTCAAACATATGCAATAAACAAGTACAACAATCACAAACAAATGCACAATGCATCATATGCACATGATGCAATGACATGGTTACCCCTGACGCCAGTCAAGCCACTAAGGCATGTTATATGCGTCGGCCGAGTGGGTAGGGTTGTGACACTGTACATACTTTACCATCACTGCTCCTGAGTGACCGAGTGAACATGATGCTAGTGGAGTAAACACTCCATCGTATGTACATATGGGGAGATATCTCTCTTATCTCCTTTGGCCTATGGAAAGAGGAGGGATCCTTGCATGCTACCATGCTCCGGAACCACTACCCATGAACGGCCGAGTGGAGCAGTACAGAACAAATGCATTGTCACGCTCCGAGACCAGAAGAGTCGTTGAGCCAATATAAAATCGGATAGCATCTCCGCTATCTGGCGGACAGTTTACACATACACATACATCACACGCAATATAATATTAGCCTTAGGCCTCTAAACAAGATATAAGGAAGGAAAATAAACACAATCTCATCACATAATCCAACCTTACTCACCTGAGCGCACCCTGGACAAGCGCACAACAAAACAATATGAAATAAGTTCAATGGAGGACTCAAAATACAATCCAGCACGAATGAATCACGATACAAGTCCATGAAATAAAACTAAATACAATGTATAGAGTATGCTATAAAAGGAAAACAAAATCCGTGGAAGCACCCATCAGTGGAGTTGTAGAGACTCGGGACTGGCAACTGGGCTCCTCCGGAGACCAATCAACCTGAAAATAGAAACATGGTGAAATGGTAGTCAGTTCAAATAACTTAGCGGATATCAAAACAGATATGCATAGCAAGATATAATAACAATAAGAATCACGTTGATACAGTTTCGAGTATAGAGGATAAAGCATAACTGAAGACTAAGGGTGAACACATACCAGAGTCCTTTTATCCTGCGGGTAGGTGTAATCAATCCCCTATATAACCTCAAGAATGATATACAAATCCAAATGTGTATGTCACCTGTAAGTGCATGTTAAACATATACAACACTCAAGCACAACAAGCACCCATACACATAGTGCAACGATCTGTTCTGTACGCACCTCAGCCACCACTAGACCGGCGGTCGGGTGAACAGGAAATAGACAAGCCAACCACTCATCGTTGCATAGAGAAGGCAAACACTTGTGGTATACAATATATGAAACCCAACACTCGTGGCATACAATATATGAAACCCAACACTCGTGGCGATGCAAGTATGACACCCAGCACTCATGGTGATACAAGTATGTAGTCTAGCACCTATGACTATGCAAATATGATGCCCAACACTTGTGGTAATGCATGTATGTAGCCCAACACCTGTGACTATGTAAATATGATGCCCAACACCTGTGGCAATGAAAGTATGCAGCCTAGCACCTGTGACTATGTAAATATGATGCCCAACACCTATGACAATGCAAATATGATGCTCAACACATGTGGCAATGAAAGTATGTAGCCTAGCACCTGTGGCTATGCAAATATGATGCCCAACACCTATGACAATGCAAATATGATGCCCAACACTTGTGGCAATGCATGTATGTTGCCCAACACCTATGACTATGCAAATATGATGCCCAACACTTGTGGCAATGCAAGTATGTATCCTTTCACCTATGACTATGCAAGTATGTAGCCCATCACCTATGACTATACAAATATGTCACCTAACACCTGTGGTAAATACATGTATGTAGTCCAACATCTGTGGCTATGCAACCTCAAACATGACTGGGGACGGACTTAGACCTCAGGGGAGCCGATGGTCATCATCATGATAATAGCACAATGTTAATAGCTCTATCAATAGAAAAAACCTGACTGCGCGACGGGCTCAGACCCTAGGGGAGCCAATAATCGCCATTATACAATTGTACAGAGCCTACATCTCAGTATGTAACTTGAGGGTAGTGTATGCCAACAACACCCTCCTCACTAACTAGGTCCTCAACCACACATCGGTAGGAAAAATATAGGTCTAATACATGTATCCAGATCTAACAGACCTACCCTAGTATCCATGCAAGATATATCTAGAAATCAATCCAACTACAGATACAAAGTGACCTACCACCATATCTAAGCATATATGTACGCATGGCAAATATCGAGACTGTATGAAACTAAACAGGAGTCATCTAAAAGGGGTATACCATATATATCAAGTAATGATAAACAACGGCAGGTATAGCGTATAAACTCACTGCTATCTATAACAAACTATGCACAATAGTAAGACAGTATCTAAAAAGATAAGTCAGAGACACTCACCTTCAAAAGAGAGATGCTCATATCAGAAAGAACCTCTCGTCCGATAATCAACATCGATAAACCTAATCAAAGCCCTGTATCAAAGGCATAATGTTTAGCTACAATAATATATAATTTATAGCTAAACGAGCTATCTCAAGTATTTAGGATCGTTCTAAATATCCCATTTCATTTAAATAATTACAATTAAATGAGTAGCCCATAATATAATTCTCGGTTACAACTCAAGCTACAACAAACTCCATCTCCCTATCCCAAGTGGCACACAATAGGATACACAAATCACAACCCATATCAACACCCATGTCACACAGTAGAGGAAACACAAGTTCAAAACACTAATCTAAATCCAAACACAAACCCAATACAGATGCCACACCTCATGGTGCTAAACACATCTAACACACAACATCAACCAACCAAAAACTCAATTACTAGCAAAGCACTAATTCAGTCCAAACACTCTTACCATCGATCAAGCTCACCATCAACTGCCCACTGCCTCCAAAACTGAACCCAATGCCAAAATCATAGAAAACACAACCTCATCCACATTCAACATTAAATGACTATCAAATACCACATCAAAACAGAAATTAGATGCATCCATAGCAAATTCTAATTGATCGACACATCAAACCACTCAAGAATTGATACCAAACCGAGCAACCCTTACCTAGATCGCACTGGTGCTACTCCCCTCTCTGAGAATCCAAGATCTTCCCTAGACCGGAGTTAGAAGATGGGTGAAAACTCTCTCAACCATGCGATGCTTACTAGAAGGGTTCACCTCCACCAATAATGTGACATTATGTGGCGTTGATGCTCCAAGGAAGTAAAACTCACGAGGCAACCCAAGGCCTCCACTGCCCTAGGGTTGTGGTGGCAATCAGAGAGAATAGGGGAAGAAGAGTCGACATAGATCGAGAGGGTGTGAGGATTGGTCGTTCGGTCGATTGGGGAAGGTGTCGGCGAAAGGAGAAGAGGAAGAAGATAAAGGAGAAGGAGTCGGGGTAGAGGGCTCGTGTGCCTTAGGGAAGATAAAGCCTCTCGGCAATCCGATCTGGGTAGAGGTGTTGGGACCGGGTGTATGTTGACATGGATGCGGGTTCGTAATTTTAAAATTAATTACGTGCAGCGGAAGGTTTAGCATAAATAATTTTACAAATTATTTAACCACACATCTAAGCATGCAATTTTATCTTGTGTAGACATGATCATATATTTAAAATTTTGCAGAAATATAAACTAATTTACATATTACCTCGCGTAACTTGAAGGAAGGGACGAGATCCAACCGTAAGGGTCCCTTGGAAGCTCTGCCTCTATTCGCGTCCACGCCGAGTATCTTCGGGATGACTTCGCAAAGCCACGAGTTTCGTGTTCTCGAGAACTACTAGATTCTTCGAGAACGCGATGAGAAAAACCAAGAGAGAAGTCGGAAGACTAACCACAAAAGGATGGCCGGAATCAAAATTCCGGCGAAGCAAAAGAAGAGGCTTGCGACAAAAAGGATCCTTGCGACAAACTCTAATTCCGGCAGCACCTTCTTCTGGCCAAGAGATGGCCGGAGTTTCCTTCTCCGGCAGCAGGTGGTGGTCGGCAGGGAAAGGGCAGGGGCGGCCGGCTGGTGCTCCTTCTTGGGGCTGGTTGGCGCACGGCAAGAAGGGGAGAAGAGAAGGAGAGAAAGAGAGCCTATGCCTTCATCTCTTTTTTTTTCACACCCAAGCCTTGCCTTGGGTCCTTTATATAGTGGCCTCTCAACCATCAAGCCTCTCAAATATGGAATAACTTATTCTATCATGCCAAGTTTGATTTTATATCATGGTTAAAATTATATTTTAATTCATGATAAAAATCAATCAAGTTTCTTCTCTCCTATGGAATAAATTTCCTTATCATGGTAAATCAATCCATGATTGATTTTATAAAATAAACCAATCCATGGTTCATTTTAGTTTCCATGAAAAATAAATCAAATCTTGGTTTATTATATAAAAATTTATATCATCCATAATTTTATAAAACAAACCACACTTGATTTATTTTATAAATTGAACCAAAAACTTGGTTCTCTCCCTT
This sequence comes from Boesenbergia rotunda, assembly GCA_024364735.1. Lineage (NCBI taxonomy): Eukaryota > Viridiplantae > Streptophyta > Magnoliopsida > Zingiberales > Zingiberaceae > Boesenbergia > Boesenbergia rotunda. Next base: position 402,293 of record JAGFNQ010001830.1, on the reverse strand, counting down.
TGTTATGGCCGGCCAAGCAAAGATGATGGAGGCCCTCTTTAGCCGGCCCATCCAAGCCAAGCCCCAATGAATTAAACTTATTTAATTCATCTATTAAGTCTTCAAAAGACTTAGCCATTTTACGCTTCCGATGCGTCTCTGAAAAATTCAGATTCGACTTATCGTTTGGCTCAACCAAACTTAATCTCTCTTGATTGAAAAATTCAATTTTCAACTCGTTTTAAATCCCTCGGATTACTCGTAGTGCGTGTGACTAAATATGCTTTCGATTTATGTTGGCCATCTATGATTAGTCAATTAATTATAGAACGATCATGAGTGACACCTAGTAGTACATCATGATCCCCAATTAATCGAAAGAACAACGGTTGACCTCAGAAACAATTCTGAAACCCTTCAGCATCTATAATTAATCGTGCCCCATTCCCTTCACCATCTTATACCCACTTGGTTCAGGACATGGTCTATGTGTGTCAGTCCCCACTAGGCTGACTACGTCACACCTAGCCCAAGTAACGTTTTCTCGTCCTATGGATTCTAATTACTCTCATGTATTTAAGATATTCATAGTCTGAACATGTCATGCTCTGGCCAGAGGCTTCGAGTAACAATCCGATGATAGGCCTCGGGTATACATCTCCTCGCAAGGAGTGGTGAATACTTTGTAGGCTGTTCAAACATCTTCGGGCACTTCGGCTTATACCCAATCATCCTGGGTCCACACCTCCTTGAAGACGCTTGCTTAAGATGTCAAAGTATAAGTCTCCATGACCAAGATGACTTGAACACCGCAAGTCAAAGGAACATCGCACTTAAGCTGTAGTAAGAACTTCATTGACATATCTATATGTAGACTACCATATGAAGTTTTACAGCCAGTCACTCCAATGAACTAATTCCCTTAACTAGCATTCATGTTTATCTCCGGACATCTCAATGTCACTAGCCAGTGAGAATCAGCTGATTAGAGAATAACCCATGTTAGTCTCAACAGAATTGATAGTACCCGTATTTATCAATTCATCGACTAGAGACAATTTCAATACTTCACAATTGCACATGTAGATATAATCACTAGTTGTGAATTCATCACAAATTCTCTCATACTGTGAATTGTATTGCGGACATTCAGTAAATGAGTTTAAGATCTCAATCAAATACATAAACATGTATACTCAAATAGTGAATATTCATTTATTAAAATAAATGATTACAATCATAAGGCAATTGCCTTAGGACACTTCTCTCATATCACTAATAAACTCCCACTTGGCCTAATGTCAATCGCTACGGTACCCAATACTACAGGCTCTAACATGACCCTCAAACTTGCTTTGAGGCAAGGCCTTAGTTAAAGGATCCGCTAAATTCCTTTTAATGGGAATTTTCTCAATTTGTATATCATTCCTACTTATAATCTATCTGATCAGATGATAGCGGCGAAACACATGTTTGGATCACTGATGAGACCTTGGTTCCTTTGCTTGTACAATAGCTCCATTGTTGTCGCAGTAAACTGGTATTGCTTCATTAATGGTTGGAATCACACCATGTTCTGAGACAAACTTCTTGATCCAGACTGCTTCCTTTGCTGCTTCCGAAGCTGCAATATATTCCGCTTCCGTGGTAGAATCCGCTACGGTGTCTTGCTTGGAACTCTTCTAACTTATTGCGCCTCCATTCAAAATAAATACGTATCAGAACTGAGATTTAGAGTCATCATTATCTGTCTAGAAACTGGCATCTGTATACCCACGTATTACCATATCACCTTCTCCATATATTAGGAACACATTCTTAGTGTTTCTTAAGTACTTGAGGATTGTCTTGACAGCCACCCAATGATCCATTCCTGGATCAGACTGGTATCTGCTTGTGACGCTCAGAGCATACGATACATCGGGCTTAGTACATAACATAGCATACATGATAGATCCTATCGCGGATGCATAAGGAATCTTATTCATGCAAGTCCTCTCATTTTCTGTGCACGGACACATAGACTTCGAAAGGTTGATCCCATGCCTGATGGGAAGGTAACCTTTCTTGGATTCCGACATGCTAAACCTTTCTAGCACTCGGTCTATATATGTAGACTGCGAAAGACCAAGCAATCATTTTGATCTATCTCTATAGATTCTAATCCCAAGGATATAGGTTGCCTCTCCCAGGTCTTTCATGGAGAAAGTTTTGGACAACCAAATTTTAACTGACTGTAAGACTGATATATCATTTCCTATAAGTAATATGTCATCGACATATAACACTAGGAATACGACTGCACTTCCACTAACCTTCTTGTACACACAAGGTTCGTCAGGATTTTGTGAGAAATCAAACTCCTTGATTGTCTCATCAAAACGGATGTTCCAGCTCCTGGATGCTTGCTTTAGTCCATATATGGATCGTCGAAGCTTGCATACTTTGGTTTTATTAATCGATGTGAAACCTTCATGTTGTATCATGTATACATCCTCAAACAGATTTCCATTAAGGAAAGTTGTTTTCACATCCATTTGCCATATCTCATAATCATAATGAGCTACTATGGCCAGGAGCATCCGAATGGATTTAAGCATAGCTACTGGCGAATAGGTTTCGTCATAATCAATTCCTTGTTTCTGACGATATCCTTTTGCCACTAATCTAGCCTTAAAGGTAACAACATTACCTTCCATGTCGGTTTTCTTCTTGAAAACCCACTTGCACCCTATGGGCTTAATCCCTTCAGGTGGGTTAACCAAGTCCGATACTTGATTTTTGTACATGGAATCCATTTCCGACTTCATGGCTTCAAGCCATTTATCCCTTTCTGAATTTTTCAGAACATCTTCATAACTGATAGGTTCGTCATCGTTAATGAGTAACACGTCGTTCGATTCACTTATGAGAAATCCGTATCTCTCTGGAATATTGCGTGTCCTATCAGACCTACGAAGAAGTGGTGTTGTTTTAGGTTCAACTGATAGCTCATCATTATGAGTTATTGGTTGTGGGTCTAGACTAGGCGTCTCTGTAATGTCTATTGGGGTTTCTTGAACTTCTTCAAGTTCAATGCTACTCCCACTGTTTTCTTGTAAAAAAAATTCTTTTTCTAGAAATACATCATGCCTTGAAACAAACACCTTTTATTCCAAGGGATGATAGAATTGGTAACCTTTCGTTTCCTTAGGGTATCCAATAAATAGACATTTATCAGACTTAGCATCCAATTTGTCTGATACAGCCCGCTTTACATAAGCAGGACAACCCCATATCTTTAGGTGAGATAAATGAGGTTTCTTACTATTCCACGTCTCATATGGAGTAGTAGAGACTACCTTGGTCGGGACTCTGTTTAGTAAGTAAACAGCTGTCTTAAGTGCATAGCCCCAAAAGGATTTTGGAAGAGTTGCATGATTCATCATAGATCTAACCATGTCCATCAAGGTTCAGTTACGCCTCTCAGATACACCATTATGCTGTGGTGTATGGCGGAGTCCATTGAGACAATATCCCATTGTCCCTAAGATAATCTTGAAACTCTTGACTTAAGTATTCACCACCCCGATCGGATCGAAGTATCTTAATATTTTTGCCAAGCTGTTTCTCTACTTCACTTCTGAACTCTTTGAAATTCTCAAAAGCTTCAAATTTGTGTTTCATTAAGAACACATACCCGAATCGTGAGTGATCATCGATAAAGGTAATGAAGTAGCTATAGCCTCCTTGTGCAAGAGTTGACATTGGTCCACATACATCAGTATGTATTAGACCAAGCAATTCTCCCACTGGTTTACCTTTTTTGGAAAAGGGTATTTTGGTCATCTTGCCTTTTAAGCATGATTCGCATGTATCAAATGAACCAGGTTCAAATGATTCCAGAATTCGACATCGGTGTAATTTGGTCATGCGTTTCTTGTTTACATGGCCAAGACGACAATGCCACGTATAGGAATCTATTTGATTATCTATTTGAGCACGTTTGTTGCTAACTTCGATATTGAATACGTCACCGGATAAATCTAACGTGTAGATACCATTGCATAAAGTTCCGGTCCCATAAAGAACACCATTTAAAGTTATGTAATAGCAATTGTTACTAAAACTTAAATGACAAACCTTTTCATTCAAGCATGAAATAGATACAGTGTTCTTTATTAACGAAGGAACAAAATAACAATTATCCAATTCTAAGACAAGTCCAGTAGGGAGCTTTAGCAAATATGTTCCGATGGCAATAGCAGCAATCTTTGCTCCATTTCCAACTAGCAAATTCGCTTCTCCCTTGACGAGTCTTCTTCTATTCCTTAGCCCCTGTATGTCATTACATATATGTGAGCTACACCTAGTATCAAGTACCCAGGTGTACGAGAAAATAGAGTGACATTCAATAATGAAGATACCTGAAGAGGATGGGTCATCGGATGCCTTCTTCTTCAAGGACTCATGATAAACCTTGCAGTTTCTTCGCCAGTGGCTCTCCTTGCCGCAGTGATAGCAAGTGCCTTTTGGTGCCTTTTCAATCTTTTTGGCCCTTTTTTTCCTTCCCTTATTTTGTTCTTTGGGCTTCCTCTTAGAGCCTTTCTTTGAGGAACCAACTAATAGTACCGTCTTCTGATCCTGCTTTACAGAAGGCTTTACAGTCTTCAGCAGGTTAAGCAACTCAGGAATGGTAGTCTCCAGTTTGTTCATCCGATAGTTCATCACAAACTGTGAGTAACTCTTGGGCAAACAATGTAGAATTAAGTCAATACTTAGTTCGTGATCCATTGCAAATCCGAGTGTGCCTAGTCGCTCAATGTACCCCAACATGTTCAACACAAACTGTGAAACAGAAGTGCCTTCCTGCATCTTAGAGGTGAAGAGGAGTCTGGAGACCTCAAACCTTTCGGATCTCGCCTGCTCGTCAAACAACTCATGAAGATGGATGATGATGGTATGAGCATCCATATGCTCATCCTGCTTTTGTAGCTCAGGTACCATAGCGGAAAGCATGATGCAACTCGCAAGTTCAGAATCGACCACATGTTTCTGATAGACCACTAACTGGTCTGGAGTTGCATCTTCAGGAGGATGGTTGGGAAGTTGTTCTTCAAGGACATAAGCAAGCTTTTCTGCCTTGAGAACTATCTGTTGGTGCAGAAAGCACCAAAGTCAAATCTGTGTTTTGATAAATGGCAACAGGGTTCAAAAGTTAAGTCTTACTTGTTATCTAACATGTCACTTGAGTGTGCAGAGTAAAAAGCCCTAGCGAAGGACTGCTAGGCACTGGCGAAGGAATGCCAGAGTAAAAAGCCCTAGTGAAGGATTGCTAGGCACTGGCGAAGGAATGCCAGAATGAAAAGCCCTGGCGAATGACTGCTAGGCGCCAGGGGAAGGACAGCTTGGGACTGAAGCCCCAGCGAAAGAATGCTAGGCACCGGGCGAAGGACAGCTCGGCATCCAAGACCTGGCAAAGGACCGTCAGGCAAAAGTCCAACCAGAGGAACGGTTGGCATCAGGTACACTCTCCCGAGAGGAGTAGGTGAGGACGCGTTCCCCGTCGAGGGAACAGTAGGCGTCGGTTCGACCTAGGGTTCCATTTTGGAGGCCCAAAGACAGAACCAAGATAGCTAAGGCTGTATAAACTAATAATTTAATGTTTTATTGTGTTTTGGACTAACCCTGGATGCAGGACCGAAGGAACGTGTGTCTGCAGCTCAGAGAGCCTCAAAGGAATGAGGCAATAGCTAACCAGGGCGCCCGGAGTGTCCCGGGTGCCCCCAAGGTGAACTCAAAACACAACAAAACAAAGACAGCTTCGACAGTTCAACTCCCGGGCGCCCCCGTGCTCCCGGGCGCTCCCGCTGCTCCCGGGCGCCCCCTGCGCTGCGGGAGCCCCCAGTGTCAGCTACTGAAGCACACCCTCGCGAAGCCAAGAAGATGAAGCTTTGACCCGGTCAATACAGGCGCCCCGAGCGCTCCGGGCGCCCCGGTCAAACCTGATCCCGAAGGTAAAGGGATCAGACGCTGACCGAGCAAGTTGCGGATCAAATGCCACGTGGGGGGCGCCCCCGACGTCCCGGGCGCCCCCAGGCCCTATATAAAGGGCCCTCGACCCCAAGCTTCTAACAACGCTTTCAATCAACGCTTCGACGCTCTTTTGCTCCCGCACTCTGCTCCGGAAACTTCCCAACTCGAGCCTACGACGTCCCTTCACTCCGAAAAGTCGATCTACCTCGGACGTCGGTAACAAAGAGCGTTATTTTAATTCTGTGCTTATTACATTACTATTGTAATTCATTTTTGTAAACCGTATTTGCGCCCCATATAGAATTGCCCAAAGTAAACGGTCAACGACCGTGGGCCTTGGAGTAGGAGTCGACCTAGGCTCCGAATCAAGTAAAATCGATCGTGTCTCTGTGTGATTGTGTTTTCTTAATTTCCGCTGCGTACTTGCTCTAAGTTTTTCCGAAAAATGATTTCCGATATTCACCCCCCCTCTATCGGTTCTCTCGATCCAACAAGTGGTATCAGAGAGGGGAAGTTCAAACTTGGTGCAACCACCAGTTTGAAAATTTTTTTTCGGATTTTTATTTTTCTTTAAATATCTCGTTCAAATTTTCTTTAAATATTTCGTTCGAATTTTCTGTTTCCCTTTAATCGAGGTTGGTGCAACACCCCTCGCTATTTCATTTTATTCATCCCGCACTACTAATCCAAGACCTAGTCTTGGAATTTTTTTTTTTGTTAGCTTTCTGTTTCAGATTAAATGGCCATGCAAGAAGGATTTAGCACCGCCAGACCTCCACTTTTCAGTGGAGAAGACTTTTCCTACTGGAAAAGTCGAATGGAGGTCAACTTGAAAACTCAGGTGGACATGTGGATCATCATCCAGTCCGGACTGGAGATCCCCAAAAACACCGAAGGAGTACCGCAGACCTACTCAGAATGGGACAACGTCCTAAAGCGCAAAATTGAAGCCGATGCAATGGTGACCCAGACTCTCCAATGCGGATTAACAAAAGAAGAGCTGAACCGAGTGGGCCCCTTCAACAGTGCAAAGGAGCTGTGGGCAAAGCTAATCGAACTGCATGAAGGAACATTAGACACCAGGATCAGTAAGAGAGACCTGCTCCTAAACAAACTCTACACCATCAAGATGGCCGACACTGAAACAGCAGCCCAACTCCACGCACTCATACAAGAATTAATGAACGGTCTTCACACTATAGGTCACAAGGTCGAAAACCGGGACCTAATAAGGTATGCTCTAAATGCCTTCCCTAGGAACACCTTGTGGGCATCTATGGTTGATGCATACAAGGTCTCAAGGGATCTTTCTAAAATTAAATTAGACGAATTATTTTTCGAATTAGAACTGCACGAACAAACTAACTCCAATATGGTCGAGAAAGGAATTGCCTTTGTTGCAGGAAAAATTGGAAAATCGACAACGAAGAAACCTCAACCTGAACCCGATTCTAACTTAGACTCAGACGCAGAAGAAGGAGATCAATCTGAGCTGGTCCGACTGGCCCGAAGCTACTATAAAAATTGAAGAACTAAGCCAACACACGGAGGACAAGCCGAAGAAAGGACGAACCAGCTGAACCCGCGAATAACAAAAACAAGCCCAACGTAACCTGCTACGAGTGCAAGAAGAAGGGCCATTATAAGACGGAGTGTCCAAACCTAAAGGAGAACAAAAAGACAAGAAGAAAGAAAGCACTCCAAGCAACCTGGGACGAATCTTCATCAGAAGAAGTAGAAGAAGAACCCTAGTCAAACCTACTAGCACTGACCGCTTCAGAAGAGGTTGAGACCGAGTCAGAGTCAGAAAAGGACGACGGCAGACTAACCTTTTCAGAAGACGGCGAAATCAAGGTAAGCGGTTTCAATAAAAGTCAATTGAACGAACTTATTTCCTATCTTTCTCGAGATTTGGCGAAAGCCAAACTCCGAGTCGAATCCCTCCGACAGGAAGTAAAACTCCTGAAAGAGGGAGCTGACTCTAAATCCTTAGTCGAGAAAGTTTAAGAAGGAACTCCTACTCAAGTTGAAAAACCTGAGAAAGAGAACTCCTCCCTGAAAACTCAGGTTAAGGATCTTAGAGCGGCCTTAGAACGATTCACTTCTGGTTCCAAGGGTCTTGACATGATTCTTGGAAAACAGAAGTCCGTTCTAAATCGATCCGGACTTGGCTATAGAACCAAATCCCGACAAAGATCTTACTTAGCTGTACTGAATCAGTCCAGAAGTAAAGTTCAGGCATGGGTACCTAAACTGTGCCTGAACAAACCAACTGGATCAAATCAGTATTGGATCCCCAAGGACAAGATTCACATCTTGCCTAATTATTATCGTGGCTACAGTCCAGGGGGAGTCAAATTAAAAACTATTTTTATTGTCAAATAGAATTTAATTCTTGCAATTTGCCTGATTGATTGTTTATTTAAATTTATGCAATTTACCATGCTTAGACTTAGGATAGTATAATGACTGAACAAACTTAACTGAAACTTGAAAACATAGTATTGGGTGGAGGTGAGATGATAGTACGTTAGGGAAAACCAATTCTAATAAGATCAAGTTCACTTGGTCTCTTTAGACTGGTGAAACTAGCCGAAGCTACCGATCCAAAATCCAAACTAGTTAGACCAGAACTTTTTCAAAGATTAATTTTGAAAATGAAACTTCATTAAACGGCTTTGTCAAGGAAAGGGTTGATGATCCAATAAGGCTACGGCCAAAGAAGGCCTAGTGCCTCGCCAAGACCTGGAAGCCAATTTTTGAATTTCAAATTCAAATTACTTTTTGTAAAATTCAAATCTAACACAATTTTCAGTTAAGTATAGATTCAAACATCTCCTTTCAAAATAAATTAAAATGTCTTCAAAATTAATTAAGATTTTCAAAATAAATCATGGTTTTCAAAAATTCTTTTATCAAAACCTGTCTCACAAAACCTATAAGGCTAACGTGATTGAGAACCCTAGATTTGGGTGAGACAGACTAGTCAGTGAAAATCAATTTAAGCTATTCCTAACTCTAATTGGATCCAAATCAATAAAACTCTTTATGTGTAGGAACATAAAAATTTGGACCAATGGATGTTGGATAGCGGTTGCTCCAGACATATGACTGGAGATAAATTGAAGTTCACCAAACTCAAGCTCAAGAACCTAGGCTCAGTAGCATTTGGCAACAATGCTACATTCAAGGTAATTGAGTCAGGTAATATTGAGCTTAAATCTAACTTTATTATTAAGAAAGTTCTTTTGGTTGAAAACTTCAATTTTAACTTGCTTAGCATAAGTCAGTTATGTGATTCTAGTTATATAGTCACTTTCAACAATTCTGACTGCCTGATTAGAAATGTACAAGACTCAGAAACCATGCTTAAGGGCACTAGGAAAAATAATGTATACACTATAAACCTTCCCCTAGTACCCAAATGTATGTTAACTCAGTTAGAACAATCGAACCTCTGGCATAGGAGATTAGGTCATACCAATTTGAGAACTATCTCAAAAGTCACCCAACTTGGCCTAATCAAAGGTATCCCCAAAATTAAAAACAATGAAAACCTAATATGTGAATCATGTAATCAAGGTAAACAAACCAAATCTAATAACAAATTAATTCAATCTGACCTAACTCAAACCACACTTGAGCTCCTGCACCTTGACCTATTTGATTCACATGGAGCCAAGTCACTAAGCGGGAACCGATACTGCTTAGTAATAGTTGATGATTATTCTAGGTTTACCTGGGTTAGATTTCTAAAAACCAAAGATGAAACCTTAAAACTATTTAATGATTTCTGTAAATTGATTGAAAATCAAAACAATACTAAAATTAAAAGACTTAGGAGTGACCACGGGGGAGAATTTGAAAATCAACGGTTCGAGGAATTCTGTAAGGTCAATGGGTATTTACATGAATTTTCATGTCCTAGAATCCCCCAACAAAATGGGATAGTCGAAAGAAGGAATAGAACCTTACAAGAAGCCGCTAGGGCGATGCTCAACGAATTTAGCTTAGCAAACCAATATTGGGCAGAAGCGATTAGTACGGCTTGTTACATCCAAAATAGGATTCTGATTAACAAGCGACACAACAAAACACCCTATGAACTGTACTACCATAGGCTCCCAAATCTACACTACCTAAGGGTCTTTGGATGCAAAGCTCATATCCTAAACACCAAAGACTACTTAGGAAAATTTCAATCCAAATCAATCCTAGGTATCTTCCTAGGATACTCAACCACAAGTAGAGCCTATAGAGTTTACAACAAACAAACTAAGAAAATTGAGGAAACAACTAACTTAATATTTGATGAAGAAGTCAACTCAACATCTGATAATTCAAACCTAACTTCATCAAATTCTGATCAAGAAAATAATGAACAAACTAGTGAACCCTTAATTGAATCCTTAAACGAACTAACTATTGAACCAATTAATGAGTCAACTGAACCAACAAATGAACCAGCCCAAAGAGCCGAATCGAACAATGAACCAAACCGACCAGCCGGACCTGAGGCTGAACCAAGTTCTAGGAGAACCAAGAAACCCAGACTTAGTCACCCAATCGATCAAATTGTGGGTGATCCAACTCTAGGAGTCAGGACTAGATCCTCCTATAGAAACCTTAGTCAAATAGCTATGATATCAAAAATAGAACCCAAAACTATAGATGAAGCCCTACCTGACCCTGATTGGATCATAGCTATGCAAGAAGAATTAGCCCAATTTGAGAGAAACCAAGTTTGGGAACTAGTGCCTAAACCTGTAGGCAAATCCATCATAGACACTAAGTGGGTCTTTAGGAATAAGCTAAATGATCAAGGAGAAATAGTTAGAAATAAAGCCCGCTTAGTAGCCAAGGGATTCAGCCAAGTAGAGGGATTAGATTACGATGAAACATATGCTCCTGTAGCTAGACTTGAGTCCATTAGAATGTTGTTAGCCTTTGCATCCCATAAAGGATTTAAGCTATACCAAATGGATGTAAAGTCAGCCTTCCTAAATGGGTTCATTAAAGAAGAAGTTTATGTAGGACAACCCCCTGGGTTTGGGGACTTAGACAAACCTGACCACGTTTACAAATTAACTAAAGCACTATATGGGTTAAAACAAGCACCTAGGGCCTGGTATGAACATTTATCAACTTACTTAACTTCTAAAGAATTTAAACAAGGACAAATTTACTCAACATTATTTATTAAAACCCTAGGAAAAGATATATTTATTGTCCAAATTTATGTAGATGATATAATCTTTGGATCCACCAACACAAACTTCCTAAAAGAGTTTGTAAAGATAATGGAAAATGAATTCGAAATGAGCTTGGTTGGTGAGCTTACCTTTTTCCTAGGACTATAAATCAAACAAACTAGAGATGGAAACTACGTCCATCAATCCAAATATGCTAAAGAGTTAATAAAGAAATTTAAAATGGATAACTCTAAAAGCATAAATACTCCCATGGCAACTAATGTAAAAATAGATAGTGACCCTGATGGCAAGCCAGTAGACCTCAAACTGTATAGAAGTATGATAGGTAGTCTACTGTACCTTACAGTCAACAGACCTGACATTCTTTTTGCTGTAGGGATGTGTGCTAGATACCAAACCTGTGCTAAGGAAACACACTTAGCAGCCCTAAAAAGAATACTAAGATATGTAAAGGGCACCCTAAATGTAGGGATTTGGTATCCTAGAACCTCAACCTTCAATTTGTCAGGATACTTGGATTCTGACTATGCTGGTTGTAAATTAGACAGAAAGAGCACAAGTGGAAGCTGCCAATTGTTAGGAAATAGTTTAGTAGGTTGGTGCAGCAGAAAACAACACTGTGTGGCTCTGTCCACAACTGAAGCTGAGTATATAGCCTTAGGAGAATGTGTAGCACAACTTTTATGGATGATGCACACTCTTAAGGACTTCCAGCTCAACTACACCCAAACTCAGGTATTTATTGACAATATAAGTTCAATCAATCTAACTAAGAACCCAATCCAACATTCCAGAACAAAACATATAGAAGTTAAACATCACTTCGTAAGAGACCATGTAGCCAGGGGTGAGATAGTACTTAACCATATAGACTCAAAATCCAACTTAGCTGATATATTCACAAAACCATTACCTGAGTCTGAATTCATCTCACTAAGAAGGCAGTTAGGATTGTGCTCTGTAGAATAGATTAACTCTACTGTTGATTCTTTTTGATTTAAAAATCAGTTTCTAAAAATAGAATTTTGAAAAACCATTTTACTTAATTTCAAAATCAGTTTGTTTAAAATCTTTTTCGACTTAGTTTTCTTTCAAAACTACCCCCTTTCAAAACTAGGGCTTTTTCACAAATGGACTTAGCTTAGGCCCTAACCTTAGAACTGCATGCACCTATAGATTTAGAAGCCAGCATCTCACAAGCACTTTAGGGTACTTTGATTGATAACCTAGAAAGGGTTGAGATGCTTAGGTCTTTGCCTTAATTCAAGATGCTTTAATTCAGTGCATCTACAGTAATTGGGGCACTAAATACAACTTTTACAGCAATCCAGTTAAGTGTCAAGTTTAGAAAATCTAACTTGAACAGAAACACTTAACTTGACTAACCCTAGCGAAAACTACTGCTTATAACAGTTAGTAAGTAGCTAAATGAGTTAGACAGGTCCCTGAGACAATTAACTGATTTGGTCTAAGTCTTGGTTCAGTACAGCAAAATCATACGAATATTTTTCTTTTATGAAAGTCATTTCTTTTATGCAATTTAATTTCTGCAATATCTATCTGTTTTTGATATATGGCAAAGGGGGAGAGATAGGAAAGGAGAGAGTTCGTTCAAATTTTTCAAATTTTTTCAAACTCTCAAAATTTTTTCAAAAAGTTAGCTACTTTTCAAAGCTTTTCAAAACCTTTCTAGAAATGCTTAAGTCTTTTGTTTTAAGAAAAACCTACTAAGTACTTAAGCTTATTAAGTACTTAAATTATTTCAAAAGTTTACTAAGTACTTAAATTATTTCAAAAGTTTACTAAGTACTTAAATTATTTCAAAAGTTTACTAAGTACTTAAATTATTTCAAAACTTACTAAGTACTTAAATTATTTCAAAAGTTTACTAAGTGCTTAAGTTTTTCAAATACTACTAAGTACTTAACTTAAAAGTTTTCAAACTTTTGAGTACTTTAAACTTAAGGCTTCAAATTTTTGTTAAGTACTCTAAACTCATGCTTTAAAAAATTCCTCTATGTACTTTTAAAACTTAAGTTATCAAAAGATTTCCAAAGTACTTAAACTTAAGTTTTCAAAGTGCAAAATCATTCTAAGTAAAGTTCTTTATAAAAACTTAGAACCCCACGAAGTTTTGAAAAATTTAGGGGGAGATTCTCTCCAGGGGGAGGGAACAAATTTTTATGTTTTTTGATTAAACTTAACCTTTTGAACTAGGGTTGCCATAAATCAAAAAGGGGGAGATTGTTGGTGCAGAAAGCACCAAAGTCAAACCTGTGTTTTGATAAATGGCAACAGGGTTCAAAAGTTAAGTCATACTTGTTATCTAACATGTCACTTGAGTGTGCAGAGTAAAAAGCCCTAGCGAAGGACTGCTAGGCACTGGCGAAGGAATGCCAGAGTAAAAAGCCCTAGCGAAGGATTGCTAGGCATTGGCGAAGGAATGCCAGAATGAAAAGCCCTGGTGAAGGACTGCTAGGCGCCAGGCGAAGGACAGCTTGGGACTGAAGCCCCAGCGAAGGAATGCTAGGCACCGGGCGAAGGACAGCTCGGCATCCAAGACCTGGCAAAGGACCGTCAGGCAAAAGTCCAACCAGAGGAACGGTTGGCATCAGGTACACTCTCCCGAGAGGAGTAGGTGAGGACGCGTTCCCCGTCGAGGGAACAGTAGGCGTCGGTTCGACCTAGGGTTCCATTTTGGAGGCCCAAAGTCAGAACCAAGACAGCTAAGGCTGTATAAACTAATAATTTAATGTTTTATTGTGTTTTGGACTAACCCTGGATGCAGGACTGAAGGAACGTGTGTCTGCAGCTCAGAGAGCCTCAAAGGAATGAGGCAACAGCTAACCAGGGCGCCCGGAGTGTCCCAGGCGCCCCCAAGGTGAACTCAAAACACAACAAAACAAAGACAGCTTCGACAGTTCAACTCCCGGGCGCCCCCGTGCTCCCGGGCGCCCCCTGCGCTGCGGGCGCCCCCAGTGTCAGCTACCGAAGCACACCCTCGCGAAGCCAAGAAGATGAAGCTTTGACCCGGTCAATGCGGGCGCCCCGAGCGCTCCGGGCGCCCCGAGCGCTCCGGGCGCCCCGGTCAAACCTAATCCCGAAGGTAAAGGGATCAGACGCTGATCGAGCAAGTTGCGGATCAAATGCCACGTGGGGGGGGGGGCGCCCTCGACATCCCGGGCGCCCCCAGGCCCTATATAAAGGGCCCTCGACCCCAAGCTTCTAACAACGCTTTCAATCAACGCTTCGACGCTCTTCTGCTCCCGCACTCTGCTCCGGAAACTTCCCAACTCGAGCCTACGACGTCCCTCCACTCTGAAAAGTTGATCTACCTCGGATGTCGGTAACAAAGAGCGTTATTTTAATTCTGTGCTTATTACATTACTATTGTAATTCATTTTTGTAAACCGTATTTGCGCCCCATATAGAATTGCCCAAAGTAAACGGTCAACGACCGTGGGCCATGGAGTAGGAGTCGACCTAGACTCCGAACCAAGTAAAATCGATCGTGTCTCTGTGTGATTGTGTTTTCTTAATTTCCGCTGCGTACTTGCTCTAAGTTTTTTCGAAAAATGATTTCCGATATTCACCCCCCCTCTATCGGTTCTCTCGATCCAACACTATCCTCAGGTTTCGAAGCCAGTCCATGAAGTTTGGCCCAGTCAGCTTATTGGTGTCCAAAATGGAACGCAAATTCAGAGAAGACATGATCAGGTGATTATCCTAGAAATACAAATTGAGGTTATGTGATGAGAATGATAAAGAATGCATCAATATACATTAATTAAATCCTATTTATTTTTCAAATTGAATAACCCTTTTTATCAATTCGGGAGATCGTAGGAACATCTCCAAATAGGTTGATATCCAACCATAGATAAGAACAACCATGACTAGAGTCCATCAAGTTATTCTTAGCTATGAAGGTAGGTAATTATACCGATTACATATTATACATATGTAACTATCACATTATGCTATCAACTAATTGAATATTTGCATAAATCATTGAGTTGTTAACTCATTAACAAGTATGCAACAATATACATAGCACCCAACTGCACCTCTCTTTACATCGACCTTGGCTGTGGCACAACAAATCGATGCTCCAAGCTTAAGGCTGACCCATTAATCAAGAAATAGTTTTAATATGGTTGGAGCTCATTCAACCGTTTAGTCAGGCTTGGATGTGTTCAACAACCAAAACTAAGGATTGACCTCTGACTCCAACTATATTAATCATAAACTAATTCCATGGTTTGAACATGTTGAGGTTCAAGCCGGGCATGGATGTGTCCATCAACCCAAACGAGAAACAAAATTCCGGTTCTAACCATATTAATGGAAGGTGTTGGCCTTAATATTTTGTAAGGGGTTTTGGGTCTCATCCTTTTCTTTTATGCACATTCATGACATATAATTATGTCATGTTCTAACGATTTCCTTAATAAAGTATGTATGTGACTTAATTTATCAAGTCTCATTAATTGAATTAGGAACCGGATTTCCTAATTCTAATTTCATACTTTATTCAAGGAATTATTTTGGGAAATAATTTCTTGAATTATCATAATCAATTTCGGAAATAATATGTTTAAGATTTTAATTTCTCTAAATCAAATTTTATTAAATTAAGAGACAGATTCCCTTAATTCAACCACATATTATTTTCATGAAAATCTTATTTAAGGAAATATACTCTATAGGAAACAATTTTCCTAATTAATTTTGGAGACAATAATATGTAAGAGCATCACCTCATAAATCAAATAAGAAAATTATCGTTTGAGAATCACCTCAAAAATTTCCAAGATTTGATCACATATTTTATTTATGGAAAATTAATATCAATAACTTAATTTGGACGACTCCCCGAGGCTCAATCCAAATTAAACATTTGACAGCTTAAATTCAATTTAGGAAATTTAATTATAACAACTAACTTTAAATTGGACGGCTCCCCGAGGCTCAATCCAAAATAAAGAATTTTGTAAATAATTTAATTTCCAATTATAAATTTAAATGCCAATTAGTATTCCCATAATTTGTCTAGACTTTCTTGAAAGAAAGTGTCCAAAATTGTGAGCTTTCCATAAATGGAAAGTTTCCAAAAATAAAAGATTTTCAGAATAATTATAAGTTTCTGGTACAAAGAAAACTTACGCTTTTCCAAAATTGGAAAATTTCCAAAATAGGAAATCTCCAAAATTGGAAAGTTTCCAAAAATGGAAAGTTTTCACAATTATCATAAAATTACAGAAACAGAGATATTTCAAAAGTTTGCGAAATTTCATGAGTATTTTCAAACTTTGAAATTCCTAAATCGAAAATTTACCATAATTGGAAAGTGTCCATAATTGAAAATTTTCCAAAATTGAGATCATGATAAAGCTTTCCGCAAAACAATTATATGATTATGTCAAACACAAACCTGGCTCTAATACCACTGTTGGGACAGGGTGCATGTTGACATGGATGCGGGTTCGTAATTTTAAAATTAATTACGTGCAGCGGAAGGTTTAGCATAAATAATTTTACAAATTATTTAACCACACATCTAAGCATGCAATTTTATCTTGTGTAGACATGATCATATATTTAAAATTTTGTAGAAACATAAACTAATTTACGTATTACCTCGCGTAACTCGAAGGAAGGGACGAGATCCAACCGTAAGCGTCCCTTGGAAGCTCCGCCTCTATTCGCGTCCACGCCGAGTATCTTCGGGATGACTTCGCAAAGACACGAGTTTCGTGTTCTCGAGAACTACTAGATTATCTGAGAATGCGACGAGAAAAACCAAGAGAGAAGTCGGAAGACTAATCACAAAAGGATGGCCGGAATCAAAATTCCGGCGAAGCAAAAGAAGAGGCTTGCGGCAAAAAGGATCCTTGCGGCAAACTCTAATTCCGGCAGCACCTTCTTCCGGCCAAGAGATGGCCGGAGTTTCCTTCTCCGGCAGTAGGTGGTAGTCGGCAGGGAAAGGGCAGGGGCGGCTGGGTGGTGCTCCTTCTTGGGGCTGGTTGGCGCACGGCAAGAAGGGGAGAAGAGAAGGAGAGAAAGAGAGGGAGAGAGCCTATGCCTTCATCTCTTTTTTTTCACACCCAAGCCTTGCCTTGGGTCCTTTATATAGTGGCCTCTCAACCATCAAGCCTCTCAAATATGGAATAACTTATTCCATCATGCCAAGTTTGATTTTATATCATGGTTAAAATCATATTTTAATTCATGATAAAAATCAATCAAGTCTCTTCTCTCCTATGGAATAAATTTCCTTATCATGGTAAATCAATCCATGATTGATTTTATAAAATAAATCAATCCATGGTTCATTTTAAGTTCCATGAAAAATAAACCAAACCTTGGTTTATTATATAAAAATTTATATCATCCATAATTTTATAAAACAAACCACACTTGATTTATTTTATAAATTGAACCAAAAACTTGGTTCTCTCCCTTTGTTGTGGCCGGCCAAGCAAAGAGGATGGAGACCCTCTTTGGCCGGCCCATCCAAGCCAAGCCCCAATGAATTAAACTTATTTAATTCATCTATTAAGTCTTCAAAAGACTTAGCCATTTTACGCTTCCGATGCGTCTCTGAAAAATCAGATTCGACTTATCGTTTGGCTCAACCAAACTTAATCTCTCTTGATTGGAAAATCCAATTTTCAACTCATTTTAAATCCCTCGGATTACTCGTAGTGCATGTGACTAAATAAGCTTTCGATTTATGTTGGCCGTCTATAATTAATCAATTAATTATAGAACGATCATGAGTGACACCTAGTAGTACATCACGATCCCCAATTAATCGAAAGATCAACGGTTGACCTCAGAAACAATTCTGAAATCCTTCAGCAGCTATAATGAATCGTGCCCCATTCCCTTCACCATCTTATACCCACTTGGTTCAGGACATGGTCTATGTGTGTCAGTCCCCACTAGGCTGACTACGTCACACCTAGCCCAAGTAACGTTTTCTCATCCTACGAATTCTAATTACTCTCATGTATTTAAGAGATTCATACTCTGAACATGTCATGCTCTGGCCAGAGGCTTCAAGTAACAATCCGACGATAGGCCTCGGGTATACATCTCCTCGCAAGGAGTGGTGAATCCTTTGTAGGCTGTTCAAACATCTTCGGGCACTTCGGCTTATACCCAATCATCCTGGGTCCACACCTCCTTGGAGACGCTTGCTTAAGATGTCAAAGTATAAGTCTCCATGACCAAGATGACTTGAACACCGCAAGTCAAAGGAACATCGCACTTAAGCTGTAGTAAGAACTTCACTGACATATCTATATGTAGACTACCATATGAAGTTTTACAGCCAGTCACTCCAATGAACTAGTTCTCTTAACTATCATTCATGTTTATCTCCAGACATCTCAATGTCACCAGCCAGTGAGAATCAGTTGATTAGAGAATAACCCGTGTTAGTCTCAACAGAATTGATAGTGTCCGTATTTATCAATTCATCGACTAGGGACAATTTTAATACTTCACAATTGCACATGTAGAGATAATCACTAGTTGTGAATTCATCATAAATTCTCTCATGCTGTGAATTGTATTGCGGACATTCAGTAAATGAGTTTAAGATCTCAATCAAATACACAAACATGTATACTCAAATAGTGAATATTCATTTATTAAAATAAATGATTACAATCATAAGACGATTGCCTTAAGACACTTCTCTCATATCACTAACAAGAGGGATAAGGAAGAGGCTCATTATGTGTTGGTGATTTTGCATTAAAGCCCTCCACTTTCATCAAATAAAACATAAGCCCTTAATTTTAAGGTTTTTACTCAATCAGCTACCTCAACACATTTAGTTTTAATCCATTTGGTCCCTTGCATGTAGTATAACCCCTAACTTCAGATTTTATGTAATTTAATCCCTCTCCACTTTGGTTTATTTGAACTAAGCCCACAATCCTTTTGGCTTCTAACCAACTTAACCCTTAATTTCAATTTTTGTGTCTCGGAAACCATAAAATAATTTTTAAAAAATTTTCTGGTCCATATTTAGTTTAGCTAAATCTAACATGCATACACCCAACTGTATCCACTAACCCATGAGTGACCATGTGTATGTGGGATCGGTTTGAATCGATAGGGGGGGTGAATATCGATCGACAATTTTTCGGAAAAACATAGAGTAGTTTGCACAGTGGAAAAGAAAAATAACACTAACACGTTTGTTTTTACTTGGTTCAGAGTCGCAGTCGGCTCCTACTCCAAGGCCCACGATCTTTGACCTTTTACGACGGGCAATTTTATATTGCGTAAAATTATTACAATCTAAAGTTCGAATATAGAATTTAAAAATATAGCACTTAACAAAAATTATACCGACGATCGGAATATTAGAATGTCGGAGCCGCGGGTTGTCGTTGGCGCTTGAGTCTTGAGCACGGAGCATTTGGAGCAGAGCGCTTGAAAGAATGCGTAGAGAAAAGTTGTCTCTGAAGCCAAGGGGGTGAACCCCTTTATATAGTGGTCGCTGGGGCGCCTGTGTTAAAGGGGGCGCTTGACACGTTGCCTATTCTGTGCGAAACTCAATCCGCAAACTTGGCCAGCGCTTATTGATAACCACCATTTTGTTGATTATTTTTGGCTCTAAAATCAATGTTTGATCCATATTTTATATGCTTAAGTTTGCAATTGTATTAGGTTTCATGTATTTCCTCTATTTTGGCTTTTAATTCAAATCTTTGTGTATTTGGGATATTTTTTGGCACTAAATTTGAATATCATTTTGTAGGCTTCAAATGATCATGGACCTCGATCAAATCGGGTCAGACTTGAGTCAGCATTGGATCCAGATCAAAGGGATCAAGCATCGGATTAATAGGAGCCGTCCATTCCAGAGAACGGCTAGATCTGAGCCATCGGTCAACTTCTAGTCAATCCGAGTTCAAGATAGAGTCAATCATGACCATAGATCATGATCTGAAAATTTCAGCCAAATCAGAAGTAATCTGACCGTTGGATCAAACTCAAGATGTTCTAGACCATCCATTCAAGAAAAGGGAAGATCTGGACCATCCACCACTGATCTGGTTAATCCGAGCTGGGGACAGGTAGATCAGGACTATTGATTAGGATATGTGGAGTTTGGTTCAGATCTGAAAAGATCTGACCGTTGGATGAAGCTAAATTGATATCAGCCGTCTGTTGCTTCCATCATCATTGGCTGAACCAAATGCTGAACCAAGGCTGCACCCAAGCTTGGCCGAACCAGTGCGGGACCGGACATGGGCTGACTGAATCAAATCCTGCTGAGGCTGGGTCAACCCAAGGCTGGACAGAACCCAAGCTGGCTGAACCAAAGGACTGAGTTGGGCTAGGTTGCAAGGCTTGAGCTGAACCGGCTGAACCCACGCGCAGACACACAGATCCACGGGTTTTCTTGGCTGCGACACAGAGATCAACGAATCTTCTCCACGGAGGGCGATCGGGGAGAGGCGATTGAGACGAGGGGCTCCCGTCTCAAATCATCTTCTCCACCTTCACCGCCGGCGGCCACTCCTCATCATCTCACCGCCGCCGGCCGGTCTTCCGACCTCCACCTCTTCTCTTTCGGGTTCGAAGAGAAGAGAGTAAGGGTTTC
Source organism: Boesenbergia rotunda (assembly GCA_024364735.1). Lineage (NCBI taxonomy): Eukaryota > Viridiplantae > Streptophyta > Magnoliopsida > Zingiberales > Zingiberaceae > Boesenbergia > Boesenbergia rotunda. The sequence continues at coordinate 381,455 of JAGFNQ010001830.1, read as the reverse complement.
TCTTTCGGGTTCGAAGAGGGCTCTCCTTCATCTTCATTGCCGCCGACCGCACAGCTAGGGCTCGGGGTCCGAACCCTAGTTGATCTCCATCTCCTTTGCAAGCTTTCTCTCGGGTTGAGAGAGGCCGGGATTGGGAGCCGATCCATCTCATCTTCTTTACCTCAGGCAGCACATCTGTTTCCTCTTCACAGAACTTCTTCACAGTTGCAATTCTAGCTTCATCAGATTAGATCCGGCAGTTCTTCAATTCCAGCATTTAGTTCATTTTCCAGCTAGCAATTCCTTCTCCAGTTCACTGTCGCCAGCAGCTCTTCATCAGATCCACTTCTTTATAGCAATTTCTTCATAGTTTCTTCTTCACAGCCTTGTTTTTACAACAGTTCATTCACCTTCCCAGTAGCTCCTTCAAGCAAATTCAATTCCATATGAGCCTTGGATTTTATTTACGTGTTGATTGTGTTGATGTTTGAGTTGTTGTGATTGATTGTTAAGTGTTTGTATTGGATAGATCCTTCCCATATCAATTGGCACGTACTCGAAGCAATTTTCAATCATGCCTATATGGTGTTTGGTAGAATTCCTCTTAGAATAATTTCAATCATTAGCCATCCTTGTAATCTAATTTTTGTTTGTTGATGGTTCTTAATTGATGTTTTGATGTATTGGATTGATCCTCATGTTGAATGCTTGTAATTGATGGATTTTCCTCAATTCGAATTGCACGTACTTGAAGCCATTTAGAACATGTCTATCTTGCATTTGATTAAATATTTCTTAGAACAGTTACTTTCAATTGAGATGTTTCTTAGTTGCTTAACTTTGATTTTGTAGTGCTCTTGCATTGCTTTAAGTTTCATGTCTTCATTACATGCAATTAAGTTAAGAGATTAGATTTCTTTAATGCTGTAGGTTTTTGTTCCATGTTTAGTTTTGTTGATGCTTAATTTCTAATTGTCCTTTTCTTTACTGCAATTGTAATCAGGTTAACTTAGATTTCATTACCTGCACTGTCTTTCCTTAATTAGAACTAGATTTCATACTTGCTTGCTATTTCTTTTCGTAGTCTTAACGTTCAAATCCAAACCCCAGTTTGATATCAAAAATAACCAAAAGCAATAATTTACGATTCTGAGATTTATCATGTACCAACTACATTCGTTGGGAGACGACTCGAGTTACTCTATGCTACATTAGTGTAGAGGAGTTCGATACTTTGATTGTATTTGATACTCGCGTTACGACACGCGTGCTTATCATTTATCCATTCAATTGGGGCGTCTGAGCTGACTGGGGCGCCTGTATGAACACAGACGCCTCTGTCGCTGTCTTGGAGGCTTGCTTCGATTGTGCCTGGAATTCACTTTGTCTGGGGCACCTGTCTCAACATGGAGCCTAGTCAAACAGGGCGCCTCACACCATTGAGGCGCCTGGGAGCAGAAACCTTTCACCCTTCGTTCCTGCAACCATGGTTAGTTCCAAAACACAAATAACATATAACTGATATGAATTTAAGTATGATTAACAGCTTGAGCTATCTTGGTTCTGATTTTGGGCTTCCGAAATGGAACCCTAGGTCGAACTGACGTCTAATGTTCTCTCCTACGGGGAACACATCCTCACCTACTCCTCTCAGGAGAGTTTACCTGTTTGCCAACCGGCTCCTCCGGTTGGACTTTTGTCCAATCCCCCGGATTAGGTCTTCATCCCCAGTCCGTGACCAGGGACTTATTGCCCAGCTTCACTCACCAGGTCTTTGGTGCCCAGTCCACGACCAGGACTTATTGCTCAGCTTCACTCACCAGGTCTTCGGTGACCAGTCAACGACTAGGACTTCTTGCCCAACCTTATGTCAGGACTTAGGTGCCCAACCCACGACTAGGACTTAGTGCCCAATTCTTAGAACCAGGACTTCATTCCTAGTGTACCTAGGACTTTTCCTGCACACTCGAGTAGCATTGTTAGATCACAATAAAACCTTAACTTCTAAACCCTTTGTTGGGTATGGCTTGACGGGTTTCCTTAGCGAAAACTTGGTCGTCTTTGAGTGACCTCACCATGTCTACGGATTGAAAATTCATCCGAATGGAGACCTGTCTCCCAACGACCATCTCGTGCCGTATCGAACGATCCAAATTACAACTCGGCCAATCACAAAGATTGAGCCTTGTAATTTGCTTGACCGTTCGACCGCGGAAAGGCGACGAGTGGATCGTCTGCTTTTGTGATTATGGTTGGGGTCCAATTATTTAATTATTGGCTATGATACAAAATCAAAACAATTAAATAATTAACATAAAATGACTGTTGGTGCAGGAAGCACCTAAGTCAAACCTGAGTTTTGATAATGGCAAAGAGTTCAGAAGTTAAGGTGCTATTGTGATCTAACATGCTTACTGAGTGTGCAGGAAAAGTCCTAGGTACACTAGGTAAGAAGTCCTGGTAAAGGGCTGGGCAAAGAAGTCCTGGTCTAGGACTGGGCAAGAAGACCTGACCGGAAGTTGGGCAAAGAAGTCCTGGTCGAGGACTGGGCAAGAAGTCCAGGCAAAGGGCTGGGCACTGAAGACCTGACCGGAAGTTGGGCACGAAGACCTGACTGAAAGTTGGGCACGAAGACCTGGTCAGGTGGATTGGGAAAAAGTCTGTAACGCCCGCCCTTATATCTACTCTCGGGGCGGGGTTACGTACATTCAATCATATAGTAATATTTTTTTTTCTATCTTCTAGCATGACATTAAAACAATAAAGCAAGGGTTAAGGACTAAGCATGCTTGTTTAACTATCAAAGTCATTCTACAACATGATAAATTCACCAGTAATGTAACTCATAACATAATCAAATATAAAAGACTTCTAAAGGTAAACATTGTCATGCTAGGTCAATCTTAATCACCAACACTTATTGTCAGGGAACATAAACATAGACACATTAAGTAGATATAGGATCATTCTTTCCCGAGCCACCACCCCACACATCTTCAGCCTCCTGCCTCTTCCTTCCATTTAAGTGTTATCTGCAGCATAAGACAACACATAAACTAGTAAGCATAAATGCTTAGTAAGGATCCTGTCCTACTCGCTAAAACCATACGAAAGCATAACATGTACACCTAATAAATCATAAGCATAAGTTCATCAAAGCATATTAAACATTCAAGTTTCTAACATGCAATATCAAGTACCTTAAGCATACTCTTCACATATTACAAATATTTTCAATGAATGTTTTCAAAACATTTCCATAATGGTATTACTTAAAAATACATCCATATCATATTGGGCCCTGTTGTGTACCAACTATCGCGCGGAACTATTGCGCGTTCCCTAATGGATTGGGGTAGCGAGCCACCAAGTCATTAGAGCAGGACCCTTCCGTCCTACCGGAGCCACGTTAACATGCACCCCGGATTTGTTTAACGACCCCCTTCCGAGTCGGGTACACAACTTAAAAGTAAAATACTTATCATGCTGTTACATATATGCTAAGGAATACTCCATATTTACTCTTATGGGACACACCACTCTTCAAGGGTGCTCTTGATCCCCTAGGGACACACCACACATTCGGGTGCTCTTGATCCCATACTATTTGAGTATCCCTTCAAGCATTTTAACATATCACATGCAATTTCATAAGTGTGCCCCATGGGCTATAAGGCATGCTCATACATACATCATATTTCATGCATGTCCATACATACATCATATTGCATACTTGTTCATACATGCATCATATTTCATACATGTTTATACATACATCATATTTCATACTTGTTCATACATATATCATATTCTATACATGTTCATACATACTTCATCATGCATCATATTTCAACCACTTAACCTACCTTAGACCTGACAAGCTTTGGTCACATAGGTCATACTCATATCGTAGGAAGTAGTAGCATGCTATCAATTAAGATTTCAATCAGACATCTCATTTAAACACCTCATACATAAACATATCAAAGCATGCTAACAATTAAGGTTTCCTTATCAACCATTCCATTTAACACCACATACATACACATATGATCATCCCCAACCATAAACATATATCATAGGGTAGTTTGACCTTTACAAACCCTAGTCCTAGTGGGTTGGCTGAAACATCAAGAGTAGGGAAATATCAGGACTTTTGCATTAATCATTCACACATACATTTATTCAAACACCTCATACATAAACATATCATAGCATGCTAACAATTTAAGGTTTACATATCAACCCTTCCATTTAACACCACATACATATACATATGATTATCCCCAACAATAAACATATATCATAGGATAATTAATTTTCACAAATCCTAAAGTCTATGCCTTGGCCGAAAGTCCTATGATAGGGCAAGTTCAATTTTTTGGCAATGAAATATTCACACAACCATCTATACAACACCTTGTATACACTATCATACAATATACTAAGCATGGATACATTATGTGATAATTCAATCCTCACTAACCCTAATTCCTAGGTCTTGGCCGAAACCCATCTAAACCCTAACCCTAGTTTCATAGGGTAGGAGTATCAAATATTCATACAAACATATATTCAAACACTTGATCTACATTCCTAAGCATGAATCCATTATAGAAAATCATAAAATCCCCAAACCCTAATTTCTATCATGCTTGGCCGAAAGTTGTAGGGCACTAAAACCCTAATTCTTGTTATCACACATGATGGAAAAATAACATAAATTCATACCCTAAGTTCCTAGGGATATCCTCATTCATCAAGAAGTAACCAAAGCCCATAAGTGGGTGGTGGCCGAAACTTTGTAGGGTACCAAACCCTAACTTTTGTTTTTCCAAAAATTTGGAAACATCACATATGAGTATAAAGTTCCTAGGGGTACTAGCATGCATCAAAGTATGATCAAAAGCCTTCTCTTGGACCCCCTTACAAGGAGTGGCCGAAACTTCCACTAGGGAAGTTCTTGTGAATTTTCCAAAGAACAAAACAAGCAAACATTCAATAGCGATTATGCCACAGGCGAGAGGATACTTACATCCTTTCGCTTGGATTTCTCTTTCTCTTACTCCGTAGGGTACCCTAGATTTGTAGGGCAAGTGAAAATCCTTTCCGAATCTTCTCTAGGGCTCCTTAGACTTAGTAGTGGCAAGAACCTTCAAAGGTCTTCTTCCTTCCAACTTTTCTAGGGCTAGAACCCTAGACTTGATTTTCGAAAATGAGAAGGAGAGGGGGAGAGGGTCTCGGTGGGGAAGAGTGAAGAGGAAGAAGAAAAGAAGAGAAGGAAGTTACTCCAACTTCCCCTTATTTATACTTTTCTCATGAAAAGACATGTCTCTTCACTCTTACACACTTAACAAGCATGTTTCTCATCCTCTCAACAAGAAACAATGCTTGGTGTAGTGGTTAAGACATGGAGAGTGCAACTAGGAGGTTCAAGGTTCAATCCTTGCCCCCTCCTTTTTATCACCTTTTGCACTAATCCATATCAAAGCCCATTAAGCCAAGCCCATCATGAAATTTCATAATATTTCATGTTTATGAATTCATAATATTTTCTAATATTTTTCCTGAATTCATAACATTATTTACATAATATTTTATAAATATTATTCACATAATATTTCATGATAATAATATTTCATGAATTCAATAATATTGCATATTTATGAATTCATAATATTTCATAACATTTCATGATACTATTTCATGAATTCCATAATATTTCATATTTATGAATTCATAATATTTCATAATATTTCATGATACTATTTCATGAATTCCATAATATTTCATATTTATGAATTCATAATATTTCATAATATTTCATGATACTATTTCATGAATTCCATAATATTTCATATTTATGAATTCATAATATTTCATAATATTTCATGATACTATTTCATGAATTTCACCATATTTCATATTCATGAATTTATTTATGAATTCATAATATTTCATGATACCATTTCATGAATTTCACCATATTTCATATTCATGAATTTATATATTTTCTAATATTTCATATGGGAAATTTCGGGGCGTTACAAAGTCCAACCAGAGGAGCCGATTGGCAAAAGGTAAACTCACCTGAGAGGAGTAGGTGAGACGCGTTCCCCGTCGAGGGAACAATACGCATCGGTTCGACCTAGGGTTCCATTTGGGAGACCCGAAGTCAGAACCAAGACAGCTAAGGCTGTATATAATGGCTAACATAATTGCGTGTTGTGTTTTGGAACTAACCTTGGTTGTAGGGAACGAAGGAATGTTGCTTCTACAGTTCAGGCGCCCTAATGGAGTCGGGCGCCTGATAACCGTTTCAGTCGTGTCACAGTTTCAAATACAATTGAAGTATCGAACTCCTCTAAACTAATGTAGCATAGAGTAACTCGAGTCGTCTCCCAACGAATGTAGTTGGTACATGATAAACCTTAGGATCGTATGTTATTGCTTTTGGGTTTTTGATATCAAACTAGGGTTTGATTTGAACGTTAATACTACGAAAAGAAATAGCAAAGCAGGTATGAAATCTAGTTCTAATTAAGGAAATACAGTGCAGGTAAGGAAATCTAATTTAACCTAACTACAATTGCAGAAAAGAAAAGGACAACTGAAAATTAAGCATCAACAAAATTAAACATGGAACAAAAACCTACAACATTAATAAAATTTAATTTCCTAACTTAATTGCATGTAGTGAAGACATAGAACTTAAAGCAATGGGAAGAGCAATACAGAACAAAAGTTAAACAACTAAGAAACATCACAATTGAAAGTTTTTTTCTAAGAGGCATTTAACCAAACACAAGATAGACATGTTTTAAATGGCTTCAAGTAAGTGCAAATTGAAATGGGGAAGTTCCATCAACTACAAACATTCAACAATCAAACACATAACATTCAACATGAGGATCAATCCAATACATCAAAACATCAAACCAAGCTTGTTGAAGAAATGTTATGAACCGGATTGGACAAAGGGGCTGCTGTGATGAGATCGCTGCAATTGGAAGCTTCTGAAGAAGCTGCCGGATCTGATGAAGAGGACACTGCGAAGGAAACTGAATTGCTGTGAGGTAGTTGCTGATGAAGGGATTGCCGACTGCTGGAAATGATGAATTGCTGCTGGAATTGAAGCTGTGAAGAGGAAACTGCAAAGAAAAAAACTGTGAAAACAAACTGCTAGAAATCTGTGAAGAAGATCTGCTGAAAACAAGCTGCTGGAAAGAAATCTGCTGTGAAGAAGATAAACTGCGAAGAAATTGCTGTGAATGAAAACTAAGCTGCTGTGAAGTAATTTCTGGGAAGGAAATCGGATCTGATGTGAAACTACTGAAATTGAAGCTGCTATCGGGATTGGATAAGATGTTGCTGTAAAGAAAGGAACGGCTGCCGGCGGTGGAGTGGATCGTCGGCGGTGGAGTCGACTAGGGTTCGAAACCCCGAGCCCTAGCTTGTGCGATGGCGGCGATGAAGATGGAGAGGTGGAAACTCCTCTTCGAACCCGAAGAAGAGGTGAAGATGAAGAGGTGGAAGACCGGCCGGCGGCGGTGCGATGATGAGGAGCCGCCGGCCTTCGGGAGGAGATGATGATGATCGCCTCTTCGATGGCTTGGAGAAGATCAAGATCGATCGAGTCCCCTCTCTTCGAGTAGATAATGGTTCCTTTGTGCGTGTGGGTTCACTTGGGTTCAGCCGGTGGGTTCGATCCATTCTCAGCCCAGCTCAGCCAAAGCTCACAACTTTGGTTCAGTTTCAACCCAGCTCTTGGGTTCGGTCCAGCCAGCCAAGCCAGAGCTTGAGTTCAGCCCAGCAGTCTGATTCAGCTCAGCACTTGGTTCAGTTTCAACCCAGCTCTTGGGTTCGGTCCAGTCAGCCAAGCCATATGATGATGGAAGCAACGGATGGCTGAGATCAATCTGGCTTCATCCAACGGTCGGATCTCTTCAGATTTGAACCAAACTCCACAGATCACAATCAATGGTCCTGATCTACCTGTCCCCAGCTCGGATTAACCAGATCAGTGGCGGATGGTCCAGATCTTCCTTTTTCTTGAATGGATGGTCTAGAAAATCTTGAGCTTGATCCAACGGTCAGATTACTTCTGATTCTGCTGAAATTTTTAGATCTTGATCTATGGTCATGATTGACTGTATCTTGAACTTGGATTGACCAGAAGTTGACCGATGGCTCAGATCTAACCGTTCTCTGGAATGGACGACTCTTATTAATCCGATGCTTGATCCCTTTGATCTGGATCCAATGCTGACTCAAGTCTGACCCGATTTGATCTAGGTCCATGATCATTTGAAGCCTACAAAATGATATTCAAATTTAGTGCCAAGAATATCCCAAATATACAATGATTTGAATTAAAAGACAAATGAGAGGAAATACATGTAACCTAATACAATTGCAAACTTAAGCATATAAAATGTGGATCAAACATGGATTTTAAAGCCGAAAATAATCAACAAAATGGTAGTTATCAAACTCCCCCACACTTATTCTTGGGCGTCTCGCACAAATCAACTAGTAAACTAAGGATGTATCCCCCTAGATGTTAGTAGGAGCCCTAGAGCCAATTATGTGATGATTGACTAGGGGCATTTTGTATCATATTCTATCATTAATAAAGACATGTTTAGTTATTATAATTACTTTGTATTCTGTGCCGAATGACTAAGTATAATAATGTCCTTGTGTAGTAGGTTCTTATCTATATTATATCGATTGGTTGAATCGATAGTGAGATGATGTATAGAACACTACACTAAATTATTCCTAGTCAATCATTAATATTCAGGGACAATATTAATGCATGGAGACTAGCATGTAGGTCAACTGATGACTTGAGCTCATAAGTCATGGATATGTGATATCAAGTTGACACATGGGTATACATTGGAAAATGTATACTGAATGACCCGCCATGAGAAAGTTTCATAGATTGTCATATGAGTGTCATAGACTTTCTCATATGACTATTGGTATGAATAGTCCTTGGACCTGAAGTCGCTACGGTTCCCTACATAAGGAGTTATGTACTTTGGTATCGTCAAACGTCACCCGTAACAGGGTGGACTATAAAGGCGATCACTAGGTATGTAATGAATTATGCGGAGGGATGTGAGTGATGTAGATGGGATCTATCCCTCCCATATGACGGGAGTGATATTTGTGGACCCCTTGATCGAGTAGGACTACTGAAATGCATGGCCATGCTCAGATAAGTCAATATGAGATATTGAGCTCATTTGTTTGAGTGAGTCTACTCGGGGATCAAGAAACACAAGATTGATTGAGGATGACACGGTCTATGCCTCATTGGTCAATCTAGATATCAAGGATAGAAGGACAAGGTCATACACTATCATAGTCACGGCGGTTTAGTCGGATCTCGACTTTTCTTGTTACTTGGGTAGCAATGATGCATTGCTAGATGCCGCTCATTGCTTATTTGTCTAAAGTGTTTAGGCGCATTGCTAACGTCACGAGAACCTATTGGGTCACACACAAAGGACACAATGCTTCTGGAAAGTTGATTGGCAGATCTGAGCCCGAGTTGGGAACTCGGGAGATCTGAGCCCGAGTTGGGAACTCGGGAGATCTAAGCCCGAGTTGGGATCTCGGGAGACCTGAGCCCGAGTTGGGAACTCGGGAGGTCAGTTCGGGGGACTCGAGAGAGGCCAAGTCGGAGCTCGGCGGATCGGGTCGGCACTCGGCAGACTTGGTCGGAGCTCGGCAGACTGGGTCGGGAGCTCGTCACTCGGGAGACTTGGTCGGGAGACCGAGTCGGAAGCCCGAGAGGCCCGGTCGGAGTTACATGGAGGAAAGAGAAAAGTCTCTTTTCATTGGATGAAAAGATTCTTTTCTTGCATGGGAAAAGATGAAGAGCCACATGAAAAGATGTGCTCTTTATTGGGAAGCCAAAGAGACACAAACCTCTTCATATTCATGGGATGATTATAAAAGAGGGCCTTATGACTTTGGATGACTCCTTCTTCTGGCCTTAGCTTTTCCCTTTCCCTTCCTCTCTTCTTCCTCTCCTCCCTTCTTGGCCAAAACCTTACTGTAAGGTTCTTGGTGTTTTCGAGCTACCTCAAGTTACTAGCACAACTAAGGTAGTTCTCCCGAAGTTGAGAGATTGTGTCCGTGTGGATACGAATAGAGGCACGGACGTTTGAACGTGCAAGAGATCTGGCGCATCTTGGACGAGCGGGATAACCGAAGGGCACGCTTCAAAGGTATAAACAGTAGATAAATATGTTAGATAGATAGCTTTGTACGAGTTTTCTTTCGCATGGATGGCTCGTGGGTTCTTGTTTCCGCTGCGTTTTTATTGTTTTGTGCCGGGAGAACCCAACACTTGATTATTCTCAATCATAGTTAAAAGCAATTGAAAGAAAATTACCTAGGGTTATCAATTCTCAAAAATCTAAGCTCAATTGACTAGAAACTTGTCCTTAAATCAACAACTTAGCATTTTCATCCTTCATGATTCATTGAGATGAATTTAACTCACTAAGCCTTTCATGGGAAGTTTTGGTGGCTCTCTTCTTGAGTTCTAAGTTCATGATGAAAGTGGAGCTCACTCAAATACATATGCTTTTTGCACTACAATAGGCTTGCTTGTTATCTACTCTCCACCATTATTCATGATTCGGATCCACACCTACAAAAGCTTATTCAAACAAGTTAAAGAAGATATATGCAATGATAGAGATGAAATAGAAAATTGAGAGACTTGATACTTATGACTCATGATAAAGAGAATAAAGAATATGATATGACAAAAAGATATGACAAAGCAAAGAAACTAATATGATAAGGAAACATGGAGAAGAAATATAGCATGATAAGAAAATATGGAAAAATTAAGGAAAGTGGAAGACTTGGACACTCAAAAATGTATCCCAATGCATTTTGCCCATTTCTTTTGAAAAATGCATCCCAACTTCAAATTCAAAATCTAACCTTGATTTCCACTTCATATTTTTCTTTTCTTTTCCTTTTCTTTTCTTCTGTTTTCTGTTTCCAACTTCTCTATTTTTTTTCAATGATTTAGCTACTCCATAGTTTCACTTCTTCATAACTTGAATCTTTTCATGATAATTGAGAACTAAGTGCTCCACTTATACACTTTTAGCTCTTGTAACCCACTTGGCACATTTTTGCTTGTTGGTTGCCAAAAATTTCTTCAATTGTCTCAAAATTTGATAGTATGCTTGCATCCTCCCCCACACTTAAACTTTTGTCCGTCTCGGGCAAAATAACATTAAGAAACATTAAGGAAACCAAATCCATGCAAGATATTATGATGAACATGAAAAAGAGGGAAAGGAAATATGGTATAAGAGTGTATCAACAAGGAAATTGCAAAAATGATATAAGAAAAGAAACAAAGTGATTTACCTCTATAAATATGGTCCAATCATAGAAATATGGCTTTAAAAGAACCTAAGCAAGTTCTAGAGTACAATCACATGTGTGTATCACAAAAATTTGGCCAATTCCTCACTAGGTAAAAAGAATTCATCTCAACTCATCAATTCAGAATCCAATACTAAGAAGTACTCAAGCAACTAAGAATTCTCATCCAATGGCTTAAATCCTAAGTTTTGACAACCAAATTTAATTTACTTTCAAAGGACTCTAAAACGATATAAGAAAATCTAGATGGATACATATAATCCTAGTCACGCAAGAAATAAAATGCCAAAAAGACTAACATTGATATCTACAATGACTCTTATGCATTCTACTCTATTCAAGCATTTATTAGCAAGAACAAATTTGAAAAGAAAGATTACTACTTGAAAACATGAAAATGATATTCACAATGAAATAGGAGGGTAAGAAGAAAATAACTCTCCTTCAAATAGGGTAAAGAGCACGTAGCATCCATCTTGGGAGAATTATCCTCATGTGATCAATCTCGTAGTGGACAGATTTCTTCCTTATTAATTTTGTATAAGCATCTTCCGGTGGTCGGAGACGATTAAGGTTTAGAATCCACTTTAGAGGTGAAGTGCTACTAGTCAAAATAAAAGCAACTCCTCTCTCTTGATGCTTTTTAGAAGTCCTTCTAGGAGGTTGGAGTCTGTTAAGATGGAGCACCCACTCCAGAAGTCTACGTGACCTTGCAAAACCATGTAGTACCTCTCTCAAGTGTGTAGGGTAAGAAAGAAATGAAATACCATCAATCTCTATATAAAAAGAATCGAGGTATGCATCACAACCAATAAAATCAGCATTAGGTACCTCTATGCAATTTTCACAATTATTTTCCACAAATAATGTATCAAGAATATCATCACAACAAGCAAACTCAACACTAGGTGTATCCAAACATTCACCCCAATGAACAGAATCAATTTTAGGTGCCTCTATAGGTTTTTCACAAACAATTTTTACAGAAGATGTGTCACTAAATTCATCACAACAAACAACATCAATTTTAGGCACCTCTAAGAATTTTTCACAATAAGCAATTACATGAGATGTATCACAACATACTTTACATTCCACAAACTCAACACTAGGTACCTCTATGAATTTTTCACAATCAAATTCTATAAAAGATGTATCCATAAGTGTATCACAAACAATAAAATCAGTTTGAGGTACCTCCATTGATTTTTCCAAAGATATAAGAGGAATACTTACCTGATCGTGCTGAAAAATACCTGGAGGTTCTACAAGAGTAGATGTATCCATAACTTCCTCCTGGTCAAGAACAGGTTCCATCTCAGGCTCAAGTTCCGGTGGACATTCAATTGAAACCGGTGATTCTTGGGTTCTTGCTTCCATCATGCAAGTCCCTACACTTTCATACTGTTCCTCTGAATTTTCTAATGTATCAGTCAACGGTGGTCCCTGGGGCTCTGTGCAATTCCCTACACCTGTAGAATCATCCCCAATGCAAGCTTCCTCAGTAATATCCGCAACAACAATATTAGAAAAATTAGGACCATCAATAACAATATCATCACAAAATAAAAATTGAGAAGGGTCCTGTAGTGCTTCAGAATCAAGTCCAAGGTTGTCACAAGCTTTTCCATCCATCTCCTCCAATGCCTTTGTCTCTACTGCATCTTCAACCTCATCTGAGCTAAAATCCCCTCCTACTATGTCAAGTTAAACTTCATCAACGATAAACTCTGCCTCAACAACTACATCTGAAATATCCATGCTAATACTAGGAGGATCCTCTCCATGCCCCTCAAAATCAAAAGTGGCTTGAGAAGATAATTGTCCTGATTTTTGGGCTTTTATTTGATTCATTTGATTAATCAATTGTCCAAGGCATCTTTCAATGTTTTGAAGTCTTTGTAGCTCAAAATCATAATTAGGCGGTGAATTATGAGAATAGGGCTGTTGGGGCTGATTGAATTGTTGATTTGGTTGTGAAAATTGCTGAAAATTTGGCTGGGAGCTTGGTTGAAATTCCTGAAAATTATGGTTCTGAGAACTCTGATCCTGGAATTGAAAACTCTGAAATGGAGGCTGAAAATTCTGATCGTGCGGTGGAAAATATTGCTGTGAAGGTTGAAATCCATTCTGATTTTGATATTGGAGAGTCTGAAATGGTTGGAACCCCTGCTGAAAATTCTGACTTGGTTGAAAGGATAGCTGATCTTGCTAAAATTGTTGCTGAAATTGATCATTTGGGTGCTAAAAATTCTGGGAAGGCGGTTGTAAATTATTATAGAGCTGTGAATGTTGTTGAAAACCTTGACAAATTTGCTGGTTTTGCTGAAATGGTTGAAAATTTTGCTGAAAATTTGGATTGTACCCTTGTTGAAAATTTGGATTGTACCCTTGCTGAAAATTCTGAAATGGTGGTTGAAATTACTGTGGTTGATTGAAATGTTGGTACTGCTGCAAATCTGAATAGGGCTGCTGAAATTGTTGAAAAGGCTGACATTGTGGCTACCCTTGCTGGAATTGATAACTTGGTTGTTGAAAATTTGATTAGGACTGCTGAAAATATTGGTTCTGCTGAGTTGAAAACATTTTTTTTAAACTAGCAGTCCTGTCACAAAACAAACAAAATGGCAGCAACCGTACACAAAAGATAATGCAATCAAGAATAGAATCAAAGGATATAATTATCAAGCACCACTACATTCCCCGGCAACGACGCCAAATTTGATAACCATTTCAGTCGTGTCACGGTTTCAAATACAATTGAAGTATCGAACTCCTCTAAACTAATGTAGCATAGAGTAACTCGAGTCGTCTCCCAACGAATGTAGTTGGTACATGATAAACCTTAGGACCGTATGTTATTGCTTTTGGGTTTTTGATATCAAACTAGGGTTTGATTTGAACGTTAATACTACGAAAAGAAATAGCAAAGCAGGTATGAAATCTAGTTCTAATTAAGGAAATACAGTGCAGGTAAGGAAATCTAATTTAACCTAACTACAATTGCAGAAAAGAAAAGGACAACTGGAAATTAAGCATCAACAAAATTAAACATGGAACAAAAACCTATAGCATTAAAGAAATTTAATTTCCTAACTTAATTACATGTAGTGAAGACATAGAACTTAAAGCAATGGGAAGAGCAATACAGAACAAAAGTTAAACAACTAAGAAACATCACAATTGAAAGTTTTGTTCTAAGAGGCATTTAACCAAACACAAGATAGGCATGTTTTAAATGGCTTCAAGTAAGTGCAAATTGAAATGGGGAAGTTCTATCAACTACAAACATTCAACAATCAAACACATAACATTCAACATGAGGATCAATCCAATACATCAAAACATCAAACCAAGCTTGTTGAAGAAATGTTATGATCCGGATTGGACAAAGGGGCTGTTGTGATGAGATCGCTGCAATTGGAAGCTTGTGAAGAAGCTGCCGGATTTGATGAAGAGGACACTGCGAAGGAAACTGAATTGCTGTGAGGTAGTTGCTGATGAAGGAACTGTCGACTGCTGGAAATGATGAATTGCTGCTGGAATTGAAGCTGTGAAGAGGAAACTGCAAAGAAAAAAACTGTGAAAACAAACTGCTAGAAATCTGTGAAGAAGATCTGCTGAAAACAAGCTGCTGGAAAGAAATCTGCTGTGAAGAAGATAAACTGCGAAGAAATTACTGTGAATGAAAACTAAGCTGCTGTGAAGTAATTGCTGGGAAGGAAATCAGATCTGATGTGAAACCGCTGAAATTGAAGTTGCTGTCGGGATTGGATAAGATGCTGCTGTAAAGAAAGGAACGGCTGCCGGCGGTGGAGTGGATCGTTGGCGGTGGAGTCGACTAGGGTTCGGAACCCCGAGCCCTAGCTTGTGCGATGGCGGAGATGAAGATGGAGAGGTGGAAACTCCTCTTCGAACCCGAAGAAGAGGTGAAGATGAAGAGGTGGAAGACCGGCCGGCGGCGGTGCGATGATGAGGAGCCGCTGGCCTTCGGGAGGAGATGATGATGATCGCCTCTTCGATGGCTTGGAGAAGATCAAGATCGATCGAGTCCCCTCTCTTCGAGTGGATAATGGTTCCTTTGTGCGTGTGGGTTCACTTGGGTTCAACCGTTGGGTTCGATCCATTCTCAGCCCAACTCAGCCAAAGCTCACAACTTTGGTTCAGTTTCAACCCAGCTCTTGGGTTCGGTCCAACCAGCCAAGCCAGAGCTTGAGTTCAGCCCAGCAGTCCGGTTCAGCTCAGCACTTGGTTCAATTTCAACCCAGCTCTTGGGTTCGGTCCAGTCAGCCAAGCCATATGATGATGGAAGCAACGGACGACTGAGATCAATCTGGCTTCATCCAACGGTCGGATCTCTTCAGATCTGAACCAAACTGCACATATCACAATCAAAGGTCCTGATCTACCTGTCCCCAGCTCGGATTAACCAGATCAGTGGCGGATGGTCCAGATCTTCCTTTTTCTTGAATGGATGGTATAGAAAATCTTGAGCTTGATCCAACGGTCAGATTACTTCTGATTCTGCTGAAATTTTCAGATCTTGATCTATGGTCATGATTGACTGTATCATGAACTCGGATTGACCAGAAATTGACCGATGGCTCAGATCTAACCGTTCTCTGGAATGGACGACTCTTATTAATCCGATGCTTGATCCCTTTGATTTGGATCCAATGCTGACTCAAGTCTGACCCGATTTGATCTAGGTCCATGATCATTTGAAGCCTACAAAATGATATTCAAATTTAGTCCCAAGATTATCCCAAATATACAATAATTTGAATTAAAAGCCAAATTAGAGGAAATACATGAAGCCTAATACAATTGCAAACTTAAGCATATAAAATGTGGATCAAACGTGGATTTTAAAGCCGAAAATTATCAACAAAATGGTGGTTATCAGCGCCTCACTAGGGTTAGGCGCCCGTATGGATACGGGCGCCCTAGTGTAAAGGCAAAAACCAATCCACTGCCGCGAAGCCTCTGGACCAATGTAGGTCAGGCGCCCTAGTGAAGATGGATAAGCACTGACTGAGCATGTGGATAAGAGATCGCGCAGGGAAGGCCATGTGTAGGCGCCCTCATTGTCACGGGCACCCCCATGGGTGCTATAAAAGGGGGTTTGTTAGTGATATGAGAGAAGTGTCCTAAGGCAATCACCTTATGATTGTAAATATTTATTTTAATAAATGATAATTCACTATTTGAGTATACATGTTTGTGTATTTGATTGAGATCTTAAACTCATCTACTGAATGTCCGCAATACAATTCACAACATAAGAGAATTTGTGATGGGATCACAACTAGTGATTATCTCTAAATGTGCAAATGTGAAGTATTGAAAATATCCCTAGTCGATGAATTGATAAATACGGACACTTTCAATTCTGTTGAGACTAGCATGGGTTATTATCTAATTAGCTGATTCTCACTGGCTGGTGACATTGGGATGTCCGGAGATAAACATGGATGCTAGTTAAGGGAACTAGTTCATTGGAGTGACTAGCTGTAAAACTTCATATGGTAATCTATATAGATATGTCAATGAAGTTCTTACTGCGGCTTAAGTGCGATGTTCCTTTGACTTACGGTGTTCAAGTCATCTTGGTCATGGAGACTTATACTTTAACATCTTAAGCAAGCATCTCCTAGGAGGTGTGGACCCAGGATGGTTGGGTATAAGCCGAAGTGCCCGAAGATGTTTGAGCAGCCTACAAAGGATTCACCACTCCTTGCGAGGAGATGTATACCCAGGCCTATCGTCGGATTGTTACTCAAAGCCTTTGACCAGAGCATATCATGTTTAGAGTGCGAGTCTCTTAAATACATGAGAGTAATTAGAAATCCAAAGGACGAGAAAGACACTACTTGGGCTAGGTGTGACTTAGTCAGCCTAGTGGGGACTGACACAAATAGACCGTGTCCTGAACCAAGTGGGTATAAGATGGTGAAGGGAATGGGGCACGATTCATTAGAGCTGCTGAAGGGTTTCAGAATTACTTCTGAGGTCAAACCGTTGATCTTTCGATTAATTGGGGGTCATGATGTAATACTAGGTGCCACTCATGATCGTTCTATAATTAGTTGATTATAGACGGCCAACATAAATCGAAAGCCTATTTAGTCACACGCACTACGAGTAATCCGAGGGATTTAAAACGAGTTAAAAATTGAATTTTCTGATCAAGAGAAATAAGTCGAATCTGAGTTAATCAGAGGCGCAACGGAAACTTAAAATGGCTAAGTCTTTTGAAGGCTTATCGGGCGAATTAAATGAGTTTAATTCACGAGCGGTTCGGCTCGGTTTGGCCGGCCAAAGAGGGTGCCAACCCTCTTTGGTTTGGCCGGCCATTAAAAGGAGGATAAACCAATTTATTTGGTTTAATTAATAAAATAAATCTAGCGTGATTTGTTTTATAAATTATGGATAAATAAATTTGTATACAGAAATTTATATAAATAAATTTATAGAAATTTATTCTTTTTTGGAAATTAAAATGATCCATGGAATGGTTTATTTTAATTTTATAAAATCAATTATGAATTGATTTTTCTATAATAAGAAAGTTTATAAATTTCTTATGAAATTTATTCCATGATAAAAGGAGAGAAGACATTTGTTTTATTATAAAGTTAGTTATAATAAAATTGGCTTAAACGGAATAATTAATAAGGGAATTTATAGGATAAATTTCTTATGAAAATTTCGTTAAGAGGGAGACTTGGCAAGGGAGATGCTACTATATAAAGGAACCAAAGGCAAGCCTTTAATTCCTAATAGAGTAATCAAGAGATTAATTCTCTCCCTCTCTCTCTCTTACTCTCTTCCTCCCTTTCTCCTTCCCACCTAGGGCCGGCGCCCCCCTTGGTTTACCCTAGAGCCGGCGCAATCTATCCTAGGGCCGGCGCACCCTCAATCTTCCAAGGTTGCCGTGAGTTGTCACCAACAAGAAGGAGCCAAACAAGAAGAAGAAGAAGCGGGTCGCATCTCCTTCCTTCTCGGAATTTAGATTCCGTTTCTTGGTGGTTAGTTTCCATTCTTTTCTCTTGTTCTTCTAGTTGTGCCTTTAGAGAATCTAGTAGTTCTCGTCGGCACAAAACTCGTGACTTTGCGAAGTCATCCCGAAGAGAACTCGGCGTGGACGCGAATAGAGGCGAAGCTTCCAAGAGACGCTACGGTTGGATCTCGTCCCTTTTTCTTTGAGTTACGTGAGGTACAAAGTAAATTAGTTTACTTTTCCGCAATGTTTTAATTATGATCATGTCCACACATCATAAGGTTGCATGCTAGATACGTGGTTAAAAATAATTTGAGAAATTATTTTATGCTAATTCTTCCGCTGCACGTAAAAATTTAAAATTTTACGAACCCGTATCCTTGTCAACATGCACCCGGTCCCAACAGGGTTCACCCCCAAGGCTTCGAACAACAACTCTCTCAACGCTCCAAACACTTTCCTTCAAGCGCTGCACTCCGACAAACTTCAACTTCGAGATTCCAGCGCCGCCTACGACCCTCTGCCCCGAAATTCGATCCACTTCAGGCGTCGGTAAATTTAAATTACGAAAGTGTTGTTAATTCAGTTTCCAATTCTATATCTGTACTATCAAGTTGTAAAAGATTTTCCGAATATAGAATTGCCCAAAGTAAACGATCAAGGACCGTAGGCCTTGGAGTAGGAGCTGACCGCAACTTCGAACCAAGTAAAACCAACCTGTGTTCACGATTGATTTATTATTTTTCGCTGTGTATTTTCTCTAGTGTTCCGAAAAATTTGATCTCGATATTCACCCCCCCTCTATTGAGTTTCTACGATCCAACAAGTGATATTAGAGCGGGTGGTTCAAATTTGGTGCAACCACCAATTTCAGAGTTTTTTTTTCGAATTTTATGAAATTATTTTAATTTTTTTTGAATTGTTCTCGTTAATCGAGGTTGGTGCAACACCACTCGATCGTTTTCATATCTATTAATTTTCTTCCGCACTACTAATCCAAGACCATGTCTTGGAACAAGTTTGTCTTGTTTTTGTAAATTTTTAAAAAAATATTATGGCCATGCAAGAAGGATTCAGCACAGCCAGACCACCGCTTTTCAGTGGAGAAAATTTCTCCTACCGGAAAAGCAGGATGGAAGTCCACCTGAAAACTCAGGTGGACATGTGGATAATAATCCAATCTGGCCTCGAGATCCCCAAGAACGCAGAAGGAGTGGTACAACACTATTTTGAATGGGACGCCTCGTTGAAGAAGAAGATCAAGGCTGATTCAAAGGCAGCTCAGACGTTGCAATGCGAATTGACCAAGGAAGAACTGAATCGGGTGGGTCCTTTCAGCAGTGCCAAAGAACTCTGGAGCAAGCTGATTGAGCTGCACGAAGGTACCTCCGACACCAGAATCAGCAAAAGGGATCTGTTGCTGAACAGACTCTACACAATAAAAATGAACGAAGGCGAATCAGCAGCACAGCTCCATGCCAGAATTCAGGAGCTGATCAATTGGCTGCATACAATAGGTCACAAGGTAGAGAACCATGATCTAATCAGGTATACCCTAAACGCGTTCCCAAGGAACATACTGTGGGCATCTATGGTAGATGCTTACAAGGTTTCCAGGGACTTTTTAAAAATTAAATTAGATGAACTTTTTTCAGAATTAGAATTGCATGAACAGATTAACTGCACTATGGTCGAGAAAAGTATTGCTTTTATTGCAAGTAAACCCCAAGGAAAAGTCGCCAAGAAGAAACCTCAACCTGCACCCGAGTCTGACTTGGAAACAGGCTCAGAAGATAGTGAAGGGGATCGACCCAAGTTGGTGCGGCTAGCTCGGGACTACTGATAACTACCATTTTGTTGATTAAATTAGGTTCTCAAATCCATGTTTTGATCCACTTTTATATGCTTAAGTTTGCATTTATATTAGGTTTCATGGATTGTCTCTATTTTAGCTTTCGATTCAATTCTTTCTATATTTAAGATGTTTTGGTACTAAAATTTGAATATCATTTTGTAGGCTTCAAATACCATGAACCTAGATCAGATTGGGTCAAACTTGAGTCAGAATTGGATCCGGATCAAAGTGATCAAGCATCAGATTAATATGGGTCGTCCGATCAAAGAACAGCTAGATTTGAGCCATCAGTCAACTTCTGATCAATCCGAGTTCAAGATAGAGTCAATCATGACCACATATCAAGATCTGAAAATTTCATCCAAATCAGAAGCAATCTGACCGTTGGATCAAGCTCAAGATGATCTAGACCATTCATTCAAGAGAAGGGAAGATCTGAGCCATCTACCGTAGATCTGATTGATCCGAGCTGAGGAGTAGATCCTGACTCTTGATCAAGATCTGGAGAGTTTGGGCTCGATCTGACTTGATATGACCGTTGGATGAGATCGGAACAATCACAACCGTCCATATTTTCAAATGGGAATTTAAATCAGAAACTTCTCCGCACTAAGGGGTCATCGTTGCGTGTCATAGAGTCGAGTGTTCTTCCCGTTCTTCGCAGTTTCTTCATCGTTTTCTTCGTAATTTTCTTTCCCGATCGCGCGGCCAACATCAGATCCGTTCTTCTCAAGTTTCAGATCATTGAGGTATGATTCCTGTTTAGTTTGTTAATCGAAATTGGTTTTTGGAAGTTTAGGTGAGGGTCTCGCCAAAGCTGTTGATTCCATCGATCGATCCTCGTTGACTGCTGGTATCCGTCATCCGGAGCTGTCGAAGCAACGTAGAGGGGTTCTCGAAGGTGTTCTAATAGTTTCGGAGCTCGATCGCCGGCCAGCCAATCGAGGAGGAAGAGATTGGGAACAGATTTCTGTCACTGATCGGACCATTTGATCGGACAGGGCTGACTCTGATTGGTCCCGTGACCGATCAGAAGAAGACCTGATCGGTCCAGTGACCGATCAGGTAGGCCAATTCGCAGCAAGTTGATCTGGGGAGTTCTCCTTCATTGGTTTTTGAGTTCAGAGGGTTTCTAACTCATCCTTTGTGTGACGGTAAAGCGAAGTTTTGATTAGGAACTAATTTGATGTTCTAATTCGGATAATTTGTAGTTTCAAGCATTTATTTCTTCAAGTTGTTCTAGTTGTTACCATTACACTTCAAGCCAAGTGCTTAGGCAATGTTTTGATCTAGTTTCTATTATCTTGCAATTCATTTCCTGCAATTAATTCTCTACAATTAATTCCCTGCAATTAGTTCTTAAGTTTCAATTCAAGAGTTTGAATTTAATTGCTCAATTGTCAATTAGGTTAAGTTTCGTTTCCACAATTTCCTAATTCAGTACATGCTTTAGCTAAGTTCAATCTATTTCGTTTCAAGTTGTTATTTCACCTCTTATCGCAAAAACCCCCATTTTATTAGAAAACCCAATACATCAAATGACAAATAACTTGCAAGCTTGAATTAACCACTCACAACTAGTCCTTGGAAAAATACGACCTGAGGCCCCTATTCTACATTTTAACTTTGTTAGCCAAGGGTTTTCAGTTTATAAATATCTAATTTGAGGCTCACTTGTGACACCTGTTTTGAGTCCTTTCAAATTTTTGGCGCCGTTGCTGGGGAACCACTAGTTGAGTTTGTTTAATTTGAGCTTGTGTTTAATATTTATATTCTTTGAATCTATTTTCATTTGATTTATCTTTTTGTATACATTTGCTGCCATTTTTGTTTGTTTGTGGTCAGGACTGCAGGTGGTGATCTTAAGAGTTTGAGAAGCTATTGAAAATTTTTCTACTCATTCAAGTAGTTCCATGGCCGAGTATCGGTATTTTCAGAATTTTCAACAACCCTATTGTCAATTCCAAAATTTTCAGCAAAATTTACAACCGTTCCAGCCTTATCAAGATTTCCAGCAACCAAACCAACAATTTCAGCAAAACCAACCTTGAAATCATCCAGAACAGTAGTTTCAGTAAAATTTTCAGAATTTTCAGCAACAATTTCATCAGCCACCACTTCATCAGAACCAGTAAGTTTATCAAGATTTTCAACAACAATTTCATTATGATCAGCAAGGTTTCCAACCTTCACAGCAATCTTTCCAACCATTCCAGCAGAATTCTCAGTTTCAAAATTTTCAGCCTTTCAACCAACATTTTCAGCAAGCAGATCAACAATTTCAGAATCATAATTTTCAGCAACATCCACCAAGTTGTCAAACTAATTTTCAACAATTTCAACAACCCAGTTGCTTATCTAATCAGCCCCAACAGCTCCAATTTCCAACAATTTCAACAACCCACCATGATTTCAAATAAAAATCTTCAGTCTGTTAAAACCTATCTCACAAAACCTATAAGGTTAACGTGATTGATAACACTAGATTGGGTGAGACAGATTAGGTTCTGAAAATCAATTTAAGCTATCCTTAATTCTAAATGATCCAAATCAATAAATACTTTATGTGTAGGAACATAAAGATTTGGACCAATGGATGTTGGATAGTGGATGCTCCAGACACATGACTGGAGACAAATTGAAATTCACCAAACTCAAGTTTAACAACCTAGGCAAAGTAGCATTTGGCAACAATGCTACACTCAAAGTCATTGGGTCAGGTAACATTGAACTCAAATCAGATTTTGTAATTAAAAAGGTTCTGTTGGTTGAAAATTTCAAGTTTAATTTGCTTAGTATAAGTCAACTATGTGATATTGGCTATATAGTTACATTTACTAACTCTGACTGCCTGATTAGAAACCTTCAAGACTCAGAAGTCTTGCTTAAGGGTACTAAGAAAAATAATGTTTATACTATCAATCTACCTTTAGTACCTAAATGCCTCTTAACTCAATTAGAAGAATCCAACCTCTGGCATAGGAAATTAGGTCACACTAATGTTAGACTAATTTCAAAAATCACCCAACTTGGTCTAATTAAAGGAGTACTAAAAATTAAGAACTATGAAAACACGATATGTAACTCATGTAACCAAGGTAAACAAACCAGGTCTAATCACAAGCAAAGTCAATCAGACCTAACTCAAACCACACTTGAGCTCCTGCACCTTGACCTATTTGATTCACATGGAGCCAAATCACTAAGCGAAAACAGATACTGCTTAGTTATTATCAATGATTACTCTAAGTTTACCTGGGTTAGGTTCCTAAAAACTAAGGATGAAACCCTAAACCTGTTTATTGACTTATGTAAGATAATCGAAAATCAAAATGATAGCAAAATCAAAAGACTTAGGAGTGATCACGGAGGAGAGTTTGAGAATCAAAGGTTTGAGGAATTCCGTAGAATAAATGGATATATTCACGAATTTTCTTGTCCTAGAACCCCCCAGCAAAATGGGATAGTAGAAAGAAAGAATAGAACCCTACAGGAAGCCACTAGGACAATGCTCAATGAATTTAACCTAGCTAACCAATTTTGGGCAGAAGCAATAAGTACGACTTGCTATATCCAAAATAGGGTCCTAATTAACAAAAGACATAATAAAACTCCCTATGAACTATATTAACATAGACTTCTAAACCTACATTACCTAAGAGTCTTCGGGTGCAAAGTACATGTCTTAAACACTAAAGACTACCTAGGTAAATTTCAGTCTAAGTCAACTCCAGGAGTATTCTTAGGATATTCAACAACAAGTAGGGCCTATAGGGTCTACAATAAACAAACTAATAAAATTGAAGAAACAACGAATTTAATATTTGATGAGGAAACTAATTCAAAATCTGATAATCAAAACCTGAACCCATCAAATATTGATCAAGAAGAAAATGAGCATATAATTGAACCATCAATTGAACCACTAGTTGAACCTCTAAATGAACTAACTCTTGAACCAACTACTGTGTCAACTGAACCAATAACTAAACTAACTCAAGTAGGTTAACAAAACACTGAACCAAACCATCCAGCCGGACCTGAGGCTGAACCAAGTTCTAGAAGAACCATGAAACCCAGACTCAGTCACCCCTCTGATCAAATTGTGGGTGATCCAACCTTAGGAGTCAGAACTAGGTCTTCCTATAGAAATCTTAGTCAGATAGCACTAATTTCAAAAATTGAACCTAAGACTATAGAGGAAACCCTACCTGATCCTGATTGGATCATAGCTATGCAAGAGGAATTAGCCCAATTTGAGAGAAACCAAGTCTAAGAACTAGTACCTAAACCTGAGGGCAAGTCTATTATAGATACTAAGTGGGTATTTAGGAACAAACTAAATGACCAAGGGGAAATAGTCAGAAACAAATCCCACTTAGTAGCAAAAGGGTTCAGTCAAGTCGAAGGATTAGACTATGATGAAACCTATGCCCCAGTAGCCAGACTTAAGTTTATTAGAATGCTATTGACATTTGCAGCTCATAGAGGGTTCAAACTCTACCAAATGGACGTTAAGTTAGCCTTTTTAAATAGATTCATCAAAGAAGAAGTCTATGTAGGACAACCTCCCGGATTCGAGGACCTAGAAAAACCTAACTACGTTTTCAAACTTAATAAGACACTTTATGGGTTAAAACAAGCACCTAGGGCATGGTATGAACGCCTATCAACTTACCTTATTTCTAAGAAATTTAACCAAGGACAAATTGATTTCACCCTTTTTGTTAAAACCTTAGAAAAAGACATCTTCATTGCCCAAATCTATGTTGACGACATAATTTTCGGATCTACCAACTCAAACTTTTTAAAAGAATTTGTAAAAATAATGAAAAACGAATTCAAAATGAGCTTAGTTGGTGAGCTCAATTTCTTCTTAGGACTGCAAATTAAGCAAACTAGGGATGAGAATTATGTTCACCAATCCAAATATGTTAAGGAATTAATAAAGAAATTTAAAATGGATAACTCCAAAAGTATAAGTACCCCTATGGCCACAAATATCAAAATTGATAGTGACTCTAAAGGTAAACCTGTAGATCTTAAGTTATACCGAAGTATGATTGGAAGTCTACTTTACCTTATAGCTAGCAGACCTGATATCCTATTCTCTGTAGGAATGTGTGCTAGATACCAAACCCGTGCTAAGGAAACGCACTTAGCAGCCCTAAAAAGAATACTTAGATACATTAAGGGCACCCTAAATATAGGGATTTGGTATCCTAGGACCTCAACCTTTGAACTGTCAGGATACTCTGACTCTGACTATGCTGGATGCAAACTGGATAGAAAAAGTACAAGTGGAAGCTGCCAACTTTTAGGAAATAGTCTAGTCAGTTGGTGCAGTAGAAAGCAACACTGCGTAGCCCTATCAACAACCGAAGCAGAATATGTTGCTTTAGGAGAGTGTGTAGCACAACTCTTATGGATGATGCACACTCTTAAGGACTTCCAGCTTGATTACACTCAAACCCAAGTCTACATTGATAATATAAGCTCAATCAATCTAACTAAAAACCCAATTCAACACTCAAGAACAAAGCATATAGAAGTTAAACATCACTTTGTAAGGGACCATGTAGCCAGGGGTGAAATAGTCCTTAAGCATATGGACTCAAAGTCAAACTTAGCTGATATCTTTACCAAACCCTTACCTGAGTCTAAGTTTAGCTCATTGAGAAGGCAGTTAGGGTTATGCTTAGTAGAATAGGACTGCTCTACATGTTTTTTAAAATTACTTTATTTCTTATTTAATATGTTTGAAAAATCATTTTTTTCTTGAAATTTAAAAATGATTTTCCGACTTAGTTTTTTTTTTTTAAAACTTACCCCCCTTCAAAACTAGGGTCTTTTTCACAAATGGACTTAGCTTAGGCCCTAACCCTAGAACTGCATGCACCTATAAATCTAGAAGCCAGCATCTCACAAGCACCTTAGGGTACTTTTGATTGACAACCTAGACTGGGTTAAGCTGCTTAGGTCTATGCCTTGATTCAAGATGCTTTAAGTCAGTGCATCTGCAATAATTGGGGTAATAAATACCAATTGAACAACAATCAGGTTAAGTGTCAAGCTTAGAAAATCTAACTTGATCAGATCACTTAACTTGACTAACCCTAGCGAAAGCTACTGTTTATGACTGTTAGTAAGTATCTAACTGGGTTAGACAGGACCCGAAAAAGAAGATGTAATTTGGTTTACTCCAGTTTATGCTTATTAGAGTTGGTTCAATATAGAACGTCACTTGTTTTTCTTTTTTTTTGCTATAATAAATTTTTTTGATATATGGCAATGTGGGAGAGAAAGGAAAGGAGAAAAGAAATTTTGTCAAATCAGAATTTTTTCAAATCTCAGTTTTCAAAAATTTTATCTCCTTTTCAAAAAGTAAAGTAAATAAAGAAAATACTTATAAATATTTGTTTTCAAATCTAAAGCATTTCAAAAATGAAAAATTTCTAAGTATGAAAAATCCTTTGGAAAATTTTCTAAGTGTTTAGCTTAAAAATCCATTGGAAAATGTTCTAAGTGTTTAACTGAAAAATCCTTTGGAAAATTTTCTAAGTGTTTAACTTAAAAATCATTTGGAAAATTTTCTAAGTATCTAACTTGAAAGTCTTTTGGAATATTTTCTAAGTGGTTTACTTGAAAAATCTTTAGAAAAATATTTGTTTGAGTCTCTCTAAGAATAGTCAAGGACTTAGAAGTTTTTCAAAAACCCCACTTATTTTTGAAAAACTCAGGGGGAGGAAACTAAATATTTTTAATACGTTGCTTGTTATATGTTTCTTTAACTTAACTTTTTGAACTGTGTTGCCATAAATCAAAAAGGGGGAGATTGTTGGTGCAGGAAGCACCTAAGTCAAACTTGGGTTTTGATAATGGTAAAGGATTCAGAAGTTAAGGTGCTATTGTGATCTAACATGCTTACTGAGTGTGCAGGAAAAGTCCTAGGTACACTAGGCAAGAAGTCCTGGCAAAGGGCTGGGCAAAGAAGTCCTGGTCTAGGACTGGGCAAGAAGACCTGACCGGAAGTTGGGCAAAGAAGTCCTGGTCGAGGACTGGGCAAGAAGTCCTGGCAAATGGTTGGGCACCGAAGACCTGACCGAAAGTTGGGCACAAAGACCTGACCGGAAGTTGGGCACGAAGACCTGGTCAGGTGGATTGGGCAAAAGTCCAACCGGAGGAGCCGGTTGGCAAAAGGTAAACTCTCCTGAGAGGAGTAGGTGAGACGTGTTCCCCGTCGAGGGAACAGTAGGCGTCGGTTTAACCCGAAGTTAGAACCAAGACAGCTAAGGCTGTAAATAATGGCTAACATATTTGCGTGTTATGTTTTGGAACTAACCTTGGTTGCAGGGAACGAAGAAATGTTGCTTCTGCAGCTCAGGCACCCCAATGGAGTGGGGCGCCTCACTAGGGTTAGGCGCCCGTATGGATACAGGCGCCCTAGTGTAAAGGCAAAAGCCAAACCATTGCCGCGAACCCTCTGGACCAAGGTAGGTCAGGCGCCCGTGAGGTTACGGGCGCCCCCATCAGCTCAGGCACCCTAGTGAAGATGGATAAGCGCTGACCGAGCCTGCGGATAAGAGATCGCACAGGGAAGGCCACGTGTAGGCGCCCCCATCGACACGGGCGCCCCTATGGGTGCTATAAAAGGGGGTTCACCCCCAAGGTTTCGAACAACAACTCTCTCAACGCTCCAAACACTTTCGTTCAAGCGCTGTGTTGGTGCAGGAAGCACCATATCGAATCTTGTTTTGATATTGGCAAAGGATTCAAAGTTAAGTATTATTGTTGATCTAACAATGTTACTCAAGTGTGTAGGAAAAGTCCTAGCGAAGGGCTGCTAGGCACCTGGCGAAGGGATGTCAGGATACAAAGCCCTAGCGAAGGACTGCTAGGCATCGAATCCCTAAGACCTGGCGAAGGGCTGCTAGGAAGCGAAGCCCTGGCGAAGGACTGCCAGGCACCAAGCGAAGGACAGCTTGGTACCAAAAACCTAGCGAAGGAATGCTAGGCACCAGGCGAAGGACAGCTTGGGACTGAAGACCTGGCGAAGGAATGCTAGGCACCGGGCGAAGGACAGCTTGGTATCCAAGACCTGGCGAAGGATCGCTAGGCAAAAGTCCAACCAAAGGAGCGTTTGGCATCAGTTATATTCTCCCGAGAGGAGTAGGTGAGGACGCGTTCCCCGTCGAGGGAACAGTAGGCGTCGGTTCGACCTAGGGTTCCATTTTGGAGGCCCAAAGTCAGAACCAAGACAGCTAAGGCTGTAGAAACTAATATCTTATTGCTCTATGGTGTTTTGGACTAACCCTAGATGCAGGACCGAAGGAATGAGTGTCTGCAGCTCAGAGAGCCTCAAAGGTGTGAGGCAACAGCTGACCAGGGCGCCCGGAGTGTCCCGGGCGCCCCCAAGGTGAACACAAAACACATAATGCAAAAGAAGGCTTCGACAGTTCATGTTCGGGGCGCCCCCGTGCTTCCAGGTGCCCCCACTGCTCCCGGGCGCCCCCAGGTCAAGAAGTTGAAGCAACTCCAGCGAAGACAAGAGGATAAGAGTTTGACCCGGTCAAGATCTGATCCCGAGTTTGAAGGGATCAGAAGCTGACCGAGTTAAAGGCTGATCGGCCGACACGTGGGGGGCGCCCCCGACGTTCCGGGCGCCCCCAGGGCCTATAAAAGGGCCCTCGACCCCGAGGCTTTGAAAAACAATTTCATTCAACGCAATCACGATCTTCTGCTCCCGAGCTCTGCTCCAGAAACCTTCCGACTCGAGATACAAGCGCCGACGACGTCCCTCTGCTCCGAGAAACATTCCACACCGGACGTCGGTAATAAAGAGCGATCTTTTAATTTTTGTGTTTACTATACTGCAATTGTAACATCTATTTGTAAACCGTTTTGCGAACTTATAGAATTGCTCACAGAAAATGGTCAACGACCGTGGGCCTTGGAGTAGGAGTCGACCTAGGCTCCGAACCAAGTAAAACTACCTGTGTTCGCGATTGTTGTTATTCCGCTGCGTAATTTCTCTAATTCTAAAATCTGAACATTTTTCGATATTCACCCCCCCTCTATCGGTTCTCTCGATCCAACACGCTGCACTCTGACAAACTCAGACTTCGAGATTCCAGCGCCGACAACGACCCTCTGCTCTGAAATTTGATCCACCTCGGGCGTCGGTAAATTTAAATTACGAAAGTGTTGTTAATTCAGTTTCCAATTCTATATCTGTACTATCAAGTTGTAAAAGATTTTCTAAATATAGAATTGCCCAAAGTAAATGGTCAAGGACCGTGGGCCTTGGAGTAGGAGCCGACCGCGACTCTGAACCAAGTAAAACCAACCTATGTTCGCGATTGATTTATTATTTTCTGTTGCATATTTTCTCTAATGTTCTGAAAAATTTGATCTCAATATTCACCCCCCCTCTATCGAGTTTCTACGATACAACAAGGACAAGGCAAATAAAACATAGCACATAATAATGTAAGGAGCTTGGGAAAGAATTATACCTTCTCGATCACCTAGTGGCCTTCTACCTTATGCTCCTCCCTTCCCGGACGTCGTGTGGGCGACGATCTACCAAGAACCGAGATCATCGAGGCCTCCGACCAATCCTCTTTGTCACGCGCAAACCCTAGACACTAGGGTAACCGGTGCACCTCCTTCATCCTTGCCTAAGCACCGCCGGCGATCTCCAAGAAGGCTCACCTTCTTCTCGCTGACTCAGAGGATGAAGAAGAAGGATGAAGAAGAGGAAGAAGAAGAGAAATAAGATCTCTTCTTCACCACCAAAACCAAGCCGCCGGCCCCTTCCTTTCTTCTTCCCGCCGGCGCCAACAAGGATGGTGAACTCCTTGTTTTCTGGCCGCCGAACACCTTCTGCCTCTCCTCCTTCGTGTATGCCCAAGAGGAAGATTAGAAGGGAAGAGATGAAGATAAAACCTCCACTCAGAAGCCTTCTTCCACCTTCCTTTAGAACCGGTGGCACAAAACCTAGGAGAGAGAGAGGTTGATAGAAAGAGAGAGAAGCCTTGGAATTATTGTGTGTTTGATCAAGCCTTGGTATCATATCATATAGGGTATTTATAGGGTCAAGGTAGGGACCACGAGGAGGAGTTGGATCTTAGCCCACCAATGGATCTAAACCCGATCCATTAATTAAGATCTATTCCACTAAAGGATCTTAATTGAACTTCCTCACCAACCCTCATATTTTCATATGGGCTCCACATATTACGAGTCGTCCATCCCCCCCCCCCCCCCCCCCCCCCCCCCCCCCCCCCCCCCCGTGTTTAAGATACCGAATGCCCGTTAATTAATTTAAATTACTGACAATTCAAATTAATTAACTTCTAGATCCTTGATTAATACCACTCAACCTTATCATCATGCCGGATCAAATCCACCTGCAGTGTTTAACATGATGAACCTTTTGAGCTCATTAAGGGGGCACCATCATCCCGACTCACCAGGACACAGATTCCTTCAATCAATAGCACATCATATTATTAATATTATCTCCCAACTTATCGGGCCTATCGATTTAATAGAATAGATCTCGCCCATTGGTAAATCAAAGAGACAATAATTAATAATATATGCCCGTTATTATATCAGGATTAAGGGATCGTACTCCATAATAAAATCTAAGGTCCTATCCAATTATCAAGTCAGTACAAATTGGATAGCCTCTGGTTTTAATCCTGCTCAATGTACTCAAAGCACACTAGTGTACTTCTATGGTCAAGACCAACCACAACTAATTACACTACAACCATCCCGATGGTTTGTCCAATTTTATCTTGGTTGTGAGCCTCTATTTATACTAGGCAAGGAACTGATAATATGATCTTCCGTGTGACACCACACACCATGTTATCTACAATGCGAAGTAATGAACTTTATGCATGTACTATTATAAACAGACACCTAGTGTAGTTGTGATTCTCTTTTCAAAATGAAGATGTTCATATAAAAGAAATCATGTCTTTTAGTATACACATCTTACACCCTTTGCCATTATCAAAACACAGGTTTGACTTTGGTGCCTCCGGCACCAACAATCTCCCCCTTTTTGATTTATGGCAACACGGTTCAAAAAGTTAAGTTAAAAAGCATTTAAAGCACATATCTAACAAGCAAAAAATCACTTTTTATAAAACTATTAAGCTCCCCCTGAAATATAACTTCGCCCCCTGAAATTTTCAATGATATGCAGTTTTTCAAAAAATGTCTAAGTGTTAACTTTTTACTGAGTGTTTTTTAAACCAAAGCAAAGTATTTGCAAAGGAAAAATTTTGCACTTAGACAATTTTTACAAAAGATTTGCAAGCCCAAGTTTTACTTAGAAAAATTTTCACCAAAAACCTTTACAACTTAAAACAAAAAAATTTTTGTTTAAGCCAATTTTTGCACAAAATTTTACTTAGAAAAATTTTCACCAAAAAACTTTGCAACACAAAATCCACTTAAAACAAATTTTTGTGTAAACTTTTTACTTAGAAAAATTTCTGTTAAGCCAATTTTTGCACAAAATTTTACCTAAAAAAATTCACAAAAACCTTCTTAAAAAAATTTTACTTGGAAAAAATTTCACTTAGCCGACTTTTGCAACAAAATTTTCCCTTAACAAGTTTCAACTTTTGCACAACAGATTTTGCATACTTGAAAAAATATTGCTTAAAGAGCATTTTGTGTACTTAGAAAAATTTGCTTTAAGAACAGGTTGTGCATTCGTATAACACTTTGTGCACTTTGAAGAAAATTGCTTAAATCATTTTGTGCACTTTAAAAAACAGTTAGTGCATTTGTAAAACGCTTGTGCATTTTGAAAAAATTTTACTTGGAAAAAAAATTTTGAGAAATTTTTCTTTGTTAACTAAGAAAAACTTTTTTTTAGAACCGATCTTGTTCGGGTCTTGTCTAATCTAGTTAGCTACTTACTAACTATTATAAAACAACAGTTTTCACTAGGATTAGTCGCCTTACTAACTTTTATTTAGCTTGATCACTTAACTTGATTGCTGTTCAAGTGTATTTATCGCCCCAATCACTGTAGATGCACTAACTTAAAGTATCTTGAATCAAGGCATAGACCTAATCATCTCAACCCAGTCTAGGTTATCAATCAAAGTACCCTAAGGTGCTTGTGAGATGCTGGCTGCTAGATCTATAGGTGCATGCAATTCTAGGGTTAAGATCTAGACTAAGTCCATTTGCGAAAAAACTCTAGTTTTGAAGGGGGTAAGTTTTTTGAAAAATTCTAAGTCAGAAAATATTTTCAAATTTCAAGACATAGTAAAAGAAATGATTTTTTTCAAAAAAATATTAAAGGTTAATTTTCGATAAAAAATATGAAAAAGATTTTAAAAAAATAATCAGAATAGTCCTATTCTACTAAGCACAACCCTAACTGCGTTCTTAGTGAGCTAAACTCAGATTCAGGTAAGGGTTTAGTAAAAATGTCAGCTAAATTGGATTTTGAGTCCACATGCATAAGTACTAATTCGCCCCTGGCTACATGATCTCTTACAAAATGATGTTTAACTTCAACATGTTTGGTTCGGGTGTGTTGAATTGGGTTCTTAGTCAAATTGATTGAACTAATGTTGTCAATAAATACTTTGGTTTGGGTGTAGTCAAGCTGGAAATCCTTAAGAGTGTGCATCATCCATAACAGTTGTGCTACACACTCTCCTAGAGCAACATATTCTGTTTCAGTTGTGGATAAGGCTACGCAGTGTTGCTTTCTACTGCACCAGCTGACTAGGCTATGTCCTAATAATTGGCAACTTCCACTTGTACTTTTTCTATCTAATTTACAACCAGCATAATCAGAGTCAGAATATCCTGATAATTCAAAAGTGAAAGTCCTAGGATATCAAATCCCTACATTTAGGATACCCTTAATGTACCTTAGAATTCTTTTCAGTGCTGCTAAGTGGGATTCCTTAGCACAGGTTTGGTACCTAGCATACATTCTTACAGAGAACAAGATATTAGGTCTACTAACAGTTAAGTACAATAAGCTACCAATCATACTTCGGTATAATTTTAGGTCAATAGGTTTACCCTCAGAGTCATTATCTATTTTGACATTAGTAGCCATAGGAGTACTTAAACTTCTAGAATTGTCCATTTTAAATTTCTTTATTAGTTCCATTGCATATTTGGATTGGTGAATATAATTACCATCTCTAGTTTGTTTTATTTGGAGACCTAAGAAAAAGTTAAGCTCACCTACCAAGCTCATTTCAAATTCGCATTTGTGACGACCCGCCTTAACTTCTCTCCCTTAAAGGGAACGTCACTTTTACTTAACCTTAACTTTACCTTATTCTTAGCCTTAGGTTACAACTACTTGACTTCCCTTGACTTGCTCTAAATTTTTTTCCTTTTAACAAAAAACATTCATTTTATTTGCTTTGTAAGGATTTGACCCCTAGACCTCTTAGTTGTAAAATTGAAGCACTAACCATCTACCCTACAACACTTTCTTTTCAACAGTATCAGTCGACTGCTAGATAGCCAGTCGACTGGTGTCAGCCACAGTAAGTTTCTGGGCGCGGCACCAGTCGACTGGCCTCTTGGCAGTCGACTGGTGCATCGAACAGTAGGTTCTGTTCGATAGGGCAGTCGACTGGTTCTGTACCAGTCGACTGGCACGCCTGAAAACTGCAGTTTCAAACCTGAGGAAACCTTTCAAGGGTCCATAATTCACCCACTTCCAAAGCATATAAATAGATAATACCAAATCTATACTCTATACTAGTTTTATAA
This sequence comes from Boesenbergia rotunda, assembly GCA_024364735.1. Classification (NCBI taxonomy): domain Eukaryota; kingdom Viridiplantae; phylum Streptophyta; class Magnoliopsida; order Zingiberales; family Zingiberaceae; genus Boesenbergia; species Boesenbergia rotunda. The sequence continues at coordinate 347,400 of JAGFNQ010001830.1, read as the reverse complement.
ACATCCTAGCAACTCAAAACGAATCCAATAACTTGAAATTAGGATTTCTACGAAATTTAACAAACTTATCAAAACACATGCAATCTCTACTAACTTTGTACCCAACTTTGACTCCATGTAAAGTTTAAATAAGGTGATCACATCCTACCAATCCAAAACATCAACCATGAATTTCTATAAATCAAAACGCCTCTAAGACTTATCCCAAAGATCTCTTCCACGGTTCCGCCGCCACTGAACATCAATGCAAGTCCTGTTCACCTCCCTAGCTTATGCTTTTTCTTTACCTTTGTTTGCAATAGAAGGAAATGCAACTAATAAGCGATTTGCTTAGTAAGTAAATCCTAACTCACAAATCCATACGATCAATGCTAAACATGCTCTTTTCAAATAATGCTTGCTTCAAAACACATGCACTTTGAAATACTTACACATGGAAACTTTCACATACTTATCATGCTCAATCATGCTTGGAAACATTTACTAGCATTAAAACATTGGCAAATCTAACATGCTCATAATTTCTTTTGAGACTTGCTACTTATGCATTTCCATACTTTAAACCACTAACTTCCTTGCTCTTGCTCATTAACATGCTTGCAATATAACAATGTTAACATACATAGCAAAACATATGCTTAAACTGAAAACACTTACATATACTCATATACTTCAAAATATAATAATCAACTTTCTCAGGCCTTGACACTGTACCTGGTATCAATGTACCAATGCGCGCATCCCTAATAGGTTTCGGGTAGCTAACCACCGCACCCTATTAGAGCTTCTTTCTTATTTCCTGTGGGTCTCTCATTTGCCCGGTACATGTCACTTTACAAAAGTAAAATACTTTCTTACTCATAATGCTTGTATTTATCAAGCTAACATTCTTTTTCATAAATCTTGCACTATAAACCTTTACCTTTTCTTACTTAGGACTTTCATCGAGCACCTTGCGTGCCCTTAACCCCAAAACTCCTTTTTGGGACTTTTCAAGAACTTACTCTTGTCATACTTAGGTCTCATACACAAAAACTTACTCCAATTCATATTCTATGATAAAACATGTATTCTTTAGGAACTTAAAACACACAATAAAAAAACCAATAATCTTAAAGCATGCACTTAGATCACAAACATGGTTCTACAACGAGAAATACATGGCGAAACTACTTCTATTGCAGGTGAGTGATTTACTTACCCTTTGTTTGAAGAAAACTCACTAAGTATATGGAAAACCCTAGTGTAGGACTCTTTTTCTCTTCCTTACAAGAAACTTCACTCCTTGGCCCTAGGGAAGGAACCCTAGGTTCTCTACTCAAGAGGAAGAAGGAGGAGGAGGAAGAAAATCCTTGCTTTCTCCCAGTTTTCGCAGCCCCTCTTGCTCCCTATTTGCGCCGACCCTAATCACCCAAAGAGGGGATTAATCACAACTTAAGTGGAAGTTGAAACACCTCCTCATGAAAAGGGCTTACTCAACTATAACATTAATTCGCTTTATCTTTTTCTGTGCTTGATACCCCCAACCTATTGGTTAGCCCAACTCACCTAAGGCCTTGCTTTGCCTTGTGGTCGCGGGATCAAACCCTGCCTAACCCCTTTTTTTTTCTTTTTATTTTAATTCGAAAAAATGCTAGAAAATTCAGAAAAATCCCTAATAATTCACGAAAATTATTGGGTGTTACAGCATTCCATAATTTTGACAAATTCTTTTAAAAAATTAGAATTTGTAGATCCAAATATTATATCATCAATGTATATTTGTGTAATAAATATATCTTTTTCTAAGGTTTTAACAAATAATATGGAGTCAATTTGACCTTGGTTAAATTCCTTAGAAATTAAATAGGTGGATAATCGTTCATACCATGCCCTAGGTGCTTGTTTTAACCCATAAAGGGCTTTCCTAACTTGAATACATATTCAGGTTTGTCTAGGTCCTCAAATCCTAGGGGTTACCCTACATAAACTTCTTCTTTATGAATCCATTAAGAAAGGCAGATTTGACATCCATTTGGTATAGTTTAAGCCCTCTATGGGCTGCATAGGCTAGTAACATCCTAATTGATTCAAGTCTGGCTATAGGGGCATAGGTTTCATCATAATCTAACCCTTCGACTTGACTAAACCCTTTAACTACTAAGCGGGCTTTGTTTCTCACAATTTCTCCTTGATCATTCAGTTTGTTTCTAAATACCCACTTAGAATCTATAACTGATTTTCCCTCAGGTTTAGGTACTAATTCCCAGACTTGGTTTATCTCAAATTGGGCTAGTTCTTCTTGCATTGCTATGATCCAATCTGGGTCATGTAGGGCTTCTTCAATAGTCTTAGGTTCAATTTTCGAAATAAGTGCGATCTGACTAAGATTTCTATAAGAAGACCTAGTTTTGACTCCTAAGGTTGGATCACCCATGATTTAATCAGATGGATGATTAAGTCTGGGTTTCTTTGTTCTTGTCGAACTAGGTTCAGCCTCAGGTTCGGCTAGACAGTTTGGTTCAACTACTTGGGTTGGTTCAGTTATTGGTTCAGTTGATACCTCAGTAGTTGGTTCAAGTGATAGTTCATTTAACGGTTCAATTAATGGTTCAATTGGTAGTTCATTGTCTTCTTGATTAAGATTTGACTTGTTTAGATTTTAATTGTCAGATTTTGGTTCAACATCTTTATCAAAAATTAAATTGGTAGTTTCCTCAATTTTGTGGGTTTGTTTATTGTAAACCCTATAGGCTCTACTAGTTATTGAATATCCTAAGAACATTCCTGGGGTTGATTTTGATTGGAACTTACCTAAGTAGTCCTTAGTATTCAAAATATAGACTTTGCACCCAAAAACCCATAAATAGTGTAAATTAGGTAATCCATGATAATAAAGTTTATAGGGTGTCTTATTGTGTCTTCTATTAATTAAGACCCTATTTTGAATGTAACACGTTGTATTTACTGCTTCTGTCCAAAATTGATTAGCTAGGTTATATTCGTTGAGCATGGTCCTAGCAGCTTCCTGAAGAGTTTTATTTTTTCTCTCAACTATACCATTTTGTTGGGGAGTTCTAGGGCAGAAAATCTCATGGATCTACCCATTAATTTTACAAAACTCCTCAAATTTTTGATTTTCAAACTCTCCCCCATGATCACTCCTAAGTCTTTTAATTTTAGTATCATTTTGATTTTCAATCATTTTGCATAAGTTATTAAATGAATTAAAGGTTTTATCCTTAGTTTTTAAGAACCTAACCCAGGTAAACCTAGAGTAATCGTCGATGATTACTAAGCAGTACTGATTTCCGCTTAGTGACTTGGCCCTATGTGAATCAAATAGGTCAAGGTGTAGGAGCTCAAGTGTGGTTTGGGTTAAGTCTGATTGGGTTGGTTTATGAGTTGACTTGGTTTGTTTGCCTTGTTGACATGAATTACAGATTGTATTGTCAAAGTTCTTAATTTTAGGTACACCTTTAATTAAACCAAGTTGAGTTACTTTTGAAATTAGTTTGGTATTAGTGTGACCTAGTCTCCTATGCCAAAGGTTAGTTTCTTCTAATTGAGTCAGAAAACATTTGGGTACTAAGGGTAGATTAATTGTGTAAACATTGTTTTTCCTACTACCCTTAAGTGTTATTTCTGAATCTTGGAAATTTCTAATAAGGCAGTCAGAGTTGGTGAATGTAACTATGTAACCAGTATCACAGAGTTGGCTAATGCTAAGCAAATTGAACTTGAAATTTTCAACCAATAGCACTTTCTTAATAATGAAATCAGAATTAAGTTCAATGTTACCTAACCCAATTACTTTGAATGTAGCATTGTTGCCAAATGCTACTAAGCCTAGGTTTTTGAACTTGATTTTGGTGAACTTCAATTTATCCCTAGTCATGTGTCTAGAGCATCCACTATCCAATATCCACTGGTCCAAATCTTTATGTTCCTACACATAAAGTATGTTTTGATTTGGATCCATTAGAGGTAGGGATAGCTTAAATTGAATTTCACTACCTAGTCTGTCTCACCCACATCTACTGTTATCAAACATGTTGACCTTATGGATTTTGTGAGACATGTTTTCAAAAGAAATGTTTAAATTTTGGAAATAATTAATTTTGAAAATGTTGAATTAATTTTGAAAAAATTGTAGAGTTAAGATTATTGATTTTGAAAAAATATTGAGTCTAGGATTTAATTTAAAATTTGTGTTAGATTCAAATTTATTAAGTAGTAAATTGAATTTGAGTTTCGATAATTGGCTTCTAGGTCTTAGCGAGGCACAGAGACCTTCTTTGGCCGTAGCCTTATTGGAGCAACAACCCATTTCTTGATAAAGCCTTTTATCGAAAGTTCATTTTCAAATTACTTCTTGAAAAATTTTGTTCTAAGTAGCTTATGTTTTGGATCGTTAGCTTCGGCTAGTTCCACCAGACTAAACAGACCAAGTAGGATACGCCTTACCTTACTTGACCTTATCAGAAGGGCTTCCCTAACGTAGTATCATCTCACCTCCACCTAATACTAGGTTGTTCAAGTTTTAAGTAACTCTTTTATCCTTAAACTAACCAATCCTAATTCTAAGCAAGAAAAATAAACATGCAACACGCAATTAAAGCAAACAATTGTCTAAGTAAAGTCAGAATTGGAGTAATACTCCGGATTTTCAAAATCAGCAAGATTGTGAATTAAATTTTCTAGCATATTGACCTTACGTTTCAGGGTTTGATTTTCTTGTTCTAATTTGTTGAAATTTACCTTAACTAATCTATATGACTCAATCACGTTATTTGAGGTAAATATTGGATTTTCAAATAATATAAATTTACCTTTCCCGATTGTTTGTCCAGTAGCCTTGGGAGTTCCTTTTATTGTAGATGATGAAGACCAATTCTTACGAGTAGGACGCTGATTTTTATAGTGTCCTATCTCCCTGCACTTAAAACACACAATATGACTTTTAAATTTTGAATTTACCATGTTACCTTTTGATTCTTCGTTGGGAATCTCCCATTTGATTTTAGCCAACTTTCTTTTACTTGTTTATTTTCTCAACTTCTTCTAGTAGTCACTAGCCCACTGGGCCAGTTTAGGATGATCCTCTTCATCGTCGTCTGATTCTGAGTCAGACTCAGGTACTAGTTGAGGCCTCTTTTTCTGAGTTCTTCCTTGAGTTTTCCTTGCAATAGAAATTATACCTTCCTCGACCATTGCAGTATTAGTTTGCTCATTTAATTTTAATTCTGAAAAAGATTCAAAATTAGTTACCGATTTTGTCTCGGCAGACTCGTCTTCTGATTCTGGTTCGATTTCGAAGTCGGGTATGGATTCTATCTCGTCAGAGTCATCTTCTGATCCGAAGTCTATTTCGAAGTCGGGTACTGAGTCTGTCTCAGCTACTTGTGCTTGAGCCAAGAGTGCAAAATAGCTTACCTAATGTTCTTCTTCATCTGAGTTCTCTTGATGTAGGTTGATCAGCTTCTGCCAAATTTCTTTAGTGTGGGATTAGATTGAATCGATAGAGGGGGGGGGGGGGTGAATATCGATCGTAAAAAATTTTTGGACAAAGAGAGTAATTACGTAGCGGAAACAGTAAAATTAATCGCTAACACGATTTCTTTTTTACTTGGTTCCAAGTCGCGGTCGACTCCTACTCCAAGGCCCACGGTCCTTGACCGTTTACGATGGGCAATTCTATATTCAAAAAGAGTTTATAAGTTGGAGTACAAATATAGAACTGAAAATGAAATTACAACACTTAAAGAATTAAACTTTTACCGACGACCAGAGAGGTTGGAAGTTCGGAGCAGCGGGTCGTCATCGGCGCTTGAATCGCGAGTACGGAGCTTGTCGGAGCGTAGCGCTTGAACGAAAGTGTTGAGAGTGAGATTTGCAAGTTATTCTAAAGCCTTTGGGGTGAACCCCTATTTATACTGGTCAGTGGGGCGCCTGTGTTGAAGGGGGGGGGCCAGACACGTGACCTATCCTGCGAGAACTCCAATCTACAGACTCGGCCAGCGCTTATCCCTTCAACTGGGGTGCTTGAGATGACTGGGGTGCCTATGTTAACACAGGCGCCTAGCTTGACTTGGTCCAGAGGCTTGCGTGGTAGTTTGCTTCGAATGCTTTGTTTAACCCTTCACTGGGGCGCTTGTCTCAATATAGGCACCTAGCCCAGCTAGGACGCCTCACTCCATTGAGGCGCTTGAGTGCAGAAAACTCCTTCCATTCGTTCCTGCAACTAGGGTAAGTTCCAATGACATACAAAACATACAAATGATAAGATTAGAACATTATTTACAGCCTTAGCTATCTTGGTTCTGACTTTGGGTCTCCCAAATGGAATCTTAGGTCGAACCGATGCCTAATGTTTCCTCCTACGGGGAACGCGTCCTCACCTACTCCTCTCGGGAGAATTTACCTTTTTGCCAACCGGCTCCTCCAATTGGACTTTTGCCCAGCTTCAGTCACCAGGTCTTCATGCCCAACATTACGTCAGGACTTAGTTGCCCAGCCCGCGACCATGACTTAGTGTTCAATTCATAGAACCAGGACTTAGTGCCTAGAGTACCTAGGACTTTCCTGCACACTTAATAAGCTTGTTAGATCACAACCAAATCTTAACATCTAGACCCTTTGCCATTATCAAAACATAGGTTCGACTTTGGTGCTTTCGGCACCAACATTTAGCACATGCGAAGGGTCCGACTAGTCTGAGTTGTTCATTGGTTAGGCCACACTGAAGAATTGCAGTTGCCTTAGCATCTATTTCAATCTTGTTGAGCGTTGGTTCATCCAGCTTGTCCCATGATATTGATAATCCATTTTCTGTGGGAAAAGAGAATCCCGTTTAGATTATCATCCATATGTCCATCTAGGTCTTCAGATGGGCTTCCATGTGACTTCTCCAACAACTGAAATTTTCGCCGGAGAAAAGAGGTGGACGAGCGCTGTTCCCCTCTTGGTTAGCCATGGAATTCAACTGAAAAAGAAAGAAACCTTGTTCCAAGACTAAGTCTTGGATTAGCAATGTGGGAAAAATAGTAATAAAGAAAAAAATCGAGTGGTGTTGCACCAACCTCGATTAACGAGAAGAATACAGTCTGAGCTGTCTGAGCTGTCTTGATTCTGACTTTGGGCTTCCGAAATGGAACCCTAGGTCAAACCGACACCTAATGTTCCCTCCTACGGGGAACGCGCCCTCACCTACTCCTCTCAGGAGAGTTTACCTATTTGCCAATCGGCTCCTCCGGTTGGACTTTTGCCCAATCCCTCGGATCAGGTCATCGTGCCCAGTCCACGACTAGGGACTTATTGCCCAGCTTCACTCACCAGGTCTTTGGTGCCCAGTCCACGACCAGGACTTATTGCCCAGCTTCACTGACCAGGTCTTCGGTGCCCAGTCAACGACCAGGACTTATTGCCCAACCTTATGTCAGGACTTAGGTGCCCAGCCCGCGGCCAGGAATTAGTGCCTAATTCTTAGAACCAGGACTTCATGCCTAGTGTACCTAGGAATTTTCCTGCACACTCGAGTAACATTGTTAGATCACAATAAAACCTTAACTTCTGAACCCTTTGCCATTATCAAAACACTAGTTTGACTTTGGTGCTTCCGGCACCAACAGTGTATATATCATGTACCAGAGGACGGTAGGCTCAATCATAAGGGAATCGTTGATCGCTGGCATACAACAATGCAGGGATGATTCATAACTAATACATGCATCCCCTACTAGGTCATCAATACATAACTCAACCTAATATACACAGGTCGAACACATGTATCACAACCTAATAATCATACATCTAGGTACACATACAAGTACAACTAAAATCAAATCAATACAACCATATAGTGACATGTACCCTATCTACGTACATAAGCTCGCACAAATACTATACAGAATCTGATAGCAATAAATGAGATTGTATGGAAGGAAACTAGATCATATCCGAGATTAAGCAATAAGTATCAAGCAGGTTTAAATTACAACTTGGCCAATCTTAAAGATTGAGCCTTGTAATTTGCCTAACCGTTCGACCGTAGAAAAGACGACGAGTGAATCGCCGGACTTTGTGTTTATTATTGTTAGTATTGTGAGAGAAGTGTCCTAAGGCAATCGCTTTATGAATGAAATCATTTATTTTAATAAATGAAGATTCACTATTTGAGTATACATGTTTGTGTATTTGATTGAAATCTTAAACTCATTTACTGAATGTCCGCAATACAATTCACAGCATGAGAGAATTTGTGATGAATTCACAACTAGTGATTATCTCTACATGTGCAATTATGAAGTATTGAAATTGTCCCTAGTCGATGAATTGATAAATACGGACACTATCAATTCTGTTGAGACTAGCATTGGTTATTCTCTAATCAGCTGATTCTCACTGGCTGGAGACATTGGGATGTCCGGAGATAAACATGAATGCTAGTTAAGGGAACTAGTTCATTGGAGTGACTGGCTGTAAAACTTCATATGGTAATCTACATATAGATATGTCAATGAAGTTCTTACTGCAGCTTAAGTGCGATGTTCCTTTGACTTGCGGTGTTCAAGTCATCTTGGTCATGGAGACTTATACTTTGACATCTTAAGCAAGCATCTCTAAGGAGGTGTGGACCCAGGATGGTTGGGTATAAGCCGAAGTGCCCGAAGATGTTTGAACAGCCTACAAAGGATTCACCACTCCTTGCGAGGAGATGTATACCCAAGGCCTATCGTCGGATTGTTACTCGAAGCCTCTGGCCAGAGCATCACATGTTCAGAGTATGGATCTCTCAGAAACATGAGAGCAACTAGAATCCGTAGGACGAGAAAGACATTGCTTGGTCTAGGTGTGACGTAGTCAGCCTAGTGGGGACTGACACACATAGACCTGTCCTGAACCAAGTGGGTATAAGATGGTGAAGGGAATGAGGCACGACTCATTATAGCTGCTGAAGGGTTTTAGAATTATTTCTGAAGTCAACCGTTGATCTTTCGATTAATTGGGGATCATGATGTACTACTAGGTGCCACTCATGATCGTTCTATAATTGGTTAATTATAGACGGCCAACATAAATCGAAAGCCTATTTAGTCACACGCACTACGAGTAATCCGAGGGATTTAAAACGAGTTGAAAATTGAATTTTCCGATCAAGAGAGATAAGTCGAATCTGAATTTTTCAGAGACGCATCGGAAGCATAAAATGACTAAGTCTTTTGAAGACTTATTGGACGAATTAAATGAGTTTAATTCGTATGGTATAGGCTTGGGTTTGGCCGGCCAAAGAGGGTCCCCACCCTCTTTGTTTGGTCGGCCACATTAAAAGGGGAGAACCAAATTGTTTGGTTCAAATTATAAAATAAACCGAGCGTGGTTTGTTTTATAAAATTATGGATAATATATATAAATTTTTATAAACCGAATTTTGGTTTATTATTTTCATGGAAATTAAAATAAACTTTGAATAGTTTATTTTATTTTATAAAATCAATTATGAATTGATTTTTCCATGATAAGAAAAATTTATATAATAAATTTCTTGTGAAAATTTATTCCATAATAAAAAGGGAGACATGGTTGTTTTTATTATAAATTAAATTATGATAAAAACTTGGCATGATGGAATAATTCATAGAAAAATTTATATGATAAATTTCTTATGAAAATTTATTCCATAAAAAGGAGACTTGGCGATTGAGAGACTACTATATAAAGGAACCAAGGCAAGGCTTGGAGATTAATCTAAGAGATCTAGAAATAAGCCCTCTCTCTCTCTCCTTCTCTCCCTCTCCCTCCTCTAGTGCCGCCGGCCCTAAAAGGAGGACCCCTTTGTTGCCGTGAGCTTCATCCACTAAGCATGCAGTTGCCGAAGAAGAAGAAGAAGCGGGCGCAACTCCTTCCTTCCTTCCGGAATCTTGATTTCGTTCTTCGTTTGGTGGTTAGTCTTCCCATCTCTCTCTTGGTATTCTTGTCGTGCCTTTGGAGAATCTAGTAGTTCTTGTCGGCACGAAACTCGTGGCTTTGCGAAGTCATCCCGAAGAAAACTCGGCGTGGACGCGAATAGAGGCGGAGCTTCCAAGGGACGCTTATGGTTGGATCTCGTCCCTTCCTTCGAGTTACGCGAGGTATTAAGTAAATTAATTTACTTTCTGCAAAATTTTAATATATGATCATGTCTACACAATATAAGGTTGCATGCTTAGATGTGTGGTTAAATAATTTGGGAAATTATTTATGCTAAATCTTCCACTGCACGTAATAAATTTTAAATTTACGAACCCGCATCCATGTCAACATGCACCCGGTCCCAACAGTGGTATCAGAGCCGGTTAGTGTTCGACCTAATCATATAATTGTTTTGCGAAAAACTTTGTCATGATCTCAATTTTGGAAAATTTTCCAATTATGGAATCTTTCCAATTATGATAAATTTTAGATTTAGGAATTTCAAAGTTTGGAAATCCTCATGAAATTTCGCAAACTTTTGAAATATCCTAATTTCTGAAATTTTATGATAATTGTGAAAACTTCCCATTTTGGAAACTTTCTAATTTTGGAAATTTTTTATTTTGGAAAATTTCTAATTTTGGAAATATGTAAGTTTTCTTTGTACCAGAAACTTACAAATATTCTGAAAGCCTTTTATTTTTAGAAACTTTCCATTTATGGAAAGCTCGCAATTTTGAGCACTTTCTTTCAAGAAAGTCTAGACAAATTTATGGAACATTAATTGACAATTAAATTCGAATTGGTTTTAAATTATTAACAAAATTCTTTACTTTGGGGAGTGCCTCGGGGAGCCACCCAAATTAAAGTTAGTTGTTGTAATTTAATTTCCTATTTTGAATAAGAATTGTCAAGTTTAATTTGTCTACGCCTCGGGGAGCGGGCCAAATTAGATTTACGACAAATTTCTTTTCTTTGGGTATCTGAGCCTCGGGGAGCCACCCAAAGAAAATAATTTGTTGTAATTAATTAGTCATAAATAAAATATGTGATCAAATCTTGGAAAATTTTGAGGTGATTCTCAAACGATAATTTCCTTATTTGATTTCTTATATATTGTTGTCTCCAAAATTAATTAGGAAAATTGTTTCCTATAGAGTTTATTTCCTTAAATAAGTTTTTCATGAAAATAATATGTGGTTGAATTAAGGGAATCTGTCTCTTAATTTAATAAGATTTGATTTAGAGAAATCAAAGTCTTAAATATATTATTTCCGAAATTGATTATGACAATTTAGGAAATTGCTTCCAAAAACAATTCCTTGAATAAAGTATGAAATTGGAATAAGGAAATCCGGTTCCTAATTCAATTAATGAGACTTGATAAATTAAGTCACATACATACTTTATTAAGGAAATCGTTAGTACATGACATAAATATGTGTCATGAATGTGCTTAGAAAGAAAAGGATGAGACCCAAAACCCCTTACAAAATATTAAGCCCAACACCTTCCATTAATATGGTCAGAACCGGAGTTTTGTTTCTCATTTGGGTTGATGGACACATCCATGCCCGGCTTGAACCTCAACATGTTCAAACCATGGAATTAGTTTATGATTAATATAGTTGGAGTCAGAGGTCAATCCTTAGTTTTGGTTGTTGGACACATCCAAGCCTGACTAAACGGTTGAATGAGCTCCAACCATATTAAAACTATTTCTTGATTAATGGGTCAGCCTTAAGCTTGGAGCATCGATTTGTTGTGCCATAGCCAAGGTCGATGTAAAGAGAGGTGCAGTTGGGTGCTATGTATATTGTTGCATACTTGTTAATGAGTTAACAACCCAATGATTTATGCAAACATTTAATTAGTTGATAGCATAAAGTGATAGTTACATATATGTGATATATAATCGGTATAATTACCTACCTTCATAGCTAAGAATAACTTGATGGCCACAGCCATGGTTGTTCTTATCTATGGTTGGATATCAACCTATTTGGAGACGTTCCTACGATCTCCCGAATTGATAAAAAGGGTTATTCAATTCGAAAAATAAATAGGATTTAATTAATGTATGTTGATGCATTCTTTATCATTCTTCTCACATAAGCTCAATTTGTATTTCTAGGATAATCACTTGATCATGTCTTCTCTGAATTTGCGTTCCATTTTGGACACCAATAAGCTGACTGGGACAAACTTCATGGACTGGCTTCGAAACCTGAGGATAGTCCTCAAGGCAGAAAAGCTTGCTTATGTCCTTGAAGATCAACTTCCCAACCGTCCTCCCGAAAATGCAACTCCAGACCAGTTAGTGGCCTATCAGAAACATGTAACCGATTCTGAACTTGCGAGTTGCATCATGCTAGCCGCTATGGTACCTGAGCTACAAAAGCAGCATGAGCATATGGATGCTTATACCATCATCTTCCATCTTCATGAGCTGTTTGACGAGCAGGCGAGATCCGAAAGGTTCGAGGTCTCCAGACTCCTCTTCACCTCTAAGATGCAGGAAGGCACTTCTGTCTCACAGTTTGTGTTGAAGATGTTGGGGTACATTGAGCGACTAAGCACACTCGGATTTGCAGACTAAGGATGTGTTCCTAATATATGGAGAAGGAGATATGATAATACGTGAGTATATAGATGCCAATTTCCAGACAGATAAGGATGAATCTAAATCTCAGTCCGGATACGTATTTATTTTGAATGGAGGCGTAATAAGTTGGAAGAGTTCCAAACAAGACACCGTAGCGGATTCTACCATGGAAGCGGAATATATTGCAGCTTCGGAAGCAGCAAAGGAAGCAGTCTGGATCAAGAAGTTTGTCTCAGAACTTGGTGTGGTTCCAACCATTGATGAAGCAGTGCCGGTTTACTGCGACAACAATGGAGCTATTGCACAAGCAAAGGAAACAAGGTCTCATCAGTGATCCAAACATGTGCTTCACCGCTATCATCTGATCAGAGAGATTATAAGTAGGAATGATATACAAATTGAGAAAATTCCCACTGAAAGGAATTTAGCGGATCATTTAACTAAGGCCTTGCCTCAAAGCAAGTTTGAGGGTCATGTTAGAGCCTGTGGTATTGGATACCGTAGCGATTGGTATTAGGCCAAGTGGGAGTTTGTTAGTATTGTGAGAGAAGTGTCCTAAGGCAATCGCCTTATGAATGTAATCATTTATTTTAATAAATGAAGATTCACTATTTGAGTATACATGTTTGTGTATTTGATTGAGATCTTAAACTCATTTACTGAATGTCCGCAATACAATTCACAGCATGAGAGAATTTGTGATGAATTCACAACTAGTGATTATCTCTACATGTGCAATTATGAAGTATTGAAATTGTCCCTAGTCGATGAATTGATAAATACGGACACTATCAATTCTGTTGAGACTAGCATGGGTTATTCTCTAATCAGCTGATTCTCACTGGCTGGAGACATTGGGATGTCCGGAGATAAACATGAATGCTAGTTAAGGGAACTAGTTCATTGGAGTGACTGGCTGTAAAACTTCATATGGTAATCTACATATAGATATGTCAATGAATTTCTTACTGCAGCTTAAGTGCGATGTTCCTTTGACTTGCGGTGTTCATGTCATCTTGGTCATGGAGACTTATACTTTGACATCTTAAGCAAGCATCTCTAAGGAGGTGTGGACCCAGGATGGTTGGGTATAAGCCGAAGTGCCCGAAGATGTTTGAACAGCCTACAAAGGATTCACCACTCCTTGCGAGGAGATGTATACCCAAGGCCTATCGTCAGATTGTTACTCGAAGCCTCTGGCCAGAGCATCACATGTTCAGAGTATGGATCTCTCAGAAATATGAGAGCAACTAGAATCCGTAGGACGAGAAAGACATTGCTTGGGCTAGGTGTAACGTAGTCAGCCTAGTGGGGACTGACACACATAGACCGTGTCCTGAACCAAGTGGGTATAAGATGGTGAAGGGAATGGGGCACGACTCATTATAGCTGCTGAAGAGTTTTAGAATTATTTCTGAGGTCAACCGTTGATCTTTCGATTAATTGGGGATCATGATGTACTACTAGGTGTCACTCATGATCATTCTATAATTGGTTAATTATAGACGACCAAAATAATCGAAAGCCTATTTAGTCACACGCACTACGAGTAATCCGAGGGATTTAAAATGAGTTGAAAATTGAATTTTCCGATCAAGAGAGATAAGTCGAATCTGAATTTTTCAGAGACGCATCGGAAGCATAAAATGGCTATGTCTTTTGAAGACTTATTGGACGAATTAAATGAGTTTAATTCGTATGGTATAGGCTTGGGTTTGGCCGGCCAAAGAGGGTCCCCACTTTCTTTGTTTGGTCGGCCACATTAAAAGGGGAGAACCAAATTGTTTGGTTCAAATTATAAAATAAACCGAGCGTGGTTTGTTTTATAAAATTATGGATAATATATATAAATTTTTATAAACCGAAGTTTGGTTTATTATTTTCATGGAAATTAAAATAAACTTTGAATAGTTTATTTTAATTTATAAAATCAATTATGAATTGATTTTTCCATGATAAGAAAAATTTATATAATAAATTTCTTGTGAAAATTTATTCCATAATAAAAAGGGAGACATGGTTGTTTTTATTATAAATTAAATTATGATAAAAACTTGGCATGATGGAATAATTCATAGAAAAATTTATATGATAAATTTCTTATGAAAATTTATTCCATAAAAAGGAGACTTGGCGATTGAGAGGCTACTATATAAAGGAACCAAGGCAAGGCTTGGAGATTAATCTAAGAGATCTAGAAATAAGCCCTCTCTCTCTCTCCTTCTCTCCCTCTCCCTCCTCTAGTGCCGCTAGCCCTAAAAGGAGGACCCCTTTGTTGCCGTGAGCTTCATCCACCAAGCAGCTGCCGAAGAAGAAGAAGAAGCGGGCGCAACTCCTTCCTTCCTCCCGGAATCTTGATTCCGTTCTTCGTTTGGTGGTTAGTCTTCCCATCTCTCTCTTGGTATTCTTGTCGTGCCTTTGGAGAATCTAGTAGTTCTTGTCGGCACGAAACTCGTGGCTTTGCGAAGTCATCCCGAAGAAAACTCGGCGTGGACGCGAATAGAGGCGGAGCTTCCAAGGGACGCTTACGGTTGGATCTCGTCCCTTCCTTCGAGTTACGCGAGGTATTAAGTAAATTAGTTTACTTTCTGCAAAATTTTAATATATGATCATGTCTACACAATATAAGGTTGCATGCTTAGATGTGTGGTTAAATAATTTGGGAAATTATTTATGCTAAATCTTCCGCTGCACGTAATAAATTTTAAAATTACGAACCCGCATCCATGTCAACATGCACCCGGTCCCAACAATTATCGGGGTCCAATTAATTAATTATTAACCATGATTATCAAATAATCAAATCAATAATAATTAATTAACATCCACATAAAATGATAAGACTAAAACAATGGAGCCAAGGAAAAATTTTGTACCTTCCTTTACCTCGTAGCCTTCTACCATATGTCCCTTCCCTCTCGAACGTTGTGTGGGCGACGAGCTACCGAGAACCAGAATCACCAAGGGCTACCAAACAATCTCCTCTTCACTTGCCTAGCAAAACCCTAGCTAAGGGTTTCACCGCTGGCTTCTTCACCTCCAACCTGTTGGACCTTCGATGGCTAGAGAGGGGGGGGGGGTGTGAATAGCCAGACACTAAAAACCTTGGCTTCTCTTTCTTTCTTTCTGCACTTAGGGTTAGCAGCGGAAACAATACAGAAAGAAAGACAGAACAAAAATACAGAAATAGACTAAACACAAACCAAACGCTAACTCAGAGATGTACAAGGTTTGGGGATAACTTGCCCCTACTCCTTGGCGTGCCCGTGAGGTGGGCGATCCCTTGATCGTCGGCAGATCAAGCCCCGGAACTCCGGCTAATAGCTTCTCCTTCTCGGTGGAGTAACCTCTCCACAATCGTCTCAGGAATATATAGATGAAACACTGGAGACTCGAGAGGGAAGCTCACACAATGGATGTAACAGAGAATGCTCAAGCAAGAACACTACAGAGAGCACAACAACCCAACAAAATGCACAACAAACCCTTTGCTTGTTTTTCTGTCTGTTCCTTGTCCGCTCCTCTGCTTCCCAACTTCTTCTTAAGCTTCTGCACATCACCAGGCGTGCCTGCACCCACTGAACCAACGCTTCATCATCGCTGACCCACTGACCTTCACAGAGCGCTCAGTCCACTAAAGACCTCTTCGCTAAGCCTCGGTCAGTCGCCAGCCGCGCCAGAAGCCTTTGAAACATGCGAACAGAAAATAGACAAACCTGCCGAAGCGAAAGTCGCCAATTGACCCTCCTTCTTGGTTTGTGTCATCTCTGCATCCCTGCACACACATCAGAAGGATTAGCACAACAAATCAAAGCGTATCAGAAGAAATCAGAAGCGATCAGGTAGTCTGACAGTGATTCAAATTAAAGTGTTCAGACACTGATCGGTCACCCTGACCGATCAGTTACCCTTCTGACCCATCAGACTCACCGCTGATCGATCCAGTAAGGATCTGATCGGTGACACTGACCGATCAGAGATTGGGGATCGGTCACCAGACTGATCCACCAACTCACTAGAATTTCTGCCAGCTCCCACCAGCTCCCTAACCTGATCGGTCGCTTTGACCGATCAGGGTTTTCTCCAGACCCCTTCTGATCTCTCTCTGATCGTTCACCAGAACGATCAAAAACCACACAAAATGTTTCTGTTCTCTTTTTGATCGTTCACCAGAATGATCAGACACCCTGGATCGGTCACCAGACCGATCTATTATCAAGGAAGTTCGTATCAACTTACTGATCGAACTCCAGACTGATCCAGCCAATCTCCGACTTATGCTTAGTCCCCCGGACCAAGGTTTCGTGCCCAGCTTCACTCACCGGGACTTTGTTCAACCTAGCTTCACTCACTAGGACCCGGCTTCACTCACCGAGATTTCCGTCACCTAGCTTCACTCAGTAGGACCTGGCTTCACTCATCGGAATTTCCTTCACCTAGCTTCACTCGGTAGGACCCGACTTCACTCACTGGAATTTCCTTCACCTACCTTCACTCGCTAGGACCCAGCTTCACTCACCGGGGTTTCCGTCGCCCAGCTTCACTCGCTAGGACCTGGCTTCACTCACCGAGATTTCATTCACCTAGCTTCACTCGCTATTACTCGGCTTTACTCACCGGGATTTCCTTCACCTAGCTTCACTCGCTAGGACCTGGCTTCACTCACCGGGATTTCCTTCAAGTCCCCGACCAGGACTTAATCCAAACTTAGCTCAATTCTCACTAAACTTAAATCGGTGTCAACACCAAAACAACAATCAGGTCAGACTGCATCAACACAACCCGTGCGCCGCCGACCCTCCAAGGTCACCCAAGATCGCCGGCCATAAGTCCTCTGATCGGTAGAGGCAATGGAAGGTGAAGAAGTGTAAGAGGAAGGAAGAAGAAGCTGTTGGATCGAGAGAATACGATAGAGAGGGGGGGTGAATATCGTAAATCGTTATCGGATTAAAGATAAGAGCATACGCAGCGGAAAATCAAATCACAACAAAAACGCAAGTAGTTTTACTTGGTTCGGAGTCGCGGTCGGCTCCTACTCCAAGGCCCACGGTCGTTGACCGTTTACTGGGGGCAATTCTATATGTGCGCAAAGAGTTTTACAGAAAGATTACAGTTGTAGTATAAAACAAATGAAATGATAACTCTTCGTTACCGACGTTCGGTGTAGAATGTTTCTCGGAGCAAAGGGACGTCGTTGGCACTTGTATCTCGAGTTGGGAGGTTTCTGGAGCAAAGCGCTTGAGTAGAAGAGCGTATTGGCGTTGGAAGCAGTGAGTATTGAAGCCTTGGGGTCGAGGGCCTATTTATAGCCTCCTGAGGTGCCCAGAACATTGGGGCCCCCCCCCATGTGTCATCCGATCCGAGCATGTCTCGGTCAGCTCTGATCCCTCCAAACTCGGGATCGAGCTTTGACGGGGGCGCCCGGGACGCTGGGGGCGCCCGGGTTGACTCGGTCCACTGGCTTCTCGCTGGCTCAAGCTTTATCTGCTGCGATGGCTTTGACCCAGGGCGCCCGGAGCATCCGGGGCGCCCGGGAGCACGGGGGCACCCGGGGAGCATGGGGGCGCCCCGCCCAGTTAGCTTCCAAAGCGTACTTTTGCTCAACTTGTTTTTTATTCACCTTGGGGGCGCCCGGGACACTGCGGGTGCCCTACTCAGCTGCTGCCTCACTCCTTTGAGGCTTTCTGAGCTGTAGACACTCGTTCCTTCGGTCCTGCATCCAGGGTTAGTCCAAAACAACACAGAGCAATAATGTATTAGTTTTATACAGTCTTAGCTGTCTTGGTTCTGACTTTGGGTCTCCAAAATGGAGCCCTAGGTCGAACCGACGCCTACTGTTCCCTCGACGGGGAATGCGTCCTCACCTACTCCTCCCAGGAGAATTTACCTGTTACCAACCGGCTCCTCCGGTTGGACTATTGCCCAGCAGTCCTTCGCCAGGTCTTCAGTACCAGGCAGTCCTTCGCCTGGTGCCTAGCAGTCCTTCTCCAGGTCTTCGTGACCAAGCGGTCCTTCGCCTGGTGCCTAGCAGTCCTTCGCTAGGGCTTTGTATCCTAGCATTCCTTCGCCAGGTGCCTAGCAGTCCTTCGCTAGGGCTTTGTATCCTGGCATTCCTTCGCCAGGTGCCTAGTAGTCCTTCGTTAGGACTTTGTTTCTTAGCAGTCCTTCGCCAGGTCCCTAGCAGCCCTTCGATAGGACTTTGTTTCCTCGTAGTCCTTCGCCAGGTGCCTAGCAGCCCTTCGCTAGGACTTCTTTCTGCACACTTGAGTAACTTTATTAGATCACAAATAAACTTAACTTTGAATCCTTTGCCAATATCAAAACAAGGTTCGATATGGTGCTTCCTGCACCAACAATCTCCCCCTTTTTGATTTATGGCAACACAATTCAAAGTTAAGTTAAAAACTCATAACAGTTAAGAACATAAGGTAAACAATGAAATATAACTGTTTATGAACAGAATAAATGTAGAGTTGAAAAAAATTCTTTATTTCTCATACTCCTCCTAAAACCTTGAACACTTGTGTTATAAAATACTTAACTTTGACCTTTCCTCCCCCTTTGACATATATCAAAAACAACCATGGGTGAATAAGGTAAAATTTTTTAAAAGGTTTTGCAAACCTAAAAAAAATTTACTTACAAGGTTTTGCAAAAAGAATTTTACTTAGGCAAAATTTTGAAGGCAAATTTCCAAAAAAAAATTGTTTACCAAAAAGTTTTTGCACACTTAGAAATATTTGTTTGGAAACACTTTGTGCATTTTGGAAAACAAGATATTTAAGAAATTTCTAGACAAGTTTTTCACCAAAAAACTTTACTTGGAAATATTTGGCAAAATTTTTCAACAAGTTTTTGCTCAGACAAATTTTGTTTACTAAGAAAGAAAAAAATTTACTTAGGAGAAGACATGCACTTAACAAAAATTTGAAACACTTGGAAATACTTAGAAACTTTTGAAGCACTTTTTGAAAAAAAGATAAAAATTAAAAAATTTCTCTCTTTCCTTTCTCTCCCCCTTAATGTGAAATTCTTCTCCTTATGTTTTAGACCATTTCTAAAATAAATTTTCTTTGAAAAAGGGAGGAAGTTTAAGGAAGAATTTAATTTCTAAAATAAATTTTCTTTGAAAAAGGGAGGAAGTTTAAGGAAGAATTTAATTTTCACTTTTTCTACTCTCCCCCTAGGCCATATATCAATAAAGAACTCTTGAAAAATATATTTTGAAAGACATTTAAAATTTGTGTATCAGAGCTTTATGAGAGATGCAAGTATTCTGTATCTTTGAAAAATATAAGTCACTTTGAAGGATATTATGCATTTTTGAAAAATATAAGTATTATTTGAAAAATATGCATTTTTGAAAAATATGCTAGTACTTTTTGAAAAACCCCAGATTGAGCCTTTTTGGAAAGTCTAAGTACTGTTTTTGAAAACTAGACTTTGAAAAATATAAGTAATTTTTGAAAAGTATTATGCATTTTGAAAACATAATATTTTACTTGACTTGGTTTATCTTTCTGTCTGACACAATCCTAGGAAACCTTGTTTGACTACAAGGATATTTTCCTAAGTGTCTTGGAAATTTCTCCAACCCAAGTAAATATTATTTCAAAAATAATTTCATAAGCCACAAGACTTTTGAAAAATAAAATAATAGTATTTTGAAAGAAAAATTATTTAAGTTTTCAAAAGGATTTTAAACGTTCAGTGCATGAAAACATATAATTTAGAAAATGTTCAATAATTCTTTTAATTTGATCTCCCCCTAAACTTGACCCAGTCCTAGGAAGCTTATTAACTATAAGCGATCTTCCTCTGAGTTTTAAGGTTTGATTTAAATTATAAGAATTATCTAATAACTTCAAAACAAATAATTACCAAAACAAAACATTTCAGAAATTCTTCTTTTGACTCAAACTCCCCCTAAATTTGACACATCCTAGGAGTCCTTGTAGATCATGAAGTGGACCTTCCTCTGTGTCTTTAGGGTATATTAAAATCAAAAGAATAATTTTGATTAACCTTCTGAGTATGATAACTTTCAAGCAGATAAATTTTTAAAAACACAACTTGGAATGATAGCACAGTTTTCAAAAATCATGATGATAATTTTTTAAAGAGATAGTAATATACGAGGGTTTTTGAATCAACTTTTGAAAACCTTATTTTGAGATGATAATAAGTTTTAGAGCATAAAGTTTTTTTGAAAAATCTGAATTTTTCGAAAAAGATTAAGAAGAACTCCCCCTGTATCCGACACAGTCTGACTTTTATCTAGGTTCCTTAAGGGATTTCAGTGTTAACCAGGTTTGACTATGTTGAATAGGGTTGACTGTGTTGACCAAGTTTAACTCAGTTGACTATGTTTGACCAATTAATAACTAAATCAAACTAGCCCTAGATTCTATTCAAAATGAGTCTATTGTGATATTTAACATGAAATTCAATATTTTTTTTAAAAAAATAGAGATGAAAAAGTAGGGTATAGTAAACTGAATTAATTTGAGAAATAGAAATAATTTTGAATAAATTTGAAAGCACTTTGAGTTTTATTTAAGAGGATAGTGACATATACTCTTACGTCCTAGATATCTCACCTAGTTCTATGTGATCAAACATGTTAACCTTATAGGTTTTGTGAGATAAATATTTTAATAGAAAGATTTATTTTGAAAAGGCCATGATTAATTTTAAAAAGTTAAATTAATTTTTAAACCCAATTTAACTTTATTTTGAAAAGAGATATTTGAATATAAAATTAACTGAAAATTTGTGTTAAATTCGAGTTTAACAAAGAGTAAATTGAATTTGAATTTCAAAAATTGGCTTCCAGGTCTTGGCGAGGCACAAGGCCTTCTTTGGCCGTAGCCTTATTGGATCATCAACCCTTTCCTAGACAAAGACTTTTAGTGAAATTTCATCTTCAAAATTATTTCTTAAAAAATTCTGGTCTAACTAGTTTGGGTCTTAGATCGGTAGCTTCGGCTAGTTTCACCAGTCTAAAGAGACCAAGTAGAGAATACTTGACCTTATTAGAATTGGCTTCCCTAACGTACTATCATCTCACCTCCACCCAATACTATGTTGTTCAAATTTCAGTTAATCGTTTTAGTCCTTAAACTAATCAATTCTAATTCAAAGCATAATAAACAGGCAAGAAAGTAATCATCTAAGTCACGTCATAATTGTAATGATATTCTGGGTTTTTTGAATTAGCAAGATTGTGAATTAGACTTTCTAGCATTTTGACCTTATGTTTCAATATTTCATCTTCTTGTTCCAATTTACTAATGTTTGCTTTAACTAATTTATATGGTTCAATCATATTATTCAAGGTAAATAATGGATTTTCAAATACTGTAAATTTACCTTTAGATTTCTTTTTGGAGGTCTCCCCCTTGATTTTAGCCATCTTTCTTTTGCTTGATTGTTTCTTCAGTATTTTGTAGTGGTCGCGAGTCAACCGGACCAGTTTGGGTCGATATCCTCCATTGTCTTCTGATTCCGAGTCTGAGTCAGACTCGGGTACAGGTTGAGGCTTCTTCTTTGGTGGTTCTCTTGGAGCTTTTCCTGCAATAGAAATTACACCTTCCTCGACCATTACAGTATCTGTTTGATTACATAATTGTAATTCAAGAAAAAATTCAAAATTGGTTACCATTTTTATCTCAGTCAATTCGTCTTCTGACTCTGGTTTGGATTCCTGTTCAGACTCTGACTCGGCTGTTTGTGCTTGGACCGAGAGTGCAAGACAGCTTACTTGATCTTTTTCTTTGTTGTCCAAATCCTTCGGTATGTCTGACATCACACCTTCTAAGATCTCAATATCGGAGGTCTCTTCGTGTAGATTGATCAGCTTTTCCCACATCTCTTTGGCACAGTTGAAGGATCCGACCCGCTTCAGTTCTTCTTTGGTCAGGTCGCATTGTAAGATTACTGTTGCCCTGGCATCAGTCTCGATCTTCCTCAGAGTTGGTTCATCCAATTTATCCCAAGTGATCGATGTTCCATCTGTTGTGGGGAATGTGAACCCCGTTTGGATTATCAACCAAAGTTCCAGATTGGCCTTTAGGTGGGATTCCATTAGACATCTCCAGGAGTTGAAGTTTTCGCCAGAGAAGAGTAGAGAAGAGTGGTGGACGGGCACTGTTTCATTCTTGGCTGGCCATTTAGTTTAACCTTGTACACAAGAGAAGTAACAAAAATGTACCAAGACTTGGTCATGGATTAGTAGTGCGGGAGAAGAAAAAAAATAAATCAAAAAAATGTTGCACGAATTTCGAGGTAAAATATTAAAATAATAATAAAATATTTATGACAAATTTTTGAAAATATTAGCTTTATCAATTCTGATTAATGATGAAAAAGTAAGAATTCAATGTTTGGGAAAGAATTTGCTCGATTTAAGGTGGCACGAATTTCGAGAAAAATATTAAAATAATAGAAAAAAAAATTTATGACAAATTTTCAAAACTTGATTGTTTTATCAATTCTGACTTATGGTGAAAAAATAAGAATTCAAAATTGAAAAAGGTATAAGAATATTTTAAATCCACCTACAGATATTATTTATTTGAAATAAAAAGCGAAAAATCCGAAAAAATTCCAAATTGGTGGTTGCACCAAATTTGAGCTTCCCCGCTTTGATACCACTTGTTGGATCGAGAGAATACGATAGAGGGGGGGTGAATATCATAAATCGTTTTTGGATTAAAGATAAGAGCATACGCAGCGGAAAATCAAATCACAACAAAAACGCAAGTAGTTTTACTTGGTTCGGAGTCACGGTCGGCTCCTACTCCAAGGCCCACGGTCGTTGACCGTTTACTGGGGGCAATTCTATATGTGCGCAAAGAGTTTTACAGAAAGATTACAGTTGTAGTATAAAACAAATGAAATGACAGCTCTTCGTTATCGACGTCCGGTGTAGAATGTTTCTCGGAGCAGAGGGACGTCGTTGGCGCTTGTATCTCGAATTGGGAGGTTTCTGGAGCAGAGCGCTTGAGTAGAAGAGCGTATTGGCGTTGGAAGCAATGAGTATTGAAGCCTTGGGGTCGAGGGCCTATTTATAGCCTCCTGGAGTGCCCGGAACGTTGAGGGCGCCCCCCACGTGTCATCCGATCCGAGCACGTCTCGGTCAGTTCTGATCCCTCCAAACTCGGGATCGAGCTTTGACGGGGGCGCCCGGGACGCTGGGGGTGCCCGGGTTGACTCGGTCCACTGGCTTCTCGCTGGCTCAAGCTTTATCTGCTGCGGTGGCTTTGACCCAGGGCGCCCGGAGCATTCGGGGCACCCGGGAGCACGGGGGCGCCCGGGTGCATGGGGGCGCCCCGCCCAGTTAGCTTCCGAAGCGTACTTTTGCTCAACTTGTTTTTTATTCACCTTGGGGGCGCCCGGGACACTGCGGGCGCCCTACTCAGCTGCTGCCTTACTCCTTTGAGGCTTTCTGAGCTGCAGACACTCGTTCCTTCGGTCTTGCGTCCAGGGTTAGTCCAAAACAACACATAGCAATAATGTATTAGTTTTATACAGCCTTAGCTGTCTTGGTTCTGACTTTGGATCTCCAAAATGGAGCCCTAGGTCGAACCGACGCCTACTGTTCCCTCGACGGGGAACGCGTCCTCACCTACTCCTCTCAGGAGAATTTACCTGTTGCCAACCGGCTCCTCCGGTTGGACTTTTGCTCAGCAGTCCTTCGCCAGGTCTTCAGTACCAGGCAGTCCTTCGCCTGGTGCCTAGCATCCCTTCGCCAGGTCTTCATGACCAAGCGGTCCTTCGCCTAGTGCCTAGCAATCCTTCGCTAGGGCTTTGTATCCTAGCATTCCTTCGCCAGGTGCCTAGCAGTCCTTCGCTAGGGCTTTGTATCCTGGCATTCCTTCGCCAGGTGCCTAGCAGTCCTTCGCTAGGACTTTGTTTCCTGGCAGTCCTTCGCCAGGTGCCTAGCAACCCTTCGCTAGGACTTTGTTTCCTGGCAGTCCTTCGCCAGGTGCCTAGCAGCCCTTTGCTAGGACTTCTTTCTGCACACTTGAGTAACTTTGTTAGATCACAAATAAACTTAACTTTGAATCCTTTGCCAATATCAAAATAAGTTTCGATATGGTGCTTCCTGCACCAACAGAAGCCACTTCTTCTTCCCTAAACCCGCCGCCGACCCTCTACTTTTCTCCCTTGCCGCCGGCGCTCTTGCGCCCTTCCTCCTCGCTGCCGACCCTCTTCCCGACCTTCTCAAGGTGGCTCTAGCCACAAGCTAGAAAAGGATAAGCTTCTCCCTTCCTTGCGCCCCTCACCGAGAGAGAAGAAGAGGTGAACAAGAAGAGGAAAGAAAACCTCTTCTTATGATACCGTCGGCGCCCTAGGAGAGGGAAGGAGAGGGAGAGGAGAAGAGAGAAAGGCCAAGGGTTTAATGAATTGGATTAAATCTTGATTTCTTGGCTCCATGGGGTATATATATGCCTAAGGAAGGGACCAAGAGGAGGAGTTTGGTCTTGGCCCACTAATGGATCTAAAACCAATCCATTAATGAAGATCCATTCCACTAAAGGATATCCATTGAACTTCGTCACCAACCCCCATATTTTCATATGGGTTCCGCTTATTATGAGTACATCCATCTCTCTGTATTTAAGATATCGAATGCTCATCGATTAATTTAAATTACTGACAATTTTAATTAATCAACTTCTAACTCTTTGACTAGTACCACTCAACCTTATCATCATGTCGGATCAAATCCACCTGCAGGGTTTTACATGATGAATCTTATTAGTTCATGAAGGGGGCATCATCATCCGACTCACCAAGATACGGATTCCGTCAATAATCAACGACACACCATATAATTAATATTATTTCCCAACTTATCGGGCCTATCAATTTAGCAGAATAAATCTCGCCCATTGGTTAATCAAAGAAATAAAATATTAACTATATGTGCCCGTTATTATATCGGGATTTAGAGATTGTACTCCATAATAATTCGAGGTCCAATCCAATTATTAAGCCTGTACAAATTGGATGATCTCTATTTTAGTCCTGCTCAATGTATAAAAAGCACACTAGTGTAATTCTATGGTCAAGACAAACCACACCTAATTACACTACATCCATCCCGATGGTTTGTCCAACTCCATCTCGGTTGTGAGCCTCTACTTATACAATGCAAGGGACTGATAACCTGATCTTCTATGTGTCACCACACACCATGTTATCTACAATGCAAAGTATCAAGCTTTTATGCATATACTAATATAAAAATGCAACTGTGTTGTTGTGATTCTCTTTCAAAATGTAGATGATCATATATATAAAAAGACAAGTCTTTTAGTATACACATCTAACAATCTCTCACTTATACTCAAAGACTCTGCTGTCCTCACACTTCCATACATCTGACCCCCATGTCCTCCACATGTCGATCAAAAGCTCTTGCCAGAAGGGCCTTAGTGAAAGGATCGACCAGGTTGTTCTCCGATGCAATCTTGGTGACAGCTACTTCTTCTTGCTTTACGATTTCTTGTATCAGGTGGTACTTGCGCTCTATGTGTTTACTTGCCTTATGGGCTCGTGGTTCCTTCGAGTTTGCAATTACACCACTATTATCACAAAAGATTGTGATAGATCTGGGCAAACTAGGAATCACATCCAAGTCCATCATGAAGTTCCTAAGCCATACAACTTCCTTGACTGCCTCTGAGGCTGCCACATACTCAGCTTCCATGGTGGAGTTTGCCACGCATTTCTGCTTGACACTCCTCCAAACTATGGCTCAACCTCCAAAAGTAAACACAAACCTTGAGGTAGACTTACTCTTATCCCTGTCTGACAGGAAGTCCGAATCCGTATAACCCACAGGGATTAATTGGTCTACCCGGTAAATCAGCATATAGTCCCTAGTCCGTCTCAGGTATTTCAGTATATGCTTTACCGCAGTTCAATGTCCCTATCCAGGGTTACTCTATTATCTGCTGACCATGCCCACGACAAAGAAAATATCTAGTCTCGTGAACAACATAGCATACATGAGGCTTCCTACAGCCAATGCATAAGGAACCGCCTTCATTTTCTCTATCTCCTTTGATGTTTTCGGAAACATCTCCTTAGATAAAGGAACTCCATGCCTGAAAGGTAAAAAATGTTGGACCGGTGCCGACGATAGAGGGGGGGGGGTGAATATCGATCATGAAAATCTTTCGAAAACTTCGTAAATCTTTCGAACTACTCAGAGCGTTAGTGCAGCGGAACAGTAAATAAAAATAAAAGTAAGACAGGGACACATCGGGATTTATTTACTTGGTTCCCAACCCCCCCAGGGTCAGTACGTCCAAGGCCTATGTACTCGGCGTGAGTCCACTATTGGTCTCCTTTTTGGAATTTCCGGAGGCGGAGAAAACCCGTCTTACAGTGTACAATTACAAGCACAAGTACAGAAAATTAAGTACGGAATAATAAACGCAAACCGAACAAAGTAAAGTTGAAGCTCGGCCGATCTGGACCTCCGAAGTGCCGCGCACTTCCTCCTGGAGCCTCCCGGTCGTAGAGCCTCATCTTTAGCGCGTTGTCGTCACTCAGAGTGATCAGAATGGTACTTAGCAGCTGTTGTTGAAGTAGAGGGGTCGAAGTCCCTTATATAGCACTCCTGGAGGCGCCCTGGACGTCGGGGGCGCCCCGATAAACCCGGTAAACTCTTATCCCTGTGCCGACCTCGCCGCAGCTGATAAGACATTTGACCAGGGCGCCCCGGACCTCCCGGGCGCCCTCATGGAGGCTTATCTATGTTTCGGACTCGAAACAGCAAGTACAGGTTTGAACCCGGGCGCCCCGGACGCTTCGGGCGCCCCGCTTGACACCTATTCTGCTTACCGCACAAACTGCACTTTCTTTTCTTTGGCTCAGGGCGCCCTGGCTGATGGGGTCGCCCTAGATGATGGGGGCGCCCTGCTTCAAAGGCTGCAGCCTAGTTTCTTTGCTTGCTTTATCTTCCAATCTTGGTACCTGCAAGATACATATATACAAAGCAAATATACATACAATATTAGGCTTAAGGACTTGGTTCGGACTTCGAATTTCCACGAAACCCTAGGTCGAACCGGCGCAAGTTCCCACTCCCGAGAACGCACCTTTCACCTACTCCTTTTAGGAGACGGTTGCCACCCAGTCCTTCGGGTGGACTTTTGCTTAGCCTCCGATTACTCCGGACCTCGAGACTCCCAAACCCTGACCCGTCTCTACCCCTGTCCTTAGTCATCGCTCAGCTAAGTTGCTTAGTCCCTTGGACCAAGACTTCATTACCTAGCAGTCCTTCGCCAGGTGCCTAGCAGCCCTTCGCTAGGTCTTCATTACCAAGCAGTCCTTCGCCTGGTGCCTAGCAGTCGTTCGCCAGGTCTTCATTCCCTAGCAGTCCTTTGCCAGGTGCCTAGCAGCCCTTCGCTAGGCTTTAGAGTGTCGATACCTAGCAGCCCTTCGCTAGGTTCCTAGCAGCCCTTCGCTAGGTCTTGGGGTTTCGATACCTAGCAGCCCTTCGCTAGGTCTTGGGGTTTCGATACCTAGCAGCCCTTCGCTAGGTGCCTAGCAGCCCTTCGCTAGGTCTTGGGGTTTCGATACCTAGCAGCCCTTCGCTAGGTGCCCAGCAGCCCTTCGCCGGGTCTTAGGGTTTCGATGCCTAGGTTAACTAGGACTTTTCTTCAACTTAGGTTACTTCTCCTTTGCTCCCCTTTCTCTGTTTATTGTATCACTGACTTAAGTGTATTGTCAAACATTAAAACACTTAAAGAAGAATATCATTGATGCAACTTGCACCAACAATCTCCCCCTTTTTGGTGTTTGACAATAACTTAAGTTAGATTGGTTTAAGGGGCTAACTTACCATCCTTGGGATCAAAAATGAAGAAATGATATAAGTTTTGAAACTACATTTTTTATTTTTGGGAGAAAATTGAAAATTTTTCTAACTTAAGCGCACCACTCCCCCTTTGTCATACATCAAAAAGACACAAGAAAATGCTTGCACCAACAATGAAAACCTTTGGTTCTGAAAAATACTTAGTGCAAAATTTTTGAAGGCATTGTATTTTGAATGGGATATTGCAACAAATGCAATGTTATGCGCTTTGAAAAGTACAAGTACTTTGAAAATTATTATGATCTGAAAAAAATGCAAGTACTTTTGTAATTTTTGAAAAATATAAGTACTTTTGGAAAATGCATAATTTATGATAAAATGCTATTTTGGAAAATATAAATATTATGCATATTTTGCAAGTACTAACTATTTTTGAAAAAAATGAAACTTTGAAAAATCTAAGTAATTTTTGGAACATAATATTTTACTTGACTGAGTTTCTTTTCTAGTCTGACACAATCCTAGGAACCCTTGTTAACTGCAAGGACATTTTCCTAAGTGTCCTGGAAATTCTTCAAACTCAAGTAAATATTAACAGAATTTTGCCAAAAAAAAATGCTAGTACATTTTGAAAAATGTGTGAACTTTTGAAGACCCAATATTTTACTTGTCTTGGTTTATCTTCCAGTCTGACACCATCCTGGGAAACCTTGTTGACTACAAGGACATTTCCTAAGTGTCCTGGAAATTCTCCAACCCAAGTAAACATTTTTTTTTTCAAAAATAATTTAATAAGTCACAAAAAGATAGAATAATAGTATTTTGAAGGATTTAGATTTTTAGCAAGATTTGAAAATATTGCGCATGAAAATATTTGAAATATTTAATAATTCTTTTAACTTGATCTCCCCCTAAACTTAACCCAGTCCTGGGAAGCTTGTTGACCACAAGTATTCTTCCTCTGAGTCTTAAGGTTTGATTCAAATCAAAGGAATTATCTAATAATTTCAAAACAATTAATTACACAAAAAACCTTTTTCAGAAGTTTGATTCAGACTCCCCCTAAATCTGACACATCCTAGGAGTCCTTGTAGATTATGAAGTGGACCTTCCTCTGTGTCATTAGGGTTTATCAAAATCAGACAAGACAAAGCACACTCTAGGAATGTATTTTGAAATTTCGAAACATATTTTGAAATTAAGGTAATTTATCCGACATAGTTTTCAAAAAACGTAAGTAATGGTGTTTAAAGCCCGGTTTTCGAAAATCATCTTAAAAGACAGTGGTTTTTCAACGATAATTTTTGAAAAAGAGTAAACCACTCCCCCTATACCCAACATCGTTTGACTCTATCTAAGTGCCTTAAGGAACTTTAGTGTTGTCCTAAGAGACTTGTGTATAATTGAGTGAGTCAAACAATTTTAAAAAGATATAAATTTTTGAAAACATATAATATGTAAATTCAATCAGACAAGCATGAATTCCATAAAAATATTATTATGTTGAAGCACTATTTTGAAAATATATTTTTAGGAAAATATTCTAATAGTTTTGAAAAACAATTTTGAAAAATATTTTTCAATTCATTAGTCCTTAACATCTCACCCATTTTAGATGTATCAATACAACAAGCATGGTTGCCTTATATGTGTATTGTGAGATGCTTGAATCATTTTTCTTAATTTATTATTAACTCTAAGATTTAATTGAAGCTTGTGTTAGATTCGAATTTGACAAAAAATAATTTGAATTTGAGTTTCAAAAATTGGCTTCCAGGTCTTGGCGAGGCACTAGGCCTTCTTTGGCCGTAGCCTTATTGGATCATCAACCCTTTCCTTGACAAAGCCTTTTAATGAAATTTCATTTTCAAAATTACTTTTTGAAAAATTCTGGTCTAACTAGTTTGGGTTTTAGATCGGTAGCTTCGGCTAGTTTCACCAGTCTAAAGAGACCAAGTAAAGAATACTTGACCTTATTAGAATTGGCTTCCCTAACGTACTATCATCTCACCGCCACCCAATACTAGGTTGATCAAGTTTCAATTATTCTTTTTCCTATAGCCGTTCTAATATATGCATAAGATTTAGATATGAATGACATGTCATATATTTAAAAGAAGTAGCAAATGCATGGCATGACAATTATGCATGAGTCAAACAAGTCCAAAGCATTTTAATTACGTTTCTAAAGATGTATCAAATTCCCGATTTGATACATGTCGTGTGAACTAGCGAATATGTCAACCCACTTTGACATATTTAATTTTATTAAATTAATAGTTGTTGCAGTTTCGGTAAAATTTTATTTTAGTTTCAGTTTAAGTTATTTAAGATTTTAGTTGGATTTAGGTTAATTAAGAATTAATTGACGTTGAATTAATTAGAAATTAATTCATGTTGAATTAATTGGGATTTAAATTGAATTTAATTTAATTGGAGTTTTAATTTGAATTTAACTTAATTTGAATTTAATTTAATTTGAATTTAATTTAATTTGAATTTAATTTTAATTTGAATTTGATTTAATTCAAATTTATTTGAATTAATTTGAGTTTATTAAGATTTAATTTGAATTTAATTTAGATTTAATTAAGATTTAATTTGAATTTAATTAATTTTTAATTTTAAATTTAATTAAGATTTAATTTTGAATTTAATTAAGATTTAATTTGAATTTAATTTAGATTTAATTTGAATTTAATTTAGATTTAATTTGAATTTAATTTAGATTTAATTAACATTTAATTTAGATTTAATTATGATTTAATTTGAATTTAATTTAGATTTAATTTGAATTTAATTTAGATTTAATTTGAATTTTAATTTAGATTTAATTTAAATTTAATTTAGATTTAATTTGAATTTAATTTAGATTTAATTTGAATTTAATTTAGATTGAATTTAATTTAATTTAGATTTAATTTGAATTTAATTTAGATTGAATTTAATTTAATTTATTTAAATTAATTTATTTTATTAATAATTGTGGATTTAAGTTCATCATTTTCATTATTTCAAAAATATCTGCTTCATCTTTATCTATCTTTTCAAATTTCTCTAACAATTCAGATTTATTTGAATCTTTGTAATTTTTATTAATTATGACCTTTATCTTCGATAGTTCCATATCCTCCTCAAGATTAGATTTTTCAATATCCTCAAGGTGGGTGGAGTAAAATGGGCCACTAGTTAAAGTTTTATAATAATTTTCAACATTATCTATAATTAAGTTATTATCTAGGAGAATTTTATCTTCAAAATTATTCTCAGAATTATCTTCAGACACATCTTCAATATTTTCAAGGAATTCAAAATTAATCTCTTGATTATCCTTTAGATTTTCAGAATTAATTTCTGGATTATCCTTAAGATTTTTGAATTCGGATTTATCAAATTCGAATTCGGATTTATCCTTAGGATTTTCGAATTTGGATTTGGGATTAATTTCATATTTAAATTCATAATTAATTGTATCATTATCCGTAAAATTATCAGAATTTATTTTAGAAATTACTGAATTGATATTCTGAATTAAACAATTAATTTCTGATATTTTAGTCACATCTACATTTTCTAATTTGACATGCAGGATATTAATTCTATTATGGAGTAAATCTAATTTATCAGGAAAATTAACTAAATTATCACAAGGCAGTGCAGAAACTTGTAAAATTTTTGGAACATAAATCTTACGTACCTTCGCCGGACACTTGTTTTTGTAGTGTCCGTACTTCTCGCATTTGAAGCATCGTACGTGATCTCTGTCCCTCCGGATTCCTAGCGTTGGTGTCTCCTTTGCCGCCGGTGGTGTAGACCGAGTCTTACGAGTAGGGCATTGATTTTTATAGTGCCCTCTCTCCCTGCACTTAAAACACGTAATTTGAAATTTAAAAATAGACATTTTAATTAAAATATACCTGATTCACCCCTAGGCTCCCCCTCAACTCCTGGCGTCGTTGCTCCATCGGCGGTTAGTCCGGTGAAGAGCGGCTTGGCTCTGATACCACTCGTTGGACCGGTGCCGTCGATAGAGGGGGGGGGGTGAATATCGATCGTGAAAATCTTTCGAAAACTTCGTAAATCTTTCGAACTACTCAGAGCGTTAGTGCAGCGGAACAGTAAATAAAAATAACAGTAAGACAGGGACACAGCGGGATTTATTTACTTGGTTCCCAACCCCCCAGGGTCAGTACGTCCAAAGCCTATGTACTCGGCGTGAGTCCACTATTGGTCTCCTTTCCGGAATTTCCAGAGGCAGAGAAAACCCATCTTACAGTGTATAATTACACGCACAAGTACAGAAAATTAAGTACGGAATAATAAACGCAAACCGAACAAAGTAAAGTTGAAGCTCGGTCGATCTGGACCTCCGAAGTGCCGCGCACTTCCTCTTGGAGACTCCCGGTCGTAGAGCCTCATCTTTAGCGCGTTGTCGTCGGTCAGAGTGATCAGAATGGTACTTAGCAGTTGTTGTTAAAGCAGAGGGGTCGAAGACCCTTATATAGCACTCCTAGGGGCGCCCTGGACGTCGGGGGCGCCCCGATAAACCCGGTCAACTCTTATCCCTGCGCCGACCTCGCCGCAGCTGATAAGACCTTTGACCAGGGCGCCCCGGACCTCCCGGGCGCCCTCATGGAGGCTTATCTGTGTTTCGGACTCGAAACAGCAAGTACAGGTTTGAACCCGAGCGCCCCGGACGCTCCGGGCGCCCCGCTTGACACCTATTCTGCTTACCGCACAAACTGCATTTTCTCTTCTTTGGCTCAGGGCGCCCTGGCTGATGGGGGCGCCCTGCTTCAAAGGCTGCAACCCAGTTTCTTTTCTTGCTTTGTCTTCCAATCTTGGTACCTGCAAGATACATACATACAAAGCAAATATACATACAATATTAGGCTTAAGGACTTGGTTCGGACTTCGGATTTCTACGAAACCCTAGGTCGAACCGGCGCAAGTTCCCACTCCCGAGAATGCGCCTTTCACCTACTCCTTTCAGGAGACGATTGCCACCCAATCCTTCGGGTGGACTTTTGCTTAGCCTCCGATTACTCCGGACCTCGAGACTCCCAAACCCTGACCCGTCTCTACCCCTGTCCTTAGTCATCGCTCAGCTAAGTTGCTTAGTCCCTTGGACCAAGACTTCATTACCTAGCAGTCTTTCGCCAGGTGCCTAGCAGCCCTTTGCTAGGTCTTCATTACCAAGCAGTCCTTCGCCTGGTGCCTAGCAGTCGTTCGCCAGGTCTTCATTCCCTAGCAGTCCTTCGCCAGGTGCCTAGCAGCCCTTCGCTAGGCCTTAGAGTTTCGATACCTAGCAGCCCTTCGCTAGGTGCCTAGCAGCCCTTCGCTAGGTCTTGGGGTTTCGATACCTAGCAGCCCTTCGCTAGGTGCCCAGCAGCCCTTCGCCGGGTCTAAGGGTTTCGATGCCTAGGTTAACTAGGACTTTTCTTCAACTTAGGTTACTTCTCCTTTGCTCCCCTTTGTCTGTTCATTGTATCACTGACTTAAGTGTATTGTCAAACATTAAAACACTTAATGAAGAACATCATTGATGCAACTTGCAACAACAAAAAACCTTTCTTGGAGTTTTCCATTCTAAAACGAGCCAGGACAGTGTCTATGTTTGAAGCTTGGGATAAGCACAACATTCTTTTCTAGCGATCCCTTATGACCTTGATCCCAAGGATGTGTCCCGCTTCTCCTAAGTCTTTCATATCAAACTGTTTGGACAATCATACCCTTACGTCTGACAACACTTTGACATTGTTGCCAATTAACAAAATGTCATCTACGTAAAGTACAAGAAACACCACTATGTTTCCGTCACATCTCTTATATACACATGATTCATCTGGGCTTTGAATAAATCCACATGACTGGATTACTTCATCAAAGTGGATGTTCCAAGATCTCGAAGCTTGCTTCAATCCATAAATGGATCGATTAAGCTTGCACACTAGATGCTCTTTGCCCTTCGCAATGAACCCTTCTAGTTACTTCATGTAGATGGTCTCCTCAAGACTTCCATTAAGGAAAGCTGTCTTGACGTCCATCTGCCAAACCTCATAGTCCATATGAGCGGCAATAGATAAGAGAATCCAAATAGACTTAAGCATGGCTACCGGCGAAAATGTCTCCTCATAATCGATACCCTCTTTCTGAGTATACCCTTTCACAACAAGCCTAGCTTTGAAGATCTCAACCTTTCCGTCTGATCCTCTCTTTCTCTTGTAGATCCACTTGTATCCAATGGATTTTACAGCATTGGGTGGTTCTACTAGCTCCCAGACATGATCAGAATCCATAGATTCTATCTCAGAATTCATTGCCCTTTGCCAAGAATCTGCATATCTATCTTGGAGGGCCTCATCATAGGTCCAGGGATTCGGTTCATATTCACCAGGGACCAAGTCCGAAGACTCTCTCAAAAATATGAACCTTTCTAGTTGTCTAACAACTCTCCCACTACGACGAGGTACCACCTGTGTATCTTCTGTGACACGTGGTACAGTGACTTGTGGTGTATCCTCTTGTACAGTTGGTACTAAGGTCGGAATGCCCCCTCTTAATTCTTCAAGCACAAGTCTACTGTTGGGCTTGTGGTTCATCACATAGTCTTCTTCCAAGAATCTGACATTCATGCTAACGATAACCTTTTGATCCTCAGGACTATAGAACAGACCACCCTTCCAGACGTACTTCTATACGAGATTTCAAGTTATAAGTATCTCCCTTCAGCACATGTGTTAGACTACCCCAAATTCGAATATATCCTTGTAACGACCCGGAAAATTTTCTCAATATTTTCTTTAAAATATTGATCATGTCTAGATAGTGTTTGAGGAATCCAGAGATACTAGTACGAATTTTAGCCTAGTTATCCATGATTTTCCCATTTAAATTGAGAAGCTAAAGTACTAATGGGCCTTATATGGGCTTTTCTAGTACCATGGTTATTAGTGGATTTTAGGTAGAATTTAATATAAATATAGATGGGTTTTGATTAGGAATATTAGCATAATTATGGGTGAGTCTTAAGGGAATTTTCGAAAAAAAAGCGGGCGTTACAGGTTGGTATCAGAGCAGTTGTCATCTCACTACACACACATCAAGCCTCTTTCCTGCAGCTTCCAAGTAAGTACCTTTATGTATACCTTATGTTCTTGTATGATGTTCATTTATGATTCAAGAATATGTAAGTATAGATGATATTTTATGATCCTAGAATATGCAAGTATGAAGGATATTTATGATAGAAAGTACTTTGACGGATATGGAATATGAACGATACATTACTTTATTTTAGGAAAAGTACTTTAGGATATGTAACTAGGAACGATATATTTTTATGAAGCAAAATACTTTAGAGTTGATATAGGGGTAGGAAGAAAAACTGATATTGGCCATACTTGTCTTTGGTGAAGAAAAGCATGGCTAGAAGACAGAGTAACCGACTTAACGAGACAACTCCATCGCCTGACCTGATGCAATTAGTGACCCAGCTCCAGCGTCAAGTTACTGAGCAGCAGCAAACCATTAATACTTTGGTGAGTCAGCAAGAAAATTCTACTACTCCCCCAGTGAACCTGACGGCTATACCCGTAGCGCCCACAGTTACGCAAACCCCTCTGACAGGCCCGACCACTGTGGCACGACAAGAGGCTTATCTGATCCAGTGGTTGAGGCTGAAACCGGAAAATTTCTCTGGTGCTGGTGAACCATGGGACGCCCAAGCGTGGTTCAAGATAGTAGAAAGTACAATAGAGCTGCTAGACTGGCCGGAGCATGAGAAGATCAAGTGCGCATCATTCTGCCTTTCTGGGGATGCCAGAATGTGGTGGGAAAGGGTCAAGGCCAAAAGACAGGTGAACCAGATGACGTGGTCTGATTTCGAGTCGGAGTTCTTCGAAGAATTCTTCAACATGCATGTCACAAACAAACATTACGACGAGTTCACTGAATTTCGACAGGGCGACCTCTCGGTCAATGAAGCTGTGAAGAAATTCAATCGACTGGCTCATCTATGCCCCGAGCTGGTCCGCACCGAAAAAGAAAGGGTCCGACTTATGCTGAAGATGTTGCGGCCCGAAATAGCTCTGAATGTGGCCGGCGGAGTTAACAGACCGCAGATCGCAAACCGCCGAGGAGCTATTTAGCAGCGCCCTACTCACTGAGCACTATCTAAACAATATCAATCAGCAAAGGAAGGCGCTAAATGAAAGTAAGGATCAAGTTCACTCCAGGATTCTCGATTCTTTCTTTCATTACCCTTGATATTTTCCTTTCATCCTCGCTTAGGAGGGCAAAAACCCCAGAGTGCCAATACTAACCGGAAGGGAGACCAAAGTGGTAAACGAAAGCCATGGAACAACCCCCAAGGGGGCCCAGCAAATAAACAGGCCAAGCCCTTCCCGTGCGCGACATGCGAGAAAAGGCACCCCGGGGAATGCTGTAAAGGTACGAACCGGTGTTTCACCTGTGGAGTGGAAGGACATATGGCGGCTTACTGTCCTATCAAGAACCAGGCCCTTCCCCAACAACTCGTCCAGTACCAAGGTGCCCTAGCAAAACTACACTATATGCAAGCTGAGCTGGAAGGTACCCCGATGCTGGAGGCCCCACCAACTATGACGAATGCCAGGGTTTTCTCGGTTACCAAGGAGGACGCTGCGGAAGCTTCTACGGTTGTCACAGGTCAGATACTTATTTTTCGTCAGTACGCTACTGCATTATTTGATACTGGGGCAATGCACTCGTTCATTTCTGTGCCATATACCAAGAAGATAGATATGATTCCGCAAGTGTTAGACTGCAAGTTCTTAACGACCCTGCCTTCGGGAGAAATAATGACATCCACTCCCGTACTGCGTGCGGTGCCTGTCGGAATCGCAAGGAGGGAACTTTACTGCGATCTGATAGTACTCGACATGCAAGATTATGATGTTATAATGGGGATGGATTTTCTGGGCAAATACGGTGCTTCTATCGAGTGCCGTAGGCGAAAGGTGGTCTTCCGACCCGAGGCAGATTCTATGTTTGAATTCATTGGAGAGCGAAGGAAAAGAACTAGGAAATGCTTATCAACTCTCCAAGATCAGAAGATGTTAGACAAAGGATGTACTGGATTTCTGGCATATGTGGTAGATGCCAGTCAAACGAAGAACCAGAAGCTGGAAGATGTCAAGGTTGTATGCGATTAACCCGAGGTATTCCCAGATGAATTACCAGGATTAGCTCCTGATAGAGAAGTGGAATTCGAGATCGAATTGGTTCCTGGTACTAATCCGATATTCAAGGCACCTTACCGTATGCGCCGGTTGAATTAAAGGAGCTTCAAGAACAGCTACAGGAGTTGCTGGATAAGGGATTTATCCGCCCTAGTCATTCCCCGTGGGGAGCTCCGGTACTGTTTGTGAAGAAGAAAGACGGATCTATGCGAATGTGCATAGATTATCGAGCGCTGAACAACGTAACGATCAAGAACAGGTATCCCCTTCCGAGGATAGATGACCTGTTTGACCAATTAATGGGAGCCACTGTTTTCTCAAAAATTGATCTGAGATCTGGTTATCATCAAGTTAGAGTAAAACAAGAGGATATTCCAATGACGACTTTTCGAACAAGGTACGGGCACTTTGAGTTTGTTGTTATGCCTTTCGGTGTGACAAATGCTCCCGCTATGTTTATGGACCTTATGAATCGGGTATTCTCGTATTTCCTCGACAAATTTGTGATCGTCTTCATCGACGATATCCTTGTTTATTCGAGGACCCAAGAAGAGCACGCCGAGCACCTGAAGATAGTATTACAGATCCTTCGG
Source organism: Boesenbergia rotunda (assembly GCA_024364735.1). Classification (NCBI taxonomy): domain Eukaryota; kingdom Viridiplantae; phylum Streptophyta; class Magnoliopsida; order Zingiberales; family Zingiberaceae; genus Boesenbergia; species Boesenbergia rotunda. The sequence goes on along the minus strand of JAGFNQ010001830.1, from coordinate 309,210 downwards.
GAAAAGCAATTGTACGCAAAATTCTCCAAATGTGAGTTCTGGCTCGACCAAGTGGGCTTTTTGGGCCATATTATTTCCAAGGACGGGGTTATGGTAGATCCAACAAAGATTGAAGCTGTGAATAACTGGAGCCGGCCAAAGAACGCCAATGAAATCAGAAGCTTTCTCGGGCTGGTGGGCTATTACCGAAAATTTGTAGAGGACTTCGCGAGAATTGCAGCTCCTCTAATGACTCTCACCCGGAAAGATAAAAAGTACGAGTGGACGGAAAACTGCGAAAGGAGTTTCTTGGAGCTAAAAAGGAGACTTACCAGTGCTCCAATTCTTACCCTCCCGGAAAGTAATCAGAACTTCGATATGTACAGTGATGCCTCCAAACTAGGACTTGGAGCTGTACTTATGCAGAGTGGTAAGGTCATAGCTTATGCCTCTAGGCAACTCAAGGAACATGAACAGAACTACCCCACTCACGATCTAGAACTGGCCGCGGTGGTTTTCGCTCTTAAGATATGGAGGCATTATCTGTATGGAGCACAGTGCAGAATTTATACAGACCACCAAAGTCTACGATACTTTTTCACTCAAAAAGACTTGAACATGCGACAGCGCCGATGGCTTGAGTTGGTGAAGGACTACGACTGCGAGATTCTCTACCATCCAGGGAAGGCAAACAAAGTGGCCGATGCACTCAGCCGAAAGTCAAGTGCCACCTTGATGTCCATATCTATATTACCTCGACCACTCGAAAGAGAAATTATTGATTTTGGAGTCGAGGTCATCTCCGGACGGCTTTCCACCATGACACTAGCACCGATGCTGTTTGAGGACATATTGGAGAAACAAAATGGTGATCCGAGTCTTCAGAGAATCAAGCAGGAGATCCTAGAAGGAAAGGGTGATGGTTTTCATATCGCCAACGGGGGAGTACTCTACCTTAGGGATCGCCTATGTATCCCTAATGACCCGGAGCTACGGAGAGAAATATTAACAGAAGCTCACGGAACCCCTTATTCGATGCATCCGGGATCCACTAAAATGTATCAAGACCTGAAGGAGAAATTCTGGTGGTCCGGTATGAAGAGAGATGTGGCTCAGCATGTTAGTACTTGCCTGGCATGCCAACGAGTGAAAGCAGAACACCAGTGACCTGGAGGAGTTCTGCAGCCACTTCCAATCCCAGAATGGAAATGGGAAGATATCTCTATGGATTTCATTTCAGGACTTCCTAAGACTACGAACGGATATGATGCAATATGGGTAATAGTGGACAGGTTGACGAAGTCTGCTCACTTCTTAGCTATCAAGATGACTTATTCGATTGAGCAACTGACTCAATTATATGCTAAGGAGATAATCAGACTTCATGGAGTTCCCAAGACCATCATCTCTGATAGGGATGGTCGCTTTACCTCACATTTTTGGGAGTGCGTCCAGAAGTCCCTCGACACTAAACTAAGGTTCAGTACCGCTTTTCACCCTCAGACTAACGGGCAAACTGAACGAGTGAATCAAGTACTGGAGGATATGTTGAGATCTTGTGCTCTGGATTTCCAAGGAAGTTGGTGCCGATATCTATGTTTAGCGGAATTCGCATACAATAATAGTTACCAAGCCACTATCGGAATGACACCCTATGAAGCCTTGTACGAGAGGAAATGTAGGTCTCCCATCTGTTGGTACGAAAGTGGTGAAAAAAAGAAATGGGACTCAAGACGGATCTTATCGACGACACCACCAGAGCTATACAGAATATTCGACAACGGATTGAAGCTGCTCAGAGCCGGCAGAAGAATTATGCGGATGTTCGGCGTAGGCCACTGGAATTTGAGGTTGGAGATTTGGTATTCCTCAAGGTGGCTCCTATGAAAGGGGTAACGAGATTTGGGAAGAAAGGAAAACTAAGTCCGCATTATGTGGGGCCGTACCCGATTCTGAAAAGAGTTGGCAAGGTGGCATATGAACTAGAGCTGCCTCAAGAGATGTCGGCTATCCATAACGTGTTCCATGTGTCGATGCTCAAGAAGTGTATCGTAAACGCAGATCAAGTGATCGAGCCACAGACGGTACAAGTTCAGGAGGACCTAAGTTTTGAAAGCCGACCTATCCAGATCCTGGATTGGGAAGTCAAGAAGCTAAGGAACAAAGAGGTGCCTTTAGTCAAGGTCCTATGGCAAAGTCAACGGTTCGAGGAAGCTACCTGGGAACGCGAGGACGAGATGAGACGCAAGTACCCGGAGCTATTCTAAGTTCGAGGACAAACTTTCATGAGGTATGGAGGATATTGTAACGACCCGAAAAATTTTCTCAATATTTTTTTTAAAATATTGATCATGTCTAGATAGTGTTTGAGGAATCCAGAGATACTAGTACGAATTTTAGCCTAGTTATCCATGATTTTCCCATTTAAATTGAGAAGCTAAAGTACTAATGGGCCTTATATGGGCTTTTCTAGTACCATGGTTATTAGTGGATTTTAAGTAGAATTTAATATAAATATAGATCAGTTTTGATTAGGAATATTAGCATAATTATGGGTGAGTCTTAAGGGAATTTTCGAAAAAAAAGCGGGCGTTACAGTCCTAGACTAGGCTTTCGCCCAGTCCACAATTCTATGGGAGTAGAAGGGACTGACTTAGATGGTACCATGTTCAGAATATACGCTGCCGTATCCAGAGCATATCCCCAGAATGAATCTGATAACTCAGAGTAGCTCATCATTTACCTAACCATCTCCATAAGAGTCCTATTCCTTCTTTCTGCAACACCGTTCTGTTGGGGTGTACCGGTGCAGACAATTGGGACTGAATCTCAGCCTTTGACAAGTAGGTCCTAAACTCTCCTAAGAGGTACTCACCACCACGATCTGATCGCAGTGTCTTGATACTTTTACCTTGACGTTTCTCCACATCAGTCTTGAATTCTTTGAACTTATCAAAGCATTTAAACTTGCAGCGCATCAGGTAAATGTATCCATACCTTGAATAATCATCTATAAAAGTGATGAAGTATTTAAAGCCACCTCTAGCCTGAATGGACATAGGACCACACAAATCAGAATGAACTAGTTCTAACACATCTTTGGCCCTATACCCCTTAGCCTTGAAAGGCCTCTTGGTCATCTTACCTTCTAAGCAAGACTCACAGGTTGGGAAGTCTTCCGCCACCAATGAACCCAAGGGTCCATCGGCTATCAATCTCTGAATCCTACTAAGGTTAATATGACCAAGCCTAAGGTGTCAAAGATATGTTTGATTCATTTTAGAAGGTTCCTTTCTCTTATTTAGGTTAGATGATGAGCTATTGGCCTCTATTTGCATCGTGGAAGTTTTTGGTTCTAGAGTATACAAATTGCCAACCATAGTACCCGAAAAGATAATCTCTCTATTTCTCTTTATAACAACTCTATTATTAAAAGTAATAGAATATCCATCCTTTATTAATTTAGAAACCGATACCAAGTTCTTTCTAAAAGAGGGTACATATAAGCAATGCCTCAAAATCAAAACTTTATTCCTATCAAAAGATAAATAAATGTCTCCCATGCAACTGCTACCACCTCCGTAGCATTGCCCATGTAGACGACGATTTCCTGATCAGCTAGCCATCGGGTTTCCTGGAACCCCTGCAGAGTATTGCAGACATGATCAGTGGCTCTCGTATCTATGCACCAGGTACGGGTAGATAGCACCTCTAAACATGTTTCAACGACTAAGCACGAAGAAATACCTTTGTCTTGATGACGGGGACAGTTCGCCTTCCAATGTCTGGTTTGCTTACACGTGAAGCACTTGCCTCTCGGCTTCTTCATGCAAGTCTGAGGTCCCTGCGATCCAGCTGCCTTCTTGTACCTACCTTGTTTCTTCTTCTTCCTACCTTTCGGCATAGAAGTAGAAACCTTCTGAGTAACCAAGGCCTGAGAACTTTGACGAAAAAGGCCCTTTGCCGCCTAGAGTTCTCCCAGCAATTCCCCCAATGTATATTCACGTTTATTCATATTGTAGTTGAGCCAGAACAGCTCAAAACTTCTAGGCAGAGATTGGAGTATGATGTCGACCTGGGTTTTCCCGTCGATCTGTGCTCCAAGTACCTCAATCTCATTGAGGTGAGCCATCATCTTAAGGACATAATCCCTTACGGGTGTCCCTTCAACCATAGTAGTCGTCATCAAGCTCTTCATCACAACCTGCCTGGCGGCCCGACCCTGGTGCCCGAAGAGCTCCTTGAGGTTCAACATCATATCATAAGCAGTGGGCATGACCTGATGCTGATGTTGCAATACATTCGACATAAATGCTAGAATGTAGCACCGCACCATCTCATCTGCCTCGACCCACTTCTTAAAGCGCTCCCTCTACTCTTCACTAGAGTTCTCGCCAGGCTTTTAAGGACACTCCTCGAAGAGCATATATTTGTACTCTTTCGCAGTAAGGACAATGTCTAGGTTTATTTTCCAATCTATGTAATTGGGTCTAGTAAGTTTGTTTTTCTTAAGTATGATCGCTAGTGGGTTAAAGGTCATTTTGAAAACTACCTGAGAATCACAACATGCATAACTTTAGATTTCAAAAATAAATTTATTCCTTAAACAATAAATTTTTGAAAGCAACCAACACCTCAAACACCGAGAATTCGCATGCCACGTTAGTGTGGACGTATACGAATTCTACATTCGTTAGAGGAGGTTGTACCCATTAATCTTATTATCTTGTCAACCTAAGTTTTTAACAAATAAGACTAATAGTTGGTTCACTTCAGCCCTACAAATAATAGCAGTGACTCTGTTGGGGAGGATACTAATATTTGCATCTAAGTGTTCACCATTATACGACACTAAGAAAATTATTTCCGATTATGTGTCTTCCGTTGGGAAAAATCACACGCTTTTCAATAATTTTCTATAATCTTTTTTGACCCAGAGATCTACAGAACAAGCCTATCCGTGTGGAGGAAGGCACTCAGAGCTGACGCGCGGGCTTGCTCGCATCACTTGTCAGATTATAATAGAGGCCACGGGACCCTTAGGGTCCCTCTCCCACTTAGTTATTTAATTTGAGGAATTTTACATACACACACACGACAAGCACATAAACCAACATAATAAAATAGAAAAAACCTAGATTTTTCCAACTATCATGGCCTTAGTCTCCAATGTACCTCTAGTCGTGTCGTCACCTCGTCCGCTCCTCCCTACACCATGCGCAAGCCACCATTGAAGGGATCTCCGAGCCGAGATGACTAGCTAATTATTTACATCCATCGATCTTATACTCCACGAAGGAGTGTACATAATATCTAGATCGAAAGTAAATAAAAAGCTCGGCTAAATACGTGTTGTATTTAATTACAAAAATTAAATACCTATCTAGCCTCGTCAACCCCGAAGATTTAATTAATTATAAAAATTACACAACCAATCACATATAACTATTATTTTGGCCATGATAAGTTGGAATCTAGTGCCTGCAACAAAAAGTTAGCCTATGCACATCCACATATCATCCAGCAAAAATAAAATATATGATAATGCGCAAAAAATTAACCGAATCCTAAACACACAAAACTGGAAACCTCAGCTTTGATGGGTATGGCTTGACGAGTTTCCTAAGTGAATACTTGGTCGTCCTTGAGAGACCTCTCCATGTCTACAAATTAAAATTTAATCCGAATGGAGACTCATCTCCCAAACGACCATCTTGTCATTGTATCGATCGGTTTAAATTACAACTTGGTCAATCTCAAAGATTAAGCTATGTAATTTGCCTAACCGTTCGACCATGGAAAAGACGACGAGTGGATCGCCGGTCTTTGTATTTATTATCAGGGTCCAATTAATTAATTATTAACCATGATTATCAAATAATCAAAATAATAATAATTAATTAGCATTCACATAAAATGATAAGACTAAAACAAAGGAGCCAAGGAAGAATTTTATACCTTCCTTTACCTCGTAGCCTTCTACCTTATGCCCCTTCCCTCTCGGACGTCGTGTGGGCGATGAGCTACCGAGAACCAGAATCCCCAAGGGCTACCAAACAATCTCCTCTTCACTTGCCTAGCAAAACCCTAGCTTAGGGTTTCACCGCCGTCAACTTCACCTCCAACCCGTGCACCGCCGGCCCTCCAAGGTCACCCAAGATCGCCGGCCACAAGTCCTCTGATCTGCAAAGGCAATGGATGATGATGAAGTGTAAGAGGAAGGAAGAAGAAGCCACTTCTTCTTCCCTAAACCCGCCGCTGACCCTATACTTTTCTCCCTTGCCGCCGTCGCTCTTGCGCCCTCCCTCCTTGTTGTTAACCCTCTTCCCGACCTCCTCAAGGTGGCTCCGGACACAAGCTGGAAAGGAGAAGCTTCTCCCTTCCTTGCGCCCCTCACTGAGAGAAGAAGAGGTGAACAAGAAGAGGAAAGAAAAGCTCTTCTTGTGATGCCGCCGACGCCCTAGGAGAGAGAAGGAGAGGGAGAGGAGAAGAGAGAAAGGCCAAGGTTTAATGAATTGGATTAAGCCTTGATTTCTTGATTCCATGGGGTATATATAGGGTAAGGTAGTGACCAAGAGGAGGAGTTGGGTCTTGACCCACTAATGGATCTAAAACCAATCCATTAATGAAGAATCATTTCACTAAAGGATCTCCATTGAACTTAGTCACCAACCGCCATATTTTCATATGGGCTCCACCTATTATGAGTACATCCATCTCCCCATGTTTAAGATATCGAATGCCCGTCAATTAATTTAAATTACTGACAATTTTAGTTAATCAACATCTAACTCCTTGACTAGTACCACTCAACCTTATCATAATGTCGGATCAAATCCACTTGCAGGGTTTAACATGATGAACCTTATGAGCTCATCAAGGGGACATCATCATCCTGACTCACCAGGACACGGATTCCGTCAATAATCAATGGCACACCATATAATTAATATTATTTCCCATCTTATCGGGCCTATCGATTTAGCAGAATAAATCTCGCCCATTGGTAAATCAAAGAAATAAAATATTAACTATACATGCCCGTTATTATATCAGGATTTAGAGATTATACTCTATAATAATCCGAGGTCCAATTCAATTATTAAGCCAGTACAAATTGGATATCCTCTATTTTGGTCCTGCTCAATGTACACAAAGTACACTAGTGTAATTCTATGGTCAAGACAAATCACACCTAATTACACTACAACCATCCTGATGGTTTGTCCAACTCTATCTCGGTTGTGAGCCTCTACTTATACAATGCAAGGGACTGATAACCTGATCTTCTGTGTGTCACCACACACCATGTTATCTACAATGTGTTGGATCGAGAAAAACAATAGAGGGGGGGGTGAATATCGTTAAAACTTTTCGGATAAAGAAAAGAGTAAGTACGCAGCGGAAATAAATAAATCACACAGGAACACAAGTAGATTTTTACTTGGTTTGGAGTCGTGGTCGGCTCCTACTTCAAGGACCACGGTCCTTGACCGTTTACTTTTGGCAATACTATAATCGCGCAAAGTGGATTTACAATTTTAAGTACAACAGTATTTCAGAAGAATTGAAATGCTACACTTTTCGTTACTGACACCCGATGTAGATCGTATTTCGGTGCAGAGGGTCGTTGTTGGCGCTGAGATCTCGAAGACGGAGTTTGCCGGGGTGTAGCGCTTGAACGAAAAGCTTTGGAGCGTTGAGAAGTTGTGTTGATGATGCCTTGGGGTCAAGCCCCTTTTATAGTGCTCAAACGGGCGCCTGATAGGTTCGGGGCGCCTGACACGTGCCCTCCGATTTGCGAATCCTTATCTGCGGGCTCGGTCAGCGCTTATCCTCCCCACATGGGCGCCTTAGCTGATGGGGGCGCCCATGACCTCACGGGCGCCTGATCCGCGTTGGTTCAGTGGCTTCCAGCTGTGTTTTGGGTTTTACCTTCACTCTTGGGCGCCCGTATCCTTACGGGCGCCTAAGCCTATTCGGGCGCCTGTCTCCATTCGGGCGCCTAGGCCCAGTGAAGCACCTTCACTTGCAGACGATTAGTCCTTCGACCCTACAACTTAGGTTAGTCCCAAAAACATAATAAGTAATAATTACAGTCGTAGCTGTCTTGGTTCTGACTTTGGGTCTCCCAAATGGAACCCTAGGTCAAACTGACGCCTACTATTCCCTCGACGGGGAATGCGTCCTCACCTACTCCTCTTAGGAGAGTTTACCTTTTGCCAACAGGCTCCTCCGGTTGGACTTTTGCCCGATCCACCTGACCAAGTCTTCGTGCCCAACTTCCGGTCAGGTCTTCGGTGCCCAGTCCTCGACCAGGACTTCTTTGCCCGACTTCTGGTCAGGTCTTCTTGCTCAGTCCTTGACCAGGACTTCTTTGCCCAGCCCTTTGTTAGTACTTCTTGCCTAGTGTACCTAGGACTTCTTCCTGCACACTCAGTAAACAAATTAGAACACAATAACATCTTAACTCTTGAACCCTTTGTCATTATCAAAACTCAGGTTTGACTTAGGTGCTGCTACACCAACACAATGCAAAGTATCGGACTTTTATGCATATACTAATATAAACATGCAACTGTGTTGTTGTGATTCTCTTTCAAAATGTAGATGATCATATATATAAAAAGTCAAGTCTTTTAGTCTACGCATCTAACAACTCCACATTTATATCCCAAGAGTTTCAAATCTGTGTTCAAGCACAAAACCTCTTAAACACACCTAATTCACAACACTTTATTCAATCTAAATCTGCTAGCCATAGTTGATAACCAATTTCAAATGCCTAAAGTAGATTTAAAACCTTACCTGAGCCTACACAAATCTCCCCAGCCACACCAATTCTGCACAGTTCTTGGAGCAGGGAAAGAAGCAGTGGACCCAAATCCAATTTCGGATCAAATTTGCCATCACACACAACATCAATTCGAATTTAGAACCTTAGATCCAATCCCTTAGGCCCACAGTAGGAAAAGGAGCAATCTAAGCATACACAGATCAAGATCTAGCTACAAAATTCCGGATTCAATCTCCGAAAAAAGCCAATGTACTAGGTTATAGAACTGAAACACACTCCAAATGAAATCAACACTAAGCAAGATTAATGAGAGATCAATCCAATGAATGTAGTTTCCAAAACCATAAAATCCAAACCACATCCATAGATCTGCAACTGTTAAATACGGTCAATTAAAAACCAGTAGAATAAATTTTTTTGAAAAAATTTACATGGAAGATTTAGGTGTTGGTGCCGGAAGCACCATATTGAGCCTTGTTTTGATATTGGCAAAGGATTCAAAGTTAAGTATTATTGGGGATCTAACAATGCTAATTAAGTGTGCAAGAAAAGTCCTAGGTACACTAGGCACTAAGTCCTGACCGAGGGTTGGGCACCGAAGACCAGGTGAGTAAAGCTGGGCACTAAGTCCTGGCCGAGGGCTGGGCACCGAAGACCTGATGAGTGAAGCTATGCACTAAGACCTGGTAGTGAAGATGGGCACTAAGACCTGATCCAAGGGACTGGGCAAAAGTCAAACCGGAGGAGCCGGTTGGCAAACAGGTAAAACCTCCTGAGTGGAGTAGGTGAGGGTGTGTTCCCCATGGAGGGAACATTAGGCGTCGGTTCGACCTAGGGTTCCATTTGGGAAGACCAAAGTCAGAACTAAGACAGCTCAGGCTGTAAATCATGGTTTAATCTATATTATTTATATGCTTGTTGTGTTTTGGAACTAACCCTGGTTGCAGGAACGAAGGGATGAAGGTTTCTGCACTCAGGCGCCTCAATGGATGAGGTCCCCTACTGGGCTAGGCGCCTATCTTGAGACAGGCGCCCCAGTGAAGGGCTATTCCAAGCACTCGAAGCAAACTGACACACAAGCCTCTGAATCAGTCATTGAGGCGCCTGTGTTAACATAGGCGCCTGTGTTAACATAGGCGCGTCAGTTAGCTCAAGCGCCCTGGTTGAGGGGATAAGCGCTGGCCAAGTCTGCGGATTGAGGTTCTCGCAGGACAGGCCACGTGGCAGGCGCCCCAGCTAAGACTATATAAAGGGGTTCACCCCCTTGGCTTCAACAATAATTTCTTTCAAGACATTCGTTCAAGCGCTCCGCTCCGACAAGCTCCATACTCGAGATTCAAGCGCCTACGTCGACCCGCGGCTCCGAACTTCCAACTTCTCTGGTCGTCGGTATAAAAATAGTTTTATTGTTGTATTCTTTTTAATTCTATATTCAACTTCATCTTGTAAAACATTTGACGAAATATAGAATTACCCATCGTAAACGGTCAAGGACCGTGGGCCTTGGAGTAGGAGCCGACTGCGACTCCGAACCAAGTAAAAACAAAAGTGTTAGCGATTGTTTTTCTTTTCCATTGTGCAATTACTCTACACTTTCCAAAAAAGTTTTGACGATCGATATTCACCCCCCCTCTATCGATTCAATCCGATCCAATAAGTGGTATCAGAGCGGGTGACTCAAACTTGGTGCAACAACCAGTTTAGTATTTTTTCGGATTTTCAATTTTGAATTCTTATGTTTTCACCATAAGTCAGAATCGATATAACAATCAATTTTTAAAAATTTGTCATAAACTTTTTTTTAATATTTTTCTCGAAATTCGTGCTACCTTAATTTGAGCAAATTTTTTTCTCAACATTGAATTATTATTTTTTCACCATTAATCAGAATTGATAAAGCCAATATTTTTTAAAAATTTGTCATAATTTTTTATTTTATTATTATTTTACCTCAAAATTTGTGCAACACCTTTTGAGCTAGTTTTTTTCTCTCTCGCACTACTAATCCATGACCAAGTCTTAGTACGTTTTTGTTATTTCCTTTATGTACGAGGTTTATATTCAATGGCCAATCAAGAATGGAATAGTACCCGTCCACCCCTATTCTCTGGCAAGGACTTCAGATCGTGGAAAAGTCTAATGGAATCCCACCTGAAGGCCAATCTGGATTTATGGTTGATAATCCAAACGGGGTTCACAGTCCCCACAGAAGATGGAACATCAATCGCCTGGGACAAATTGGACGAACCAACTCCGAGGAAGATCGAGACTAATGCTAAGGCAACAGTAATCTTACAATGCGGCCTGACCAAAGAAGAAATGAAGCGGGTCGGATCCTTCAATTGTGCCAAAGAGATGTGGGATAAGCTAAACAACCTACACGAAGAGAGCTCCGATATTGAGCTCTTAGAAGGTGCGATGTGTTGGTGCCGGAAGCACCAAAGTCAAACCTATATTTTGATAATGGCAAAGGGTTTAGAAGTTAGGGTTGTGTTATGATCTAACAATGCTAATCAAGTGTGCAGGTAAAGTCCTAGGTACACTAGGCACTAAGTCCTGGCCGCGGGCTGGGCAACTAAGTACTGACGTAAGGTTGGGCACTAAGACCTGGTGAGTGAGGCTGGGCACTAAGACCTGGTGAGTGAAGCTGGGCACTAAGACCTCGTCGGGGATTGGGAACCGAAGACCTGGTAAGTGAAGCTGGGCAAAAGTCCAACCGGAGGAGCCGGTTGGCAAATAGGTAAATTCTCCCGAAAGGAATAGGTGAGGTCGCGTTCCCCGTAGGAGGGAACATTAGGCGTTGGTTCGACCTAGGGTTCCATTTGGGAAGCCCAAAGTTAGAACCAAGATAGCTCAGGCTGTAAAACATGGTTTAATCTTATCATTTATATGCTTCTTGTGTTTTAGAACTAACCTTGATTGCAGGAACGAAGGAATGAAGGTTTCTGCATTCAGGCGCCTGTGTTGAGATAGGCGCCCTATCCAAAGAGGGATTCCAGCCATTTGAAGCAAACTGCCACGCAAGCCTCAGGACCAAGTCATTGAGGCGCCTGTGTTAACACAATCGCCCCAGTTGAAGGGATAAGCGCTAGCCAACTTTGCAGATTAAGGTTCGCGTATAGGAGGCCACGTGTCAGGCACCCCCTTCAACACAGGCGCCCCTGTTAACACTATATAAAGGGGTTCACCCCCAAGGCTTCGACATCAATTTGCTTCCGACACTTTCGCTCAAGCGCTACACTCCGACAAGCTCTGTACTCGCGACTTAAGCGCCAACGATGACCCGCTGCTCCGAACTTCCAACTTCTCCGGTAGTTAGTAAAAGTTCATTTTTTTAGTGCTGTAATTCTTTTTAAATTCTATATTTGTACTCAATTTGTAATCAATTTTACGAAAATATACAATTACCCATCGTAAACGGTCAAGGACAATGGGCCTTGGAGTAGGAGCCGACTGCGACTCCGAACCAAGTAAAAACAAAAAGTGTTAGCGATTGTTTTTGCTTTTTTCGCTGCGCAATTACTCTCTTTATTTTCAAAAATTTAACGATCGTTATTCACCCCCCTCTCTATCGATTCAATCTGATCCCATAAGTGGTATCAAAGCGGGTGGCTCAAACTTGGTGCAACTGCCAGTTTGAGAATTTTTTTTTTTGAATTTTCGAATGTCAAATTTTTTTCTCGCTCAAATCTTTTTCGTTAACCGAGGTTGGTGCAACTCCACTCGATTTTTTTTCATTATTAATATTCTTCCTGCCCTACTTATCCAAGACTCAGTCTTAGAATGAGTTTTTTTCTCTTTTCTTTTTCAGTAAAGAAATTTAATCAAATGGCCAACCAAGAATGGAACAACGCCCGTCCACCGCTCTTCTCTGGCGAAAATTTCAACTCTTGAAGAAGTCAAATGGAATCCCATCTGAAGACCCACATGAACTATATGGATGATCATCCAAACGGGATTTTCTTTTCCCGTAAAAGATGAGTTATCAATCGAGTGGGACAAACTGGATGAACAAACCCTCAACCAAATTGAGACCAATGCAAGGGCAACTGCAATCCTACAATGTGGCCACCAAGGAACAACTCGAACTAGTAGGTTCATTCGGATGTTCTAGAGAAATTTGGGAAAAATTGATCAACCTTCATCAAGAGATCTCAGATGAAGAAGAAGATCAGGTAAGTTATTTTGCACTCTTGGCTCAAGCTCAAATAGCCGAGACAGAGTTGGCACCCAACTTCGAAATTGACTCCGGATCAGAAGATGAGATAGAATCCGTACCTGACTACGAATTCGAGCCAGAGTCAGAAGACGAATTAACTGAGACAAAAATGGTAACCAATTTCGAAATTTTTTCAGAATTACAATTAAATAATCAAACTGATACTGTAATGGTCGAGGAAGATATAATTTCTAGTGCAGGGAAAACTCCAAGAGAACCACCAAAGAAGAAGCTTCAACCAGTAACCGAGTCTGACTCAAACTCGGAATCAGAAAATAGTGAAGGAGATCGACCCAACCTGGTCCGATTGGCTCGTGACCACTACAAGATGCTGAAGAAACAGAAAAGAAAGACGGCTAAAATCAAGGAGGAGATTCCCAACTAGGAATCAAACAGTAATATGGTAAATCCAAAATTTAAAAATCATATAATATATTTTAAGTGTAGCAAAATAGGACATTACATGAATAAGTGCCCCACTCGCAAGAGTCGACCTTCACCAAACAGAACCCTCAAGAGTACTGGACAAACAATCGAGAAAGGTAAATTTACAATATTTGAAAATCCAGTATTTACCTCAAATGATGTGATTGAATCATATAAATTAGTTAAATCAAATTTCAGAAAATTAGAACACTGAAACATAAGGTCAAAATGAAACACTGAAACATAAGGTCAAAATGCTAGAAAATTTAATTCACAACCTTGCTGATTTTAAAAATCCAGAGTATTATTCCAATTATGATGTAACTTAGATCATTTTTGTCATGTTTGCTTGTTTTTTCTTGTTTTTTCAATGTTACTATTATGCTTAGACTTGGGAAGAGTTTAAGAACAAGCAGTTTATTTGAAATTTGAATAACATAGTATTAGGTGGAGGTGAGATGATAGTATGTTAGGGAAGCCTTTCTAGTGGAACTAGCCGAAGCTACCGATCCAAGACCTTAATTAGTTAGACCAAAATTTTTCAAGAAGTAATTTGAAAATGAAATTTCGATAAAAGGCTTTGTCAAGGAAAGGGTTGTTGCTCCAATAAAGCTACGGCCAAAGAAGGCCTCTGTGCCTCACCAAGACCTGGAAGCCAATTTTTGAAATTCAAATTCAATTTACTACTTGATAAATTTGAATCTAACATAAATTTTAACTAAATCTTTGATACCTGTGTCAAAGTTAATCTTGCAGTTTTCGATTCTATAATATGCTTCCTGGTTAACATCGTTTTTCCAAAACATTATTGGGTTCATTGATGTTTAAAAGCTAATCTTACATTTTTTTATTCTTTTTTTAATATTTCACTTCAATTAACTCATCAAACTACGATCTAGGACTTGATTAAACTTACTTACTAATTAGTCAAACTTAGTCAACATAGTCAAACCTGGTCAACGGTCAAACTAGTCAACAGTCAAACCCCCGGTCAACACGGGCGCCCGAGACCTCACGGGTGCCCTACTTGCGTTCCAAGGCAGTTAAACCTGCCAAAAGAGGCTGACACCCTGACTCAGGCGCCCGAGAGGCTCTCAGGCGCCTCAATCATCACGGGCGCCCTAGAACCCTCACGGGCGCCCGTGAAACCCTTTATAAGTCCTTCACCTCTTCCTTACTTTCCACACCAACCGAATTCCTCTTCCCTTCCTCTTCCTTCTAAGGCGCCTGAAGGCTCTTCCCTTGTCCTCAATCGCCCAACTTTCACAATGCCGCCCAAGTATAATTTATTTATGCATTTTCGATTAATTCTTCTTAATTTCTGTTAATAAATGCAAAATCTTTCTTACCTACCTAGAAAACGTCAGGTTACACAAACCAACCCCCAGGTTGAGCCTGTCCCGGATCCTAGGTTCCCTACATTAGCCTTGTTTAATAAATTTGCACAGACCACCTATAAACCAATAAAGACCAGTTTCTTGAATAGACAGTTCTTTGCTCAATCTTGTCCAACTGCTATGGACACAATTAATTTTTATCGACTCGACCACCTTGTCTACTGCACCCGCTCAGTCAACACAACACTGTGTGCTGAGTTTTATAACAACTTAGTCAAAATTGATGACTTCTGTTACTTTACTACTGTACAGTCCATCCTCCTAACTATCACACCTACCTTGTTTAATAGATTTCTTAGACTACGACCTTCTCGATGCATTTTTTACTGTTATCCTCCTACTGACCTGTTGAGGCAATCTGTGGTCAGGAGTGACCATGTGTTTTGATGTTTGGGCAAAGGGTTTAAGTTAGGTTTACCCTTGTGATCTTATATGTGAATGTTAAGTGTGCAGGTGGTACAGGTTACACATATGGACTTGACTAGATGACCTCAGTATGGTGAAGGGTGGCATGGAGGCAAGCTGGAGGCTTGCGTGCACATCCGAGGGACCTTGGAGAGCAGGGACGATGAGATGATGGGTGCGGACTTCGAGGCATGCGTGAAGGATGGCATGGAGGCAAGATGGAGGCTTGCGTACATCCGAGGGATGGAAGTCGAAGATGAAGAGGGCGCGAAGGCAATAGTCGAGGCTGTGGATGAGGAGTCAGTCGAGTCGTGAGGGTAAGAGTGCTATGTGATTATACTCGGGAAATCCTAGGGTTTGAGAGCGGAGTGGAATGTACTCAGGAAGGTAACCTTAGGTGGGTGTGTAGACCAGTCGACTGGCCTGGGGGCAGTCGACTGGTAAAACTCACAAAAAGGGTCTGACCACTGGACCAGTCTACTGCCCTGGGAGCAGTCGACTGGTAGGTGGCTGGTGAGTTGGTTGAGAATTCGAACGTTGGGGTGCAACGATCGAATTTCAGTGGCACCAATCGACTGCCCTGGGAGCAGTCGACTGGTGGCGAGGGTTTCAGCCCGAGTTCTATTTAAAGCGGACTTCATGGTGGCTGAGATTTTTTGACGAATCTTGTCTTGGTTAAAGGCAAGATAGTAGTCTTTGTGCTCAGGTCTTCTAAAGGTGTTGTGGTGAGGTTTCTCCACCCAGAAGGAGGGACAGAGTTAGCCGGAGGTTATCCGGGGATTAATCCACCGACGGATTCTTGGATTAGTCACCCGTCCGGGGTGGAGACCAAGTAAATCAGGTTGTTAGCATTGCTTTCCATTATTCTTTTGCATATTATTATTTCCGCTGCGCAACTAACAACGTAGGTGAAGAGATCCAAACAAAAAAGCGCTATTCACCCCCCCTCTAGCAACGCCAGTCGATCCATCAGTTGGTATCAGAGCATTGACTGCTCTTGATCGGACTAACCGCCAAGGGAGCACACGCTAGAGGGAAAAGAACATGGAAGATAAATTCGGGGATGACATCTACACTCCGTCAGCCTATGACCATGAAGATTTCGGGTATTGGAAGTCACGGATGGAGATGTGGTTCGGAATGGAGTGGGACCTTCGGATTGCGCTTGAAGAGCCCTTTGAGATTCTAAAGGATAAGCACGGGAAGAGGCTTAGACCTAGATATTGGAATCAAGAACAAGAAAATCAATCCAAGGCGAATAAAAAGGTAATTGACATATTGCTTAATACTTTGCCTACTAATGTTTTGAACGGTGTAGGAGCATACAAAAATTCACATGAGTTGTGGATCAAAGTAGAAGAATTTCATAAAAACCCACACGAGGTCAAGTAGTGGAAGAACCCGAGGAAGTGAACTCGATAGCCCAAGAGGAGGAAGAATTAAGTGAAAGATCATCAACCTACTCAAGAGAAGAAGAGGAGGTATCGATTTCAAGAATTGAGGGGGAGGAGAGACCCAATTCAATGCCGGATCTAGAAGATGCCTCCACATCATACAAGGTTGAAGAGGAAGTCAACCTAGCCTCCACCTCCACCTCCACCAAAGCTAAATCGAAAGAGCACATCACATGCTTTGGTTGCAACAAAAAGGGGCACTACAAGGACAAGTGCCCAAATGGTAAGAAGGAGGTACATTTGAAACCCATTTCAAGTTCCTTTAAATCTAACGTGGGTTGTAGGATTGGAGGAGCCCAAGAAAGGAAAAAGGAGGTTAGGCCTAGAAATGTCCATAGTGGACATATGGGTTCTAAGGTTAGAATTTTAGAAAGGGAAAATCAAGCCTTTGTTGGGACTGGGTGCATGTTGACATGGATGCGGGTTCGTAATTTTAAAATTAATTACGTGCAGCGGAAGGTTTAGCATAAATAATTTCTCAAATTATTTAACCAGACATCTAAGCATGCAATTTTATCTTGTGTAGACATGATCATATATTTAAAATTTTGCAGAAACATAAACAAATTTACGTATTACCTCGTATAACTCGAAGGAAGAGATGAGATCCAACCGTAAGCGTCCCTTGGAAGCTCCGCCTCTATTCGCGTCCACGCCGAGTATCTTCGGGATGACTTCGCAAAGCCACGAGTTTCGTGTTCTCAAGAACTACTAGATTCTCCGAGAACGCGACAAGAAAAACTAAGAGAGAAGTCGAAAGACTAACCACAAAAGGATGGCCGGTTGTGGTTGGCGCACGACAAGAAGGGGCTGGTTGGCGCACGGCAAGAAGGGGAGAAGAGAAGGAGAGAAAGAGAGGGAGAGAGCCTATGCCATCATCTCTTTTTTTTTCACACACCCAAGCCTTGCCTTGGGTCCTTTATATAGTGGCCTCTCAACCATCAAGCCTCTCAAATATGGAATAACTTATTCCATCATGCCAAGTTTGATTTTATATCATGGTTAAAATTATATTTTAATTCATGATAAAAATCTTCTCTCCTATGGAATAAATTTCCTTATCATGGTAAATCAATCCATGATTGATTTTATAAAATAAACCAATCCATGGTTCATTTTAATTTCCATGAAAAATAAACCAAACATTGGTTTATTATATAAAAAATTAATATCATCCATAATTTTATAAAACAAATCACACTTGATTTATTTTATAAATTGAACCAAAAACATGGTTCTCTCCCTTTGTTGTGGTCGGCCAAGCAAAGAGGATGGAGGCCCTCTTTAGCCGGCCCATCCAAGCTAATCCCCAATGAATTAAACTTATTTAATTCATCTATTAAGTCTTCAAAAGACTTAGTCATTTTACGCTTCCGATGCGTCTCTAAAATTCAGATTCAACTTATCGTTTGGCTCAACCAAACTTAATCTCTCTTGATTGGAAAATCCAATTTTCAACTCATTTTAAATCCCTTGGATTACTCATAGTGTGTGTGACTAAATAGACTTTCGATTTATGTTGGCCGTCTATAATTAATCAATTAATTATAGAACGATCATGAGTGGCACCTAGTAGTACATCATGATCCCCAATTAATCGAAAGATTAACGGTTGACCTCAGAAACAATTCTGAAACCCTTCAGCAGCTATAATGAATTGTGCCCCATTCCCTTCACCATCTTATACCCACTTGGTTCAGGACATGGTCTATGTGTGTCAGCCCCCACTAGGTTGACTACGTCACACCTAGCCCAAGTAACGTTTTCTCGTCCTATGTATTATAATTACTCTCATGTATTTAAGAGATTCATACTCTGAACATGTCATGCTCTGGCCAGAGGCATCGAGTAACAATCCGACGATAGGCCTCGGGTATACATCTCCTCGCAAGGAGTGGTGAATCCTTTGTAGGTTGTTCAAACATTTTCGGGTACTTCGGCTTATACCCAATCATCCTGGGTCCACACCTCCTTGGAGATGTTTGCTTAAGATGTCAAAGTATAAGTCTCCATGACCAAGATGACTTGAACACCGCAAGTCAAAGGAACATCACAGTTAAGTTGTAGTAAGAACTTCACTGACATATCTATATGTAGACTACCATATGAAGTTTTACAGCCAGTCACTCCAATGAACTAGTTCCCTTAACTAGCATTCATGTTTATCTCCGAACATCTCAATGTCACCAGCCAGTGAGAATCAGCTGATTAGAGAATAACCCATGCTAGTCTCAACAGAATTGATAGTGTTCGTATTTATCAATTCATCGACTAGGAACAATTTCAATACTTAACAATTGCAAATGTAGAGATAATCACTAGTTGTGAATTCATCACAAATTCTCTCATGCTGTGAATTGTATTGCGGGCATTCAGTAAATGAGTTTAAGATCTCAATCAAATACACAAAGATGTATACTCAAATAGTGAATATTCATTTATTAGAATAAATGATTACAATCATAAGGCGATTGCCTTAGGACACTTCTCTCATATCACTAACAAACTCCCACTTGGCCTAATGCCAATCGCTACGGTACCCAATATCACAGGCTCTAACATGACCCTTAAACTTACTTTGAGGCAAGACCTTAGTTAAAGGGCCCGCTAAATTCCTTTCAGTGGGAATTTTCTCAATTTGTATATCATTCCTACTTATAATCTCTCTGATCAGATGATAGCGGCGAAGCACATGTTTGGATCGCTGATGAGACCTTGGTTCCTTTGCATGTGCAATAGCTCCATTGTTGTCACAGTAAACCGGTATTGCTTCATCAATGGTTGGAACCACACCAAGTTCTGAGACAAACTTTTTGATCCAGACTGCTTCCTTTGCTGCTTCCGAAGCTGCAATATACTCCGCTTCGGTGTCTTGCTTGGAACTCTTCCAACTTATTGCGCCTCCATTCAAAATAAATACGTATCCGGACTGAGAATTGGAGTCATCCTTATCTGTCTAGAAACTGGCATCTGTATACCCACGTATTACCATATCACCTTCTCCATATATTAGGAACACATCCTTAGTGTTTCTTAAGTACTTGAGGATTGTCTTGACAGCCGCCCAATGATCCATTCCTGGATCTGACTGGTATCTGCTTTTGACGCTCAGAGCATACGATACATCGAGCCTAGTACATAACATAGCATACATGATAGATCCTATCGCGGATGCATAAGGAATCTTATTCATGCAAATCCTCTCGTCTTCTGTGCGCGGACACATAGACTTCGAAAGGTTGATCCCATGCCTGATGGGAAGGTAACCTTTCTTGGATTCCGACATGCTAAACCTTTCTAGCACTCGGTCTATATATGTAGACTGCGAAAGACCAAGCAATTGTTTTGATCTATCTCTATAGTTTCTAATCCCAAGGATATAGGTTGCTTCTCCCAGGTCTTTCATGGAGAAAGTTTTGGACAACCAAATTTTAACTGACTGTATGACTGATATATCGTTTCCTATAAGTAATATGTCATTGACATATAACACTAGGAATACGACTGCACTCCCACTAACCTTCTTGTACACACAAGGTTCATCAGGATTTTGTGAGAAATCAAACTCTTTGATTGTCTCATCAAAACGGATGTTCCAGCTCCTGGATGCTTGCTTTAGTCCATATATGGATCGTCGAAGCCTACATACTTTAGTTTTATTAACCGATGTGAAACCTTCAGGTTGTATCATGTATACATCCTCAAGCAGGTTTCCATTAAGGAAAGTTATTTTCACATCCATTTGTCATATCTCATAATCATAATGAGCTGCTATGGCCAGGAGCATCAGAATGGATTTAAGCATAGCTACTGGCGAATAGGTTTCATCATAATCAATTCCTTGTTTCTGACGATATCCTTTTGCCACTAATCTAACCTTAAAGGTAATAACATTACCTTCCATGTCGGTTTTCTTCTTGAAAATCCACTTGCACCCTATGGGCTTAATTCCTTCAGGTGGGTTAACCAAGTCTCATACTTGATTTTTGTACATGGAATCCATTTCCGACTTCATGGCTTCAAGTCATTTATCGCTTTCTGAATTTTTCAGAACATCTTCATAACTGATAGGTTCATCATCGTTAATGAGTAACACGTCGTTTGATTCACTTATGAGAAATCCGTATCTCTCTGGAATATTACGTGCCCTATCAGACCTACGAAGAAGTGGTGTTGTTTTAGGTTCAACTAATAGCTCATCATTATGAGTTATTGGTTGTGGGTCTAGACTAGGTGTTTCTGTAATGTCTATTGGAGTTTCTTGAACTTCTTCAAGTTCAATGCTACTCCCACTGTTTACTTGTAAAAGAAATTCTTTTTCTAGAAATACAGTATGCCTTGAAACAAACACCTTTTGTTCCAAGGGATGATAGAATTGGTAACCTTTCGTTTCCTTAGGGTATCCAATAAATAGACATTTATCAGACTTAGCATCCAATTTGTCTAATACAATCCGCTTTACATAAGCAGGACAACCCCATATCTTTAGGTGAGATAAATGAGGTTTCTTACTATTCCACGTCTCATATGGAGTAGTAGAGACTACCTTGGTCGTGACTCTGTTTAGTAAGTAAACAGCTGTCTTAAGCGCATAGCCCCAAAAGGATTTTGGAAGAGTTGCATGATTCATCATAGATCTAACCATGTCCATCAAGGTTCGGTTACGCCTCTTAGATACACCATTATGCTGTGGTGTTTATGGCGGAGTCCATTGAGACAATATCCCATTGTCCCTAAGATAATCTTGAAACTCTTGACTTAAGTATTCACACCCCGATCGGATCGAAGTATCTTAATATTTTTGCCAAGCTATTTCTCTGCTTCACTTCTAAAGTCTTTGAATTTCTCAAAAGCTTCAAATTTGTGTTTCATTAAGAACACATACCCGAATCGTGAGTGATCATCGATAAAGGTAATGAAGTAGCTATAGCCTCCTTGTGCAAGAGTTGACATTGGTCCACATACATCAGTATGTATTAGACCAAGCAATTCTCCCACTGGTTTACCTTTTTCAGAAAAGGGTAATTTGGTCATCTTGCCTTTTAAGCATGATTCGCATGTATCAAATGAACCAGGTTTAAATGATTCCAGAATTCCACATCGGTGTAATTTGGTCATGCGTTTCTTACTTACATGGCCAAGACGACAATGTCACATATAGGAGTCTATTTGATTATCTATTTGAGCACGTTTATTGCTAACTTCGATATTGAAAACGTCACCGGATAAATCTAACGTGTAGATACCATTGCATAAAGTTCCGGTCCCATAAAGAACACCATTTAAAGTTATGTAACAGTAATTGTTACTAAAAATTAAATCATAACCCTTTTCATTCAAGCATGAAATAGATACAATGCTCTTTATTAATGAAGGAACAAAATAACAATTATCCAATTCTAAGACAAGTCCAGTAGGGAGCTTTAGCAAATATGTTCCGATGGCAACAGCAGCAATCTTTGCTCCATTTCCAACTCGCAAATTCGCTTCTCCCTTGACGAGTCTTCTTCTATTCCTTAGCCCCTGTATGTTATTACATATATGTGAGCTACACCCAGTATCAAGTACCCAGGTGTATGAGGAAATAGAGTGACATTCAATAACGAAGATACTTGAAGAGGATGGGGCATCGGATGCCTTCTTCTTCAAGGACTAAAGATAAACCTTGCAGTTTCTTCGCCAGTGGCCCTCCTTGCCGCAGTGATGGCAAGTGCCTTTTGGTGTCTTTTCAATCTTTTTGGCCTTTTTCTTCTTTCCCTTATTTTGTTCTTTGGGCTTCCTCTTAGAGCCTTTTTTTGAGGAACCAACTAACAGTACCGTCTTCTGATCCTGCTTTACAGAAGGCTCTACAGTCTTCAGCAGGTTAAGCAACTCAGGAATGGTAGTCTCCAGTTTGTTCATCCGATAGTTCATCACAAACTGTGAGTAACTCTTGGGCAAACAATGCAGAATTAAGTCAATACTTAGTTCGTGATCCATTGCAAATCCGAGTGTGCCTAGTCGCTCAATGTTCCCCAACATCTTTAACACAAACTGTGAGACAGAAGTGCCTTCCTGCATCTTAGAGGTGAAGAGGAGTTTGGAGACCTCAAACCTTTCGGATCTCGCCTGCTCGTCAAACAGCTCATGAAGATGGAAGGCGATGGTATGAGCATCCATATGCTCATGCTGCTTTTGTAGCTCAGGTACCATAGCGGCCAGCATGATGCAACTCGCAAGTTCAGAATCGGCCACATGTTTCTGATAGGCCACTAACTGGTCTGGAGTTGCATCTTCAGGAGGATGGTTGGGAAGTTATTCTTCAAGGACATAAGTAAGCTTTTCTGCCTTGAGGACTATCCTTAGTTTCGAAACCAGTCCATGAAGTTTGGCCCAGTCAGCTTATTGGTGTCCAAAATGGAACGCAAATTCAGAGAAGACATGATCAGGTGATTATCCTAGAAATACAAATTGAGGTTATGTGATGAGAATTGTAAAGAATGCATCAATATACATTAATTAAATCCTATTTATTTTTTGAATTGAATAACCCTTTTTATCAATTCGGGAGATCATAGGAACATCTCCAAATAGGTTGATATCCAACCATAGATAAGAACAACCATGGCTAGAGTCCATCAAGTTATTCTTAGCTATGAAGGTAGGTAATTATACCGATTACATATTATACATATGTAACTATCACATTATGCTATCAATAATTGAATGTTTGCATAAATGATTGGGTTGTTAACTCATTAACAAGTATGCAACAATATACATAGCACCCAACTGCACCTCTCTTTACATCGACCTTGGCTGAGGCACAACAAATCGATGCTCCAAGCTTAAGGCTGACCCATTAATCAAGAAATAGTTTTAATATGGTTGGAGCTCATTCAACTGTTTAGTCAGGCTTGGATGTGTCCAACAACCAAAACTAAGGATTGACCTCTGACTCCAACTATATTAATCATAAACTAATTCCATGGTTTGAACATGTTGAGGTTCAAGCCGGGCATGGATGTGTCCATCAACCCAAATGAGAAACAAAACTCCGGTTCTAACCATATTAATGGAAGGTGTTGGCCTTAATATTTTGTAAGGGGTTTTGGGTCTCATCCTTTTCTTTTATGTACATTTATGACATATAATTATGTCATGTTCTAACGATTTCCTTAATAAAGTATGTATGTGACCTAATTTATCAAGTCTCATTAATTGAATTAGGAACCGGATTTCCTAATTCTAATTTCATACTTTATTCAAGGAATTGTTTTGGGAAACAATTTCCTGAATTATCATAATCAATTTCGGAAATAATATGTTTAAGACTTTGATTTCTCTAAATCAAATCTTATTAAATTAAGAGACAGATTCCCTTAATTCAACCACATATTATTTTCATAAAAATCTTATTTAAGGAAATATACTCTATAGGAAACAATTTTCCTAATTAATTTTGGAGACAGAGCATCACCTCATTAATCAAATAAGGAAATTATCGTTTGAGAATCACCTCAAAATTTCTAAAATTTGATCACATATTTTATTTATGGAAAATTAATATCAATAACTTAATTTGGACGGCTCCCCGAGGCTCAATCCAAAATAAGAATTTATTGATAATATAATTTGGACGGCTCCCAAGGCTCAATCCAAATTAAACATTTGACAGTTTAAATTAAATTTAAGAAATTTAATTATAACAACTAACTTTAAATTGGACGGCTCCCTGAGGCTCAACCCAAAATAAAGAATTTTGTAAATAATTTAATTTCCAATTATAAATTTAAATGCCAATTAATATTCCCATAATTTGTCTAGACTTTCTTGAAAGAAAGTGCCCAAAATTGTAAGCTTTCCATAAATGGAAAGTTTCCAAAAATAAAAGGTTTTCAGAATAATTGTAAGTTTCTGGTACAAAGAAAACTTACTTAAATAGTGAATATTCATTTATTAGAATAAATGATTACAATCATAAGGTGATTGCCTTAGGACACTTCTCTCATATCACTAACAGCCTTGAGGGCAAGGCTTGATACATTAGAAAATGTCCTAGAAGGATTCACGGTTGGATCTAAGGGCTTAGACATGATGTTGGATAGTTTAAAATCCAACTATGGTAGATCGGGTTTGGGATACCGGTCTAAGACCTCCAAGGCCAACAAAAAGAAGTATGATGGGAAAACATACAATTATGGCAAGGAGGGAAAGTCCAAGGATGGCAAGTGGGTGCCATCAAAAGGTAGAAAGGGTGACTTAACCAAGGACAAGGTGTCCAAGGTTAAGAAGGTTCATTTTGTAGGCCAAGAGTCACCGGGGGCACACCGGTGTGGCTTAGTATGGATTGAGTCACCTAGGGAGGTGGCTAGGGCTAAGATCTCAAGGGGGAGCTCTAGAAGCCTTTGGGGTCCATGGTAAATGGATCTCAAGAGTTTCTCTCCTAGGAAATTAAGTGAATTGTGCCAAAAAGGGCTGGAAGACTTGACTAAGTCTTAATCCTAGGTTTTGGCACATTAGATGGAGTTTTAGGGAGAGAATGGTGAAAATAAGGTTATATTCGAGAAAATTGTGGTTAAATGTGTGAATACCATATAATTCAATGATAGAAATGGCTTATGATCAAGGATAAGATGATACATTAAGTAGAAGTTGAAATTATAACTTTTGGGATGAGTTTAAATGACACATTTTAGAGAATGTTGAGTTTCATGCCAATCTTGGGATCCGGAGTACATTTGTTTGGAAACATAGTTTTCCCAAGTAGACATTGGCCCTACAAATCTCCTCACGAAATTTCAGATTTTTCGGAGATTTGTAGAATTATTTAGGGATTTCTAAAATTGGGCTGAAAACTTGAAAATCAGGTATCAGTCGACTGCCCTAGGGGCAGTCAACTGGTCTGAGTAAATTTTCAGCCCAGAAGGTCTCTATAAGTTTTCTCAGTCGACTGCCCTAGGGGCAGTCGACTGATCAGTGAGAGCTTGCAAAAAGGGGATATTGGGTAGTGAGAAATTGCAAAATTGGATTATGGGTTATGGTTTGGATTTAAAATTCATGTTTATGATGCCATATTCATTGAATGGAGTGTTATCCCATGATTTGATAAGGCTTTGTTGATATCTTAGAAATTAAGGAAGATTGATAAGTTACCCTAAGTATCTAGGATTAGGAGATAAAAAGGGAAGTATTGAGGATAATTTCGTGTGTGAAATGACAATGAATTGAATTGGCAAACACATGACATTATGGTTAGATTTCAAAGTTGATACAAAATGGCCATGTATAAGGAAATTAGAGATTGTACCAAAGTTAAGCACATTTGATACATTTCATAAAACCATATTTTTCTAGGATAGGTCATATCCTAGCAAATGTGCTTGCAAACCTTTAGAGTGTTTAAGAGTGTTGTTGAGTTCCTTTTGGCACTAAGAGAAAGGTTGCTTGGGGGCAATTCTTTGATAGTGTCAAAGAGAGAAGAACTCGGGTGTTGGGTTGAGTATAACTCAACATGGTGTTAGTGGGTTAAGTTGGGTAGAACTTGACCTTGGTAAATGAAAATTGGGAAAAGGCATAGGTTAAGGGGGAGGTTGCCTCCTTGTTTGCCTTGATTTTCATAGAAAAATTCTTGGGTTTTGTGTTAAACTTGGGAATGGTGATAGATACATTGTGGAATGTATTTTTTCCAAGTAGGTATGGGTACCACAAAGTTCTCCACGAAATTTGGAAATTTTTAGAGATTTGTGGAATTTCTGGCGTATTTTTGAATATGGCCTGAAAAACTGATAAATTAGAGTATCAGTCGACTGCCAACAGGGGCAGTCGACTGTCCAAGGCTGATTTGTGTATCAGCAGCTGGTTTTGTGTCCAACTGATAAGAAACAAGTGTATGGGGGTTTAGTACATTGTGTTTAGGTTCATTAGGGATTGAACGACCTAATAATTGGGATATTATTGGGGTCTTTTTGATGTATGGCAAAGGGGAAGAAGTCTGGGTTTAAGTTGGGAAACCAAACTTACCTTTGCGAGAAACCCTAGGTTTAGGGGGAGTTGAGATTAAGGGGAGCATGGTTGCTCCATTCTTGGCGTAAGGGGAACCTTGGAGAGGTTCTTAAAAAGTCTTTGTAAGTCCAATGTAGGGGGAGCTTGGAAGAAGCTTTAAAAAGCCTGGTTTTGTGAAAAATCCTAACTTGGAGGGTTAGGTGGTGAAAATCCTAACTTGAAGGGTTAGGTGTTGGAAAAGTGGAGGGCTAGGTGTGAAAAAGTCCTAACTTGGAGGGTTAGGTGTGGGATGCCTTGGGATAGGATCCGGTTTCGCATTGCATATGCATAATTTTTGCCATTGACTACTATTTTGCTTTCCCTAACTTAAACGTATTGCCAAACATCAAAAAGGGGGAGATTGTTGAGGTAATCTGTGGTCAGGAGTGACCATGTGTTTTGATGTTTGGGCAAAGGGTTTAAGTTAGGTTTACCCTTATGATCTTATATGTGTATGTTGAGTGTGCAGGCGGTACAGGTTACACATATGGACTTGACTAGACGGCCTCAGTACGGTGAAGGGTGGCATGGAGGCAAGCTGGAGGCTTGCGTGCACATCCGAGGGACCTTGGAGAGCAAGGACGATGAGATGATGGGCGCATACTTTGAGGCATGCGTGAAGGATGGCATGGAGGCAAGCTGGAGGCTTGCGTGCATCTGAGGGACGGAAGTCGAAGATGAAGAGGGCGTGAAGGCAATAGTCGAGGATGCGGATGAGAAGTCAGTCGAGTCGTGAGGGTACAAGTGTTGTGTGATTGTACTCGGGAAATCCTAGGGTTTGAGAGCGGAGTGAAATTTACTCAGGAAGGGTAACCTTAGGTGGGTGAGTAGACCAGTCGACTGGCCTGGGGGCAGTCGACTGGTAAAACTCACAGAAAGGGTCTGGCCACTGGACCAGTCGACTGCCCTGGGAGCAGTCGACTGGTAGGTGGCTGGTGAGTTGGCTGAGAATTCGAACGTTGGGGTGCAATGGTCGAATTTCAGTGGCACCAGTCGACTGCCCTGGGAGCAGTCGACTGGTGGCGAGGGTTTCAGCCCGAGTTCTATTTAAAGCGGACTTCGTGGTGGCTGAGATTTTTTGACGAATCTTGTCTTGGTTAAAAGCAAGATAGTAGTCTTTGTGCTCAGGTCTTCTAAAGGTGTTGTGGAGAGGTTTCTCCACCCAGAACGAGCGACAGAGCTAGCCGGAGGTTATCCGGGGATTGATCCACCGACGGATTCTTGGATTAGTCACCCGTCCGGGGTGGATACCAAGTAAATCAGGTTGTTAGCATTGCTTTCCATTATTCTTTTGCATATTATTATTTCCGCTGCGCAACTAACAACGTAGGTGAAGAGATCCAAATGGAAAAGCGCTATTCACCCCCCCCCCCCCCCCACCCCTCTAGCAACGCCAGTCGATCCATCATGACCTTCCTTTTGCTAACCCCTATTCTCATATCACCCTGGATACTCTTTATTCCTACTTTTTCGGAGATGCTCGAAACTCGACGGTATAACGATTCTAGTTCGTCGATCTCCGCGTCCAGGACTACGCTCTCTATAGAGTTCTGGTCCAATGTATCCTTCCATTGACTACTCGGGATGTTGCGACCATGCGACCTTTCCTCACCTTCCTCCTCTACGCGATGATCCATCATTTGGACATAGACATTGGTCTACACATGTTCCAGACGATCACTTACGCATCGAGCATATCCACTCATTCTCGAGTGTATACCCCCTACTATCACATTATCACTTCCCTCCTCCATCACCATGGTCGCGACATCACTGACGATGAGGTCATCCAGATGACCGAATTTGACGAGATTGGGTCTAGGAACTTTTCCTTAGCAGACATAGATATCTCGGCCACGGGGGTGTTATCGTGGAGGCGACAGAGGGATCGACACCAGGTTGACTCGGACGAGGAGGTTGAGGTCAACGTAGTCGAGCTCGCCGCCGAGATCGAGGAGCATTTACGAGAGCCTCCACCACTGACTACGGACCAGCGCCTAGCCCGGATTGAGACTAATGTCCACAGTCTCCAGACAGAGGTCCACAGTCTCCGAGAGGAGGTAGAGGCACATCACGTCGAGTTCATGGATGTTCTTCATGCTGAGCACGAGGTGAACCAGGCCTATCACGTCAAATACATGGACGCATTTCGGGTCGAACGCAACGCGAACCAGGCCGGATACGACGAGATGATGTCCATGTTCCGGTCATGGAAGCTTGGTCCATTCTTTCCCCCCGACCCTTCCTCCTATACTTGAGTGGTCTCCCAGCTATCCGATTGTACTTCTGACCAGTTGACTTGTTATTGACTCTTTTTGGTCATTGTATTTACCAGTTGACTTATACTTATCTATTTTATCTACTGGTTATTTATTTACTTGTTGAGTTATTTACTTCATGCTATGGTGATTTATTTACCTGCCAATTCATTCACTTCATATTTGAATCATCAACTAGGGTTGTGCTTAGTAGAATAGGACTGTTCTATATTTTTCAAAAATTTGTTTTCCTATTTGTTTAAATTTGTTTTGAAAATTAGCAATTTGAAAAATCATTTCTTTTATCAAGTTTTTGAAATTTAAAATGATTTTCTGACTTAGTTTTTATAAAAAAACTACCCCCTTCAAAACTAGGTTTTTTTTGCGCAAAATGGACTTAGCTTAGGCCCTAACCCTAAAACTGCATGCACCTATAGATCTAGAAGCCAGCATCTCACAAGCACCTTAGGGTACTGTTGATTGATAACCTAGACTGGGTTGAGATGCTTAGGTCTATGCCTTGATTCAAGATGCTTTAAGCCAGTGCATTTGTAGTAATTGGGGCAATAAATACAAGTTGAACAGTAATCAAGTTAAGTGTTTAAGCTTAGCAAATCTAACTTGATCAAACCACTTAACATGACTAACCCTAGTGAAAGCTACTGTTTCATAACAGTAAGTAAGTAGCTAATTGGATTAGACAGGACCCGAACAAGATCGGTTTAATTTGGTTTGGTTTTTTTAATTCATTAGAGTTGGTTCAATACAGACTTCTAATTTTTTAAAACTAGCTCTAATTCAAAATTTATTTGCAATAATAGTTATCAATTTTTTTGATATATGGCAAAGGGGGAGAGAAAGGAGAAAAGAGAGAGAAATTTTTTTTTCCAATTTTTTTCTTCTTTCTTCAAAAAGTAAAGTAAAATGTCTAAGTGCTTCAAAATTATTATCTAAGTGCTTCAAAATTTTGTTTAAGTGCTTCAAAATTGTTATCTAAGTGCTTCAAAATTTTGTTTAAGTGCTTCAAAATTTTTTAAGTGCTTCGAAATTTTCTTCTAAGTTTTTAAGTGATTTCAAAATTTTCTAAGTGTTTCAAAACTTTCGAAGAGTATTTTTTTCCTCTATGTAAAATTTTCCTTGGGAAACAAAGTTTGTCTGAGCAAAAACCTTTTGAATTTTTTTGGCAAATGTTTCTAAGTAAAGTTTTTACTAGAGAACAAATTTTGGCAAAAACTTGTTTAAAAATTCCTTAAAGAATTTTCTAAATAAAAATATTTTTTTTGCACAAAGTGTTTTCAAGCAAATTTTTAAGTGTGCAAAAAGTTTTCCCAAGTAAAAATTCTCAAAATAAGAGAAATTTATTTTCAAATTTCTTTTTACAAAGTTTTCTAAGTAAAAAGGTTTCTCAAACAAAATTTAGGGTTATAAAACTTTTCCAAAAAATTGTCTAAGTTGGTTGAGTGCAAATGCTTTTGCTCAATGTTGAAAAACACTTAGTCAAACTTAAAGCACTTAGAAGGGTTACAAAAATCCCACATATCATTGAAAGGTTCAAGGGGAGAATGATTATTTCAGGGGGAGATAATTAAAATTTCATAAGATACTTTTTGTTGCTAGATATACTATAAAATGCTTTTAACTTAACTTTTTTGAACCGTGTTGCCATAAATAAAAAAAAGGAGATTTTTGGTGCCGGAACCACCAAAGTCAATCCTATGTTTTGATAATGGCAAAGGGTTCAGAAGTTAAGGTTGTGTTATGATCTAACAATGCTAATCAATTATACAGGTAAAGTCCTAGGTACACTAGGCATTAAGTCCTGGCCGCGGGCTGGGCAACTAAGTCCTAACGTAAGGTTGGGCACTAAGACCTGGTGAGTGAAGTTGGGCACTAAGACCTGGTGAGTGAAGCTGGACACTAAGACCTGGTACGGGGACTGGGCACCGAGGACCTGGTGAGTGAAGCTGGGCACTAAGACCTGGTGAGTGAAGCTGGGCAAAAGTCCAACCGGAGGAGCTGGTTGGCAAATAGGTAAATTCTCCCGAGAGGAGTAGGTGAGGACACGTTCCCCGTAAGAGGGAACATTAGGCGTCGGTTTGTCCTAGGGTTCCATTTGGGAAGCCCAAAGTCAGAACCATGACAACTCAGACTGTAAAACATGGTTTAATCTTATCATTTATATGTTTCTTGTGTTTTGGAACTAACCCTAATTGCAGGAACGAAGGAATGAAGGTTTCTGCATTCAGGCGCCTCACTGGGCTAGGCGCCTGTGTTGAGACAGGCGCCCCTGCCAATGAAGGATTCCAGCCATTCCAAGTAAACTATCACGCAAGCCTCATGACCAAGTCATTAAGGCGCCTGTGTTAACACAGGCGCCCCAGTTAACTCAGGCGCCTCAGTTAAAGGGATAAGCACTGGCCAAGTATGTGGATTGAGGTTCGCACAGAGGAGGCCACGTGTCAGGCGCCGCCTTCAACACAGGCGCTCCTATTAACACTATATAAAGGGGTTCACCCCCAAGGCTTCGACATCAATTTACTTCCGACACTTTCGCTCAAGCGCCACACTCCGACAAGCTCCGTACTCGCGACTTAAGTGCCAACGACAACCCGCTGTTATGAACTTCCAACTTCTCCGGTCATCGGTAAAAGTTCATTTTTTAGTGCTGTAATTCTTTTTAAATTCTATATTTGTACTCAATTTGTAATCACTTTTACAAAAATATAAAATTGCCCATCATAAACGGTCAAGAACCGTGGGTCTTGGAGTAGGAGCCGATTGCGACTCCAAATCAAGTAAAAACAAAAAGTGTTAGCGATTGTTTATTCTTTTTCCAGTGCGCAATTACTCTCTTTATTTCCAAAAATTTAACGATCGATATTCACCCCTCTCTATCGATTCAATCCGATCACACACGATGTCCAAATCATTAGAGGAATCAAATGAAGAAGAAGAAGATCAGGTAAGCTATCATGCACTCTCAGTACAAGCACAAGCTGCCGAGAGAGATTCTGAACCCGATTTCGAAGCTGACCGATCAAGCATTTCTCTGATCAGTCAAAGAGACCGATGGCTCTATTTTACTTCTTACTCCATTACTTAGTGTCATATGATGCATATAATATAATTCTGCTATATGCCTTTCATATGTCATTCAACTATTACTCTTCGTTTCTTTTGGTTTTGGGGAGAGACCCTTATTTTAAGGGGGAGATTTCAAACTTAATAACCAGTCTACACCCTTTTTGGTGTTTGACAAAGGGGGAGAGGATGGTTAGTTAAGTTTAGGATTTGTTTACCCGTTATCGAACTTAACTATTATAGGGGGAGGATTCTGATTTCCTTGCAATAATAAACTTGACTCTTATTATTTCACCTAATACCTAAACTTAAATCGTGTTGTCAAGCAACAAAAAGTGAGAGATTATTGATGCAGTCTGACCTAATTGTTGTTTTGATGTTGACACTGATTTAAGTTCGGTTGAGTGAGAATTGAGATCAGATAGTTAAGTTTAGATTGAGTATTCTGGTCAGAGAGGGCTCGGTAGCTCGTTCTCTGGACCGAATGAGTCGTAGAGGGCTTGGTAGTTCGTTCTCTGGACTTAGGTCAGAGAGGGCTCGGTAGCTCGTTCTCTAGACCGAGATGAGTCGGAGAGGGCTCGGTAGCTCATTCTCCAGACTTAGGTCAGAGAGGGCTCGGTAGTTCATTCTCTGGATTGGGATGAGTCGGAGAGGGCTCGGTAGCTCGTTATCTGGACTAGGATGAGTCGGAGAGGACTCGGTAGCTCGTTCTCTGGACCGGGATGAGTCGGAGAGGGCTCGGTAGCTTGTTCTCTAGACATAGGTAGAGAGGGGTTGGTAGCTCGTTCTCTGGACCGGGATGAGTCAGAGAGGGCTCGGTAGCTCGTTCTCCAGACTTAGGTCAGAGAGGGCTCGGTAGCTCGTTCTCTACACCGGGTTGAGTCGGAGAGGGCTCGGTAGCTCATTCTCCGGACTTTGATCAGAGAGGACTCGGTAGCTTATTCTCTGGACCTGGTTAGATCGGAGAGGGCTCGGTAGCTTGTTCTCCGGACCAGACCGAGTCAGAGAAGGCAAGGGAGCCTGTTCTCTTGACTCAGGTATAATTTGAGTTAGTCATGGTCATAATTGGCCATGAATTAATCAATTGATCAGAGCAAAGTAGACTGGATCGGTCTGAGATCCGATCAGGGAGTTGGCACGAACTCTCTTGATAGCAGATCGGTCACAAGACTGATCCAGGATGTCTGAGCAGTCTGTTGACCGATCCAGAGAGCTTCTAAGGAAACAGAAGGTTGTCTGAACGGTCTGGTGACCGATCAGAAAACATTCTGTGTGGTCACAGAAAGAAATCTGATCGGTCAGTGCGACCAATCAGAATGGACCTGGACTGATCAGGATCCATCCTGATCGGTCAGACACTGGGTTGATCGGTCAGGTTGACCGATCAACACTTCCTTGATCGGTCAGTGAGACCGATCAGGTTGGTTTGCCTGGATTTCCAGTGGGTTTAAGGGATCGGTCTGGTGACCGATCGGTTAGTGTGACTTATCAGAATGGACCTGGACCGATCAGGATCCATCCTGATCGGTCAGACACTAGGCTGATCGGTCAGGTTGACCGATCAACACTTCCCTGATCGGTCAGTGAGACCGATCAGGTTGGTTTGCCTGGATTTCCAGTGTGTTTAAGGGATCGGTCTGGTGATTGATCCCCTAGTTTCTGATTGGTCAGTGAGAATGATCAGAACATTACTGGATCGATCAGGATAGAGTCTGAATGGTCAGGAGGTTATCTGATCGGTCGAGGTGACCGATCAACACCTCAGATCTTTAATTCAAATTGTTGTCAGATTTCTGATTTGCTTCTGATTTGCTTCGCTAATCAATCTGTAAGTGTGCAGATGATACAGAGCTATGATATTCAAATGAAGAAGCAAGAAGAAGGGTCAATGGTGACTTTCTCTGGTGCTATTTTGTTTCATATACGCTTGCAGGTTTCAACGACATCTGGCATCTGGCATCTGACTTGAAGCTTCAGTTGAAGAGATGACTTCAGTGTGCTAAGAGCTCAGAAGGGGTTAGTGGGTGACGACGCCTGTGTGTGTCCAACCTATGAGTGTGCAGCCTAGGTATGCAGAAGAAAGGCTTAAGAAAAAGCTGGCGAAGCAGGAGGAGACAACCAGAACAACGAATAGAGAACGAAGCAAAGGGTGTGGTTGTGGTGTTGTTGTGCTCTCTGCATTGTTTCTTCTTGCCTGATCTTTCTACTTCCTACTGTTGTGTAGCTACCTTCTCTTGTCTCTCGTGCTTAACTTGATATACTGCTGAGACATCTATGGAGAGGTTACTCCATAAAGAAGGAGAAGTTTTTAGTCGGATTCACTCCGGGGCCTGATCAGCCGAAGATCAAGGGATCGCCCACCTCACGGGCACACCAAGGAGTAGGGGCAAATTATCCCTGAACCTTGTAAATTCTTGTGTTATTCTCTGCTTTAGTTTCTTTCTGTATGTTTGTTTTCCGCTGCTAACCTGATCGTAGGAAGAAAGAGATGAGTTTTTGGTGGGTGACTATTCACACCCCCCCTCTCTAGCCATCCCAGATCCTAACAGAACTAGCTGAAGCTACCGATCCAAATCCTAAACTAGTTAAACTAAAATTTTTCAAGAAGTAATTTGAAAATGAACATTCGGTAAAAGGGTTTGTCAAGGAAAGGGTTGTTGATCCAATAAAGCTACGGCCAAAGAAGACCTCTGTGCCTCGCCAAGACCTGGAAGCTAATTATCGAAACTCATTTTTTATTTACTATTTGATAAATTTAAATCTAACACAAGCTTCAATCAAATCGTAGTCTTGACCTAAAATCAAAAGATAAAATTAATGTATCTCACAAAAAGGATAAGATTACCCTGTTTTGTCACTTAGAAATGAGTGAGATGCTTAGGATCTAAAAGTTTAGTCTAACCCAACCAACCTTACAAACTGAATCAATTTCATCTTTAATTTATTAAACCAAATTCAAAATCATTATTTTTTTAACACAATTATTCTTCAAAATTCAACTCAATTTTTTGAATTCAACTTTTTCAAAATTAATATTTAACACAATTCAAATTTAACTTTTTACTGTCAAAAATCAAATTTAATTTTTCAAACTAAGATTTAATTTTTCAAATCATTATACTTAAACTTAATCATTAAATACTTTAGGTTTCTTATTGCTCACTTACCTGAAAACTATTTAATTTTTGTAAACATTTCTTTCAGACAATCAGTCTATTCTTGAAAAATAAATGTTGCAAAAGTCACCTTGGGTATTACTTAAGATTTTTTTACTAAGAAAAATGTAAAATAACTATTTATATTTTTTGGACTTAAGTTCTTTTTTGTACAAAAAAACCCTTCTGTTTTTCTTTTGGAAATTATTTTAAATATATAATTTCTTATTTCCAGTTCTTTATATTAACTTTTTCAAAAGGAAAGAGAAAAAGAAGAATTTGTTTTTCAAATCATTAAAACAAAATAGTCTTCAAAAGTTATTTTAAACTTAGTTTTTTTAAATTCTTTTTTGTTTGAATCAAACCCTAAGACTCAGAGGAGGACTAACTTGTGGTCAATAAGCCTCCTAGGATAGTGTCAGATTGGGGAGGAATCTAAACTAAGAAATTTATTATATTTCAAAAATTAGATACATTTTGAAAAAACTTTATTGTGATTAGAAAATCTCTAAGACACAGGAAATTTTCTTGTGGTCAACAAGGTTCCTAGGATTGTGTGAGATTTAGGGAAATTCCAATCAATGAAGTACTTAGATTTTCAAATTTTCTTTCCCAAGTACTGAGAACTTCTTAAAATATTTTCTGAGAAAGAATACTTAGTTTTTTTCGGGTGCTTATTACTTAAGTGTAAATATCTTCAAAGATACTGCTCTTATGAAAACTCTTTCAAAAGTCTTTCTACATAAGAAAGTTTTTTTAACTTGAGGATTAAGTGGTTAAATGTTCTAAATCTAAACTTATTGAGTAAATATTTTAAGAATTTTTTTGCTTGGACTCAATAGAAATGTCAAACTGTTCTTTAGCATTAATTCTTGCTTAAATTAGTAATTTTGAAATGTAAACATCTTTCAAAATTGTCTTATGATTTTGTAAAACTAATAGGCTCTGATACACATTTTCTTTATTTTTTTTCAAAAGTTCTTTATTGATATATGGCCAAGGGGGAGAGTAGAAAAAGTGAAATTAATAATTAAATTCTTTCTTAAACTTTTTCCCCTTCTTCAAAGAAAGTTTATCTTAGAAGCTCTCAAGAATATTTTCACGTTAACCTAAGGTTTTTCTAACTTAGAATCTCCTTTGTGATACTCAGAAATTTTGTTACAAAATACTATTTCAAACTGAACTTATGATTACTTTTTATATACTTAGAACTCTTTTCAAAAATTCAAAAAAAAACTTTCGAAAGGTAAAATTGCATGTTTTTTTGAAAGCCTCAAAGGGAAAATTTCAAATCAAGGGGGAGCTTTGTGTAATGTTTCAATTTTGCAAGTTTTTTTTGTTGGAAATGTTCTAATCCCTCTTAGATATTTTGTTCACCCATAAATATTTTTTGATATATGTCAAAGGGGGAGGAAATGTCAAAGTTAAGTGTTTTATAACACAATAATTTAGGGTTGCAGGGGACATATGGGAAATAAAAATTTTTTACAGTTCAAAATTACATTGGATTCAAACTTTACTCTGCTCAAAATTGCCCTGCCAAAATTCATTGGTTTTTACCTTCTTTTCTTAAATGATATAATTTTTACTTAACTTTGAATTGTGTTACCATAAATCAAAAAGGGGGAGATTGTTGGTGCCGGAAGCACCATATCGAACCTTGTTTTGATATTGGCAAAGGATTCAAAGTTAAGTATTATTGGGGATCTAACAATGCTAATTAAGTGTGTAGGAAAAGTCCTAGGTACACTAGGCACTAAGTCCTGGCCGAGGGTTGGGCACCGAAGACCTGGTGAGTAAAGCTAGGCACTAAGTCCCGGCCGAGGGCTGGGAACTGAAGACCTACTGAGTGAAGCTAGGCACTAAGACCTGGTGAATGAACCTGGGCACTAAGACCTGATCCGGGGGATTGGGCAAAAGTCTAACCGGAGGAGCCGGTTGGCAAACAGGTAAAACCTCCTAAGAGGAGTAGGTGAGGACGCGTTCCTCGTGGAGGGAACATTAGGCGTCGGTTCGACCTAGGGTTCCATTTGAGAAGCCCAAAGTCAGAACCAAGATAGCTCAGGCTGTAAATCATGGTTTAATCTATATCATTTATATGTTTGTTGTGTTTTGGAACTAACCCTGATTGCAGGAACGAAGGGATGAAAGTTTCTGCACTCAGGCGCCTCAATGGAGTGAGGCACCCTACTAGGCTAGGCACCTGTGTTGAGACAGGCGCCCCAGTGAAGGGTTATTCCAAGCACTCGAAGAAAATTACCACGCAAGCCTCTGAATCAGTCATTGAGGCGCCTGTGTTAGCTTAGGCGCCCTGGTTGAGGGGATAAGCGCTGACCAAGTCTGCGGATTGAGGTTCTCGTAGGACAGGCCACGTGTCAGGTGCCCCCTTCAGCACAGGCGCCCCAGCTACGACTATATAAAGGGGTTCACCCCTTGGCTTCAAGAATAATTGCTTTCAACACATTCGTTCAAGCGCTCCGCTCCAACAAGCTCCGTACTCGAGATTCAAGCGCCTACAATGACCCGCGGCTCCGAACTTCCAACTTCTCTGGTCGTCGGTATAAAAATAGTTTTATTGCTGTATTCTTTTTAATTCTATATTCAACTTCATCTTGTAAAACATTTGACGAAATATAGAATTGCCCATCGTAAATGGTCAAGGACTGTGGGCCTTGGAGTAGGAGCCGACTGCGACTCCGAACCAAGTAAAAATAAAAGTGTTAGCGATTGTTTTTCTTTTCCACTATGCAATTACTCTACGCTTTTCGAAAAAATTTTGATGAACGATATTCACCCCCCCCCCCCTCTATCGATTCAATCTGATCCCACATTAGGGTTATCAAATTAGGGTAAATCCTGGAAATTTCCAAAGGGTAAATTACTTGACACTTAACTTTCAGGATTTAAGGATTGGTTTCGATTTATGGCTAAAGCTAAGAGGTTAAGAGGATAAATAATCTAACCCTAGACCTGTTGTGGATTACATAAATTATCAGGGTTAAACTGCTAAAAACCCTTCCCTAAGGGTAAGGTTGGGATTCCAAAGAGTTGAGGGGCCTTTCTGCAAAAAGATTAGCCACATAAATACCTTTTCTCTCCTCTCTCCCTCTCGGTGTCGCGAGACCTAGCCGTAGCTGAGAATCCGACTCCTCTCCCTCCTTCCACTCTCTCGATCCACTTCTCCCCTCTCCTCTTCGCATTGTCGCACCACCTAGCTTGAAGGATGACGACGACGACCAACCACTATCGGAGTGGAGCTCGACCACCATTGCACATCCTAGTGCTACTAAGACCCTAGCCAAGGAAGAGGGAAAGCGATAGCCAAGCCGACACCACTCCTTTTCGCCTCCTCCTTCATGATCTAGGGCTCCTTAGGAGGTATCAAGTTTTCCCTTCGGAAGAAAGCCCTACCGCAGGTTGTAGACAGTGATCGATCGGCGCCACCCATCCATTTCATCGTGCATCGATGTGTTGCTGGGATTGACCATCTTGAGTCATGATCTCCGGCCAGGTGAGGAGTATGCATCTTGCCTACTGCTATGGTTCAAATTTTTCGTCAGACTTGACTCTAGTGTTAGTCTCTACCGCAGCAACGCTATGGGTGGATCGGATTGAGGTGTTTCTTCACCAAGGGGACGAAAACTTGATCGTAGCTTGTCAAGGAGGGGTCATCGGGAAGAAGGAAAGTCCAAAGGCAACCCTTTCCCTGCATTCACCAATCTGGCACCCTAAGGTAAGAACTGTTCCTTTTGGTATTGATCTTGGAGGTTGATTAGGATGATGAATTGGTGTAGCTTGATCGATGGTTTTGCTGTATGGATTGTCATTGTAATGGAATAGGTTTTCTTTGTTTTTGATCAAATCCTCCATTTTCTCAAATTCTGGTTTCTTCCAACTTGCTACCCATACCAATTCAGGTGATATAAAGTTGTTCAATTGTGTTTCGTGGATGAATCAGTTTAAAAGTTGTTGGGTTTTGTATAAGATTGGATGGTTGTTTTCGAATCTGATTTCCTGAATGGTTTTTGGTTTCAGTTATAGTTTTAGCTCTTTGATCCTGTTGTTGTTGTTTTGAGAATCACAACCCTGTTTTTGACTTTCAATTGGTTTGGATCTTGTCTAATGAGACTATGTGGAGCTAGGGTTCTTTTAGGATTTGACTTTGGATGAAGCTATGATTTAAGAGAGATCAGTGTTGTACAATTGGTTTTTTAGTGTATTTATGCCATAAGATACCTATACTTCATTGTATAGTTTCAGTTTTGGTTTGATGCTACATGTCGTGAGGTTCAATGTAATATTTGTGGTTGTAGTTGGTGTTAAGAATTGATGATGTGAGCTTTAGTGGATGATTTGGTGATAATCTAACTTAGATCAAATTAGGTCAGTAGTTTTGCTACCCTATTTTCATTTGGTTTGTGATGTTGAACGTAAATGGAGCTTGCCATGTACACCTTGGATCTTGGAGCTAGTAGGTTTGAAGATTGGGTTTTATTCGAGGTAATCTCTTGGACTAGTTTTGGGGATTTGAACCTAACATGATTCTAATCTAGGTAACTTGGGCTAATTAGGGGCGATGTTGGGACCGGGTGCATGCCGATGCGGACACGTATTGTAATTGTTACATAATTACATGCAGCGGAAACAAAAGCATGAATAATTTCCTTAATTATTCTAACACATATCCTAAGCATGCAATGTGTTCACATAATCGTAATATAAAATTTTTTGCAGAAAAGGAAATTACTCTACGAATTACTTTGCGTAACTTGGAAGAAGGGACGAGATCCAACCGTTAGCGTCCCTTGAAAGCTCCGCCTCTATTCGTATCCACGTCGAGTATCGTCGGGATGACTTCGCTAAGCCACGAGTTTCGTGTTCACGAGAACTACTAGATTCTCCGTGAACACGACGAAAACCGAGAGAGTAATCAAATCGAAAGACTCACTACCAAGGTTGGCCGAAGAGGAAGATCGTCGCAAGGAAGAACTTCGTCGCCTTGATGCTTCTCCTTGTGCTCACGGCAAGAAGAAAGAAGGAAGGCCTATGACCGGCCAAGAGAGAGGGAGAGAAGAAGAAGAGAGAGCCCAAGCAATTCTTGGATAGATCATCTTCCATGGCACCCCTTGGGTCCTTAATATAGGGAGAGGTTTCTTAATTCCCAAGCAAACCTCTCCTTGATTATGGAATAATTTCTCAATCAATCCATAATCAAGGCTCTCATGATCAAGCTTCTTCTTCTTGATTATGGAATAATTTCTCAATCAATCCATAATCAAGGCTCTCTTTCTTTTGGCATGATTATATAAAATTTATAAAACAAACCAACCATTGGTTCATTATATAAAAATTTATAAAACAAATCAACCATTAGTTCATTATATAAATTTTATTAAACAAACCAACTCATGGTTCATTATATATAAAATTTATATAACCTTTTATAAAATAAACCAACCTTTGGTCTATTTTATAAAACAAACCAAAATAGCCTTATCCTCTTATGGTGGTGGCCGGCCATGACAAGAAGAGAGGAGGCCCCCTCCTTGGCCGGCCCATCTAACCCCAATTGGATCAAATCCATTAATGAATTAAACATATTTAATTCACCCATTAAGTCTTTAAAAGACTTAGTCATTTTATGCTTCCGATGCATCTGAAATAAATTCAGTTTTGACTATTGTTTGGACTTACCAAAAATAGTCTATCTCGATTGGAGATTCCAATTCTCAACTCGTTTTAAATCCTTCGAATTACTCGTTATGCGTATGACCAAATAGACTTTCAATTTATGTTGGCCGTCCATAATTAACTAATTAATTATAGA
Organism: Boesenbergia rotunda; assembly: GCA_024364735.1. Lineage (NCBI taxonomy): Eukaryota > Viridiplantae > Streptophyta > Magnoliopsida > Zingiberales > Zingiberaceae > Boesenbergia > Boesenbergia rotunda. Next base: position 268,189 of record JAGFNQ010001830.1, on the reverse strand, counting down.
ACGATCATGAGTGGCACCTAGTAGTACATCATGATCCTCAATTAATTGAAAGATCAACGGTTGACCTCAGAAATGATTCTGAAACCCTTCAGCAGCTATAATGAATCGTGTCTCATTCCCTTCACCATCTTATACCCACTTGGTTCAGGACATGGTCTATGTGTGCCAGTCCCCACTAGGCTGAGTACGTCACACCTAGCCCAAGTAACGTTTCCTCGTCCTATGGATTCTAATTACTCTCATGTATTTAAGAGATTCATACTCTGAACATGTCATGCTCTGGCCAGAGGCTTCGAGTAACAATCCGACGATAGGCCTCGGGTATACATCTCCTCGCAAGGAGTGGTGAATCCTTTGTAGGCTGTTCAAACATCTTCGGGCACTTCGGCTTATACCCAATCATCCTGGGTCTACACCTCCTTAGAGATGCTTTCTTAAGATGTCAAAGTATAACTCTCCATGACCAAGATGACTTGAACACCGCAAGTCAAAGGAACATCGCACTTATGCTGCAGTAAGAACTTCAGTGACATATCTATATGTAGACTACCATATGAAGTTTTACAGCCAGTCACTCCAATGAACTAGTTCCCTTAACTAGTATTCATGTTTATCTCCGGACATCTCAATGTCACCAGCCAGTGAGAATCAGCTGATTAGAGAATAACCCATGCTAGTCTCAACAGAATTGATAGTGTCCGTATTTATCAATTCATCGACTAGGGACAATTTCAATACTTCACAATTGCACATATAGAGATAATCACTAGTTGTGAATTCATCACAAATTCTCTCATGCTGTGAATTGTATTGCGGACATTCAGTAAATAAATTTAAGATTTTAATCAAATAATCATGTATACTCAAATAGTGAATATTCATTTATTAAAATAAATGATTACAATCATAAGGCGATTGCCTTAGGACACTTCTCTCATATCACTAACAAACTCCCACTTGGCCTAATGTCAATCGCTACGGTACCCAATACCACAGGCTCTAACATGACCCTCAAACTTACTTTGAGGCAAGGCCTTAGTTAAAGGATCCGCTAAATTCCTTTCAGTGAGAATTTTCTCAATTTATATATCATTCCTACTTATAATCTCTCTGATCAGATGATAGCGGCGAAGCAGATGTTTGGATCGCTGATGAGACCTTGGTTCCTTTGCTTGTGCAATAGCTCCATTGTTGTCGCAGTAAACTGGTATTGCTTCATCAATGGTTGGAACCACACCAAGTTCTGAGACAAACTTCTTGATCCAGACTGCTTCTTTGCTGCTTCCGAAGCTGCAATATATTCCGCTTCTGTGGTAGAATCCGCTACGGTGTCTTGCTTGGAACTTTTCCAGCTTACTGCACCTCTATTCAAAATAAATACGTATCCAGACTGAGATTTGGAGTCATCCTTATCTGTCTGGAAACTGGCATCTGTATACCCATGTATTATCATATCACCTTCTCCATATATTAGGAACACATCCTTAGTTCTTCTTAAGTACTTGAGGATTGTCTTGCAGCCGCCCAATGATCCATTCATGGATCAGACTGGTATCTGCTTGTGACGCTCAAAGCATATGATACATCGGGTCTAGTACATAACATAGCATACATGATAGATCCTATCGCGGATGCATAAGGAATCTTATTTATGCAAATCCTCTCGTCTTCTGTGCGCATACATATAGACTTTGAAAGGTTGATCCCATGCCTGATGGGAAGGTAACCATTCTTTGATTCCGACATGCTAAACCTTTCTAGCACTCGGACTATATATGTAGACTGCGAAAGACCAAGCAATCGTTTTGATCTATCCCTATAGATTCTAATCCCAAGGATATAGGTTGCTTCTCCCAGGTCTTTCATGGAGAAAGTTTTGGACAACCAAATTTTAACTGACTGTAAGACTGATATATTGTTTCCTATAAGTAAAATATCATCGACATATAACACTAGGAATACGACTACACTCCCACTAACCTTCTTGTATACACAAGGTTCATCAGGATTTTGTGAGAAATCAAACTCTTTGATTGTCTCATCAAAACGGATGTTCCAGCTCCTGGATGCTTGCTTTAGTCCATATATGGATCGTCGAAGCTTGCATACTTTGGTTTTATTAACCGATGTGAAACCTTCAGGTTGTATCATGTATATATCCTCAAGTAGGTTTCCATTAAGGAAAGCTGTTTTCACATCCATTTGCCATATCTCATAATCATAATGAGATGTTATGGCCAGGAGCATCCGAATGGATTTAAACATAGCTACTGGCGAATAGGTTTCGTCATAATCAATTCCTTGTTTCTAACGATATCCTTTTGCCACTAATCTAGCCTTAAAGGTAACAACATTACCATCCATGTTGGTTTTCTTCTTGAAAACTCACTTGCACCCTATGGGCTTAATCCCTTCAGGCGGGTTAACCAAGTCTCATACTTAATTTTCGTACATGGAATCCATTTCTGACTTCATGGCTTCAAGTCATTATCCCTTTCTGAATTTATCAGAACATCTTCATAACTGATAGGTTCATCATTGTTAACGAGTAACACGTCATTCGATTCACTTATGAGAAATCCGTATCTCTCTGGAATATTGCGTATCCTATCAGACCTACGAAGAAGTGGTGTTATTTTAGGTTTAACTGATAGCTCATCATTATGAGTTATTGGTTGTGGGTCTAGACTAGGTGTCTCTGTAATGTCTATTGGAGTTTCTTGAACTTCTTCAAGTTCAATGCTACTCCCACTGTTTTCTTGTAAAAGAAATTCTTTTTCTAGAAATACAGCATGCCTTGAAACAAACTCCTTTTGTTCCAAGGGAATTGGTAACCCTTCGTTTCCTTAGGGTATCCAATAAATAAACATTTATCAGACTTAGCATCCAATTTGTCTGATATAGTCCGCTTTACATAAGCAGGACAACCCCATATTTTAAGGTGAGTTAAATGAGGTTTTTTACTATTCCACGTCTCATATGGAGTAGTAGAGACTACCTTGGTCGGGACTCTGTTTAGTAAGTAAACAGCTGTCTTAAGCGCATAGCCCCAAAAGGATTTTGGAAGAGTTGCATCATTCATCATAGATCTAACCATGTCCATCAAGGTTCGGTTACGCCTCTCAAATACACTATTATGCTGTGGTGTATATGGTGGAGTCCATTGAGACAATATCCCATTGTCCCTAAGATAATCTTGAAACTCTTGACTCAAGTATTCACCACCCCGATCGGATCGAAGTATCTTAATACTTTTGCCAAGCTGTTTCTCTACTTCACTTCTGAACTCTTTCAATTTCTCAAAAGCTTCAGATTTGTGTTTCATTAAGAACACATACCCGAATCGTGAGTGATCATCGACAAAGGTAATGAAGTAGCTATAACCTCCTTGTGAAAGAGTTGACATTGGTTCACATACATCAGTATGTATTAGACCAAGCAATTCTCCCACTGGTTTACCTTTTTCAGAAAAGGGTAATTTGGTCATCTTGCCTTTTAAGCATGATTCACATGTATCAAATGAACCGGGTTCAAATGATTCCAGAATTCCACATCGGTGTAATTTGGTCATGCGTTTCTTACTTACATGACCAAGACGACAATGCCACGTATAGGAGTCTATTTGATTATCTATTCGAGCACATTTGTTGCTTACTTCGATATTGAAAACGTCACCGGATAAATCTAACGTGTAGATACCATTGTTTAAAGTTCCGGTCCCATAAAGAACACCATTTAAAGTTATGTAACAGCAATTGTTACTAAAAGTTAAATGATAACCCTTTTCATTCAAGCATGAAATAGATACAATGTTCTTTATTAACGAAGGAACAAAATAACAATTATCCAATTCTAAGATAAGTCCAGTAGGGAGCTTTAGCAAATATGTTCCGATGGCAACAGCAGCAATCTTTGCTCCATTTCCAACTCACAAATTCGCTTCTCCCTTGACGAGTCTTCTTCTATTCCTTAGCCCTTGTATGTCATTACATATATGTGAGCTACACCCAGTATCAACTACCCAGGTGGACGAGGAAATAGAGTGACATTCAATAACGAAGATACCTGAAGAGGATGGGGCATCGGATGTCTTCTTCTTCAAGGACTCAAGATAAACCTTGCAGTTTCTTCGCCAGTGACCCTCCTTGCCACAGTGATGGCAAGTGTCTTTTGGTGTCTTTTCTGTCTTTTTGGCCTTTTTCTTCTTTCCCTTATTCTGTTCTTCGGGCTTCCTCTTAGAGCCTTTCTTTGAGGAACCAACTAACAGTACCGTCTTCTGATCATGCTTTACAGAAGGCTCTACAGTCTTCAGCAGGTTGAGCAACTCAGGAATGGTAGTCTCCAGCTTGTTCATCCGATAGTTCATCACAAATTGTGAGTAACTCTTGGGCAAACAATGCAGAATTAAGTCAACACTTAGTTCGTGATCCATTGCAAATCTGAGTGTGCCTAGTCGCTCAATGTACCCCAACATCTTCAACACAACCTGTGAGACAGAAGTTCCATCCTGCATCTTAGAGGTGAAGGGGAGTCTGGAGACCTCGAACCTTTCGGATCCCGCCTGCTTGTCAAACAGCTCATGAAGATGGAAGATGATGGTATGAGCATCCATATGCTCATGCTACTTTTGCAGCTAAGGTACCATAGCGGACAGCATGATGCAACTCGCAAGTTCAGAATCGGCCACATGTTTCTGATAGGCCACTAACTGGTCTGGAGTTGCATCTTCTGGAGGATGGTTGGGAAGTTGTTCTTCAAGGACATAAGTAAGCTTTTCTGCCTTGAGGACTATCCTTAGGTTTCGAAGTCAGTCCATGAAGTTTGGCCCAGTCAGCTTATTGGTGTCCAAAATGGAACGCAAATTCAGAGAAGACATGATTAAGTGATTATCCTAGAAATACAAATTGAGCTTATGTGAGAAGAATGATAAAGAATGCATCAATATACATTAATTAAATCTTATTTATTTTTCGAATTGAATAACCCTTTTCATCAATACGGGAGATCGTAGGAACATCTCCAAATAGGTTGATATCCAACCATAGATAAGAACAACCATGGCTAGAGTCCATCAAGTTATTCTTAGCTATGAAGGTAGGTAATTATACCGATTACATATTATACATATGTAATTATCACATTATGCTATCAACTAATTGAATGTTTGCATAAATCATTGGGTTGTTAACTCATTAACAAGTATGCAACAATATACATAGCACTCAACTGCACCTCTCTTTACATCGACCTTGGTTGTGGCGCAACAAATCGATGCTCCAAGCTTAAGGCTGACCCATTAATCAAGAAATAGTTTTAATATGGTTGGAGCTCATTCAACCGTTTAGTCAGGCTTGGATGTGTCCAACAACCAAAACTAAGGATTGACCTCTGACTCCAACTATATTAATCATAAACTAATTCCATGGTTTGAACATGTTGAGGTTCAAGTCGGGCATGGATGTGTCCATCAACCCAAACGAGAAACAAAACTCCGGTTCTAACCATATTAATGGAAGGTGTTGGTCTTAATATTTTATAAGGGGTTTTGGGTTTCATCCTTTTCTTTTATGCACATTCATGACATATAATTATGTCATGTTCTAACGATTTCCTTAATAAAGTATGTATGTGACTTAATTTATCAAGTCTCATTAATTGAATTAGGAACCGGATTTCCTAATTCTAATTTTATACTTTATTCAAGGAATTATTTTGGGAAACAATTTCTTAAATTGTCATAATCAATTTTGGAAATAATATGTTTAAGACTTTGATTTCTCTAAATCAAATCTCATTAAATTAAGAGACAGATTCCCTTAATTCAACTGCATATTATTTTCATGAAAATCTTATTTAAGGAAATAAACACTATAGGAAACAATTTTTCTAATTAATTTTAGAGACAACAATATGTAAGAGCATCACCTTATAAATCAAATAAGGAAATTATCGTTTGAGAATCACCTCAAAAATTTTCAAGATTTGATCACATATTTTATTTATGGATAATTAATTACAACAAATAATTTATTTTGGGTGGCTCCCCGAGGCACTCCCCAAAGAAAAGAAATTTGTTGTAAATCTAATTTGGCCTGCTCCCCCAGGCATAACCAAATTAAACTTGACAATTGTAGAACTTGTTAATAATATAATTTGGATGGCTCCCCGAGGCCTACCCAAATCAATTTTAACAATTCATATTCAAAATAGAAAATTAAATTATAACAACTAACTTTAATTTGTGTGGCTCCCCGAGGCACTCCCCAAAGTAAAAAATTTTGTTAATAATTTAAAAACCAATTCGAATTTAATTGTCAATTAATGTTTCCAAAAAATGTCTAGACTTTCATGAAAAGAAAGTGCCCAAAATTACGAGCTTTCCATAAATGGAAAGTTTCCAAAATTAAAAGGTTTTCAGAATAATTGTAAGTTTACAAAAATAAAAAGTTTTCACAATTACCATAAAATTTCAGAAACAGAGATATTTCAAAAGTTTGCGAAATTTCATGAGGATTTCCAAACTTTGAAATTCCTAAATCTAAAATTTACCATAATTGGAAAGTTTCCATAATTGAAAAATTTTCCAAAATTAAGATCATGATAAAGTTTTCGACAAAACAATTATATGATTATGTCGAACACTAACCGGCTCTGATACCACTGTTGGGACCGGGTGCATGCCGACGCGGCCACGTATTGTAATTGTTACATAATTACATGCAGCGGAAACAAAAGCATGAATAATTTCCTAAATTATTCTAACACATATCCTAAGCATGCAATGTGTTCACATAATCGTAATATAAAATTTTTTTGCAGATAAGGAAATTACTCTACGAATTACCTTGCATAACTTGGAAGAAGGGACGAGATCCAACCGTTAGCGTCTCTTGAAAGCTCCGCCTCTATTCGTATCCACGCCGAGTATCGTCGGGATGACTTCGCTAAGCCACGAGTTTCGTGTTCACGAGAACTACTAGATTCTCCGTGAACACGACGAAAACCGAGAGAGTAATCAAATCGAAAGACTCACCACCAAGGTTGGCCGAAGAGGAAGATCGTCGCAAGGAAGAACTTCGTCGCCTTGATGCTTCTCCTTGTGCTCACGGCAAGAAGAAAGAAGGAAGGCCTATGGTCGGCCAAGAGAGAGGGAGAGAAGAAGAAGAGAGTGCCCAAGCAATTCTTGGATAGATCATCTTCCATGGCACCCCTTGGGTCCTTTATATAGGGAGAGGATTCTTAATTCCCAAGCAAACCTCTCCTTGATTATGGAATAATTTCTCAATCAATCCATAATCAAGGCTCTCATGATCAAGCTTCTTCTTCTTGATTATGGAATAATTTCTCAATCAATCCATAATCAAGGCTCTCTTTCTTTTGGCATGATTATATAAAATTTATAAAACAAACCAACCATTGGTTCATTATATAAAAATTTATAAAACAAATCAACCATTGGTTCATTATATAAATTTTATTAAACAAACCAACTCATGGTTCATTATATATAAAATTTATATAACCTTTTATAAAATAAACCAACCTTTGGTCTATTTCATAAAACAAACCAAAATAGTCTTATCCTCTTATGGTGGTGGCCGGCCGTGACAAGAAGAGAGGAGGCCCCCTCCTTGGCCGGCCCATCTAACCCCAATTGGATCAAATCCCTTAATGAATTAAACTTATTTAATTCACCCATTAAGTCTTTAAAAGACTTAGCCATTCTATGTTTCCGATGCGTCTGAAATAAATTCAGTTTTGACTATTGTTTGGACTTACCAAAAATAGTCTATCTCGATTGGAGAATCCAATTCTCAACTCGTTTTAAATCCTTCGAATTACTCGTTATGCGTGTGACCAAATAGGCTTTCAATTTATGTTGGCCGTCCATAATTAACTAATTAATTATAGAACGATCATGAGTGGCACCTAGTAGTACATCATGATCCCCAATTAATTGAAAGATCAATGGTTGACCTCAGAAATGATTCTGAAACCCTTCAGCAGCTATAATGAATCGTGCCCCATTCCCTTCACCATCTTATACCCACTTGGTTCAGGACATGGTCTATGTGTGTCAGTCTCCACTAGGCTGACTACGTCACACCTAGCCCAAGTAACGTTTCCTGGTCCTATGGATTCTAATTACTCTCATGTATTTAAGAGATTCATACTCTGAACATGTTATGCTCTGGCCAGAGGCTTCGAGTAACAATTTGACGATAGGCTTCGGGTATACATCTCCTCGCAAGGAGTGGTGAATCCTTTGTAGGCTATTCAAACATCTTCGGGCACTTCGGCTTATACCCAATCATCCTGGGTCCACACCTCCTTAGAGATGCTTGCTTAAGATGTCAAAGTATAAGTCTCCATGACCAAGATGACTTGAACACTACAAGTCAAAGGAACATCGCACTTAAGCTGCAGTAAGAACTTCACTGACATATCTATATGTAGACTACCATATGAAGTTTTACAGCCAGTCACTCCAATGAACTAGTTCCCTTAACTAGCATTCATGTTTATCTCTGGACATCTCAATGTCACCAACCAGTGAGAATCAGCTGATTAGAGGATAGCCCATGCTAGTGTCAACAGAATTGATAGTGTCCGTATTTATCAATTCATCGACTAGGGACAATTTCAATACTTCACAATTGCATATGTAGAGATAATCACTAGTTGTGAATTCATCACAAAAATTCTCTTATGATGTGAATTGTATTGTGGACATTCAGTAAATGAACTTATGATTTTAATCAAATAATCATGTATACTCAAATAGTGAATATTCATTTATTAAAATAAATGATTACAATCATAAGGCGATTATCTTAGGACACTTCTCTCATATCACTAACAGGCTACTCATTTAATTGTGATTAATTAAATGAACGATCCTAATTACTTGAGATAGCTCGTTTAACTATAAATTATATATTATTGTAGCTAAACATTATGCCTTTGATACAGGGCATTGATTGGGTTACCGTTATTGATTATCAGACGGGAAGTTCTTTTCTGATACGAGCATCTCTCTTTTAAGGCAGATACTTCTGACTTATCTCTTTAGATATTGTCATATTGCTATGCATGAGTTGCTATAGATAGCAGTAGGTTTATACATTATATCTACTTTAGTATATCTTTACTTGACATCTGCTGCTTATTCTTGAGATGATCTCCCTTTAGTTCCATACAGTCTAGATGGTTGTCATGTGTGTATACGTGCATAGATGTAGTGACATGTCTCCTAGCATTTGACATTGATGGATCACTAGTTTACTTCGCTAGTATACCTAGTAGGTTATTTATATATCATGATATAGGATTCAAACTTATACATAGCACACTGAGGTAATAGATGAGGACATGGTAGATGTTGTATGTGTTAGTGGCATGCACCATCCTTGCATTGTTGTATGTTGACGATCATTAACTTCTATGTAGTCTGAGCCCTAAGGGGTTTATGCATTGATTGTTTTGTCACAAGTCAGACCGGTCCGTAGTCAGGTATGGTTTACTATGTTTTATGGTTATGAATGTCTTGCTTTTATGTTATGTCTTGATTTTGAGGCTTGAGGCCAAATATATACTACGTGGTGTTGTATGGATAATTATATGTATGCATAAATTCTCCACCGGATATGAGAGATGTTGTCCGATTTTATATTAGACCAGCGATTCTTTCAGTCTTGGGGCATGACAACAACCACTCAAGCTCAGGAACTACTCCAACTAGATTACCAATTAGAAAACCATTCGCACCACATAATTTTACCTGAGCAAAATCCCATGCGCGTGAATCACCCTCCCATGCTTAGATCCGACAACCTAGTACTCGCCAAAGGCAGCTCCTCCGAACTCGCGCGTTCCACCCTTCGCCTAAGATCTATCCACTGCGGAATCCACCTTTAGGTCAGACTTTCCCTTCATCAAACACCCCCCGCAAGCCAAAGAAAGAGCTAGTGCTTACCTTCTACTGGCCGAGAGTAGTGATCGCGATCCGAGAAGTGGAGGAGGTTGCTGATTGGGTTAGGAGCTAAATACTTGGCACAAGTGAAATCCTAGTGGGACTAGGCAAACCTAATTGGAAATAGGTTAAGTTGAAGGTGGGTTAGCTAGGAGCTAAACACTTGGCACGAGAGAAGTCTTAGTTGGGAACTAAGCAAAGGAATATCTAAATTGGTCAAGGGCTGACCGAACACTTTGTAAAGGAACCCTAGACCTGTATTAGACAATTTAGGGCTTGGGCAATCGATTGGTGGCACCTCACCAGTCGATCAGGTGATCGATTGCAAGTTATTTCTCGTGAAAAGAAAAAGCTGAGAATCGATTGGGCAATCGATTAAGCCTTTCCCAATCGGTTGGTCAATCAATTGGGAGGCTAAAATTGTTGCGAGAATATAAGATCAAGCTATTAAGAGGATGGTCAATCAATCAAGTGGGGAGAACACGAGCGAATAGTGGCCTCCTGGATGATTGGGCAATCGATTGGGAAGGATTTTTCTCACTAACGAAAGTTGTCTGAATCGATCAAGTGATTGATTTAGAGGTTGTTAATTGATTGGAAGAAGAGAAAAAGAGTCGTTGTGAGTGTTGGATGACTAGATTTGATCATATCTGACATGACAATCGATTGGGAGTATGGTCAATCGATTAGAAACCTTAATCAGTGAGATTTAACGGGATAAATGAAGATTCAAATCACTACTTCTTCTCCGCCTTTCTTCGCCTGTTCTTGGACGATTTAAGTGAGGTGCTGCTACATTTCCGAGTCTACAGGAGGCGATTTCAAGCTAGAAGAAAGCAAGATAAACAAAAACTTATTATTGTAAATCTTGTAAGATTTTATTTATATTTGCTTGTTTCTTGTTGTATTTCTTCTTGAGCTTATATGAGGCTTCTCTGCCTCTAAGAAAGAGACATTCATAGTGGAGCTGTGAGTGTATGGATGGTGGATCCTTGAATTAGTCACCTCAAGAAGGTAGATACGAAGTAAAGGGAAGGTGTTAGCATTGCTCAAGTCTTCCACTGCTACAAATCTACAACGAGCAAAGCAAGCTATTCACCCTCTCTTCTAGCTCTTGATGTGTCCTAACAACTTTAACTTTAATCATATATTAAAACTCTGGGTTATAAGTTGTACATCTAACACCAACAATCTTTCCCTTTTTAATAATATGAAAACTAAGTTAAAATTAGTAATCAATTATCAAAATATAAATTTGAATTTATATTTATTGTATGAGAAAAAAAATAGAGTTAGTGCATTCATATATGAATATAACAAATGAAATATAATTCCTCTTTAATTATTACTCTCTCTTAATCAGATACGAAATTAAAATTGAGAAGTAAAAAACCAAAGATAATTTTATAGTCTAACCCTTTTATTTTCTCCCCTTTTTCATATATCAAAATGGGTTAAGTCATAAACATAAAGCATATAATGGAGTCAAAAATAAATTAAGCAGATAAGTTGATAATGGATTTGTAATTATAAATAGAGTTTAAGTCAAACCATAAAAGTCAAATATAATAATACAGTAGGTAACAAAGATAAATTAATTGTGGATGAATTCAAGTTTGATAAATAAACTATAGATAGATTCAATCCAATAGTAGCTCAATCATATAAAAATCAAACTCCAAGTAATAAATAAGCAGTAAAAATAAGTTAAGTCAAACACAAGTCAACTATAAGTCAAAATCAAACATCAAGTCAATATACAAGACCAGAATGGTTAACCAAAAAAAGTCATAACCAATTCTAAAACCATCAATCATCATCCATAGATGGAAGAGGACTGCTGAGTCGTAAAGCGAGTACACATCATGCCCAATATTTCTCGTACGTCCGTCTGGATGTTAGTGGTTGTACCCTCTAATATAATCAACGATTCTCTACTATCTGTGGAGGTGCTAGAGAAGCTAGAAGATTGGTCGGTAGATAGTCTGGGTCAACCACGAATTCAACTATGATGTCATCAATATTTGGAGATTAAGGGGCAGCATTCCTTCCATCCTTCTAAACTAAAGCGTTCTCTTTGAGAACTACCTTGGCTAGAATAAAGTTTCTAAGTCCTATTTTATCAAAATCGGTCAATGGTTTGATATTTCCCCTGGAAACATCAATCCCTAGTAATACAAAAAATATGAATTAGAATGTGACAATATGGCATGTGAACTTGACGATTGTGGAGATGTTGGAATAATAGATAATAGATCGAAAATCTATAGACCAAAGTTCATGTCTAATCTCTGTCTAATAACATAAAGAAGAAATGAATGAAAAGGTCGTATGGTAGCAAGGTCTCTGGTGTTATATGGGCAGGATACACATGTACAGGACATTATATAACACATAATCTTCAACTTTGAGTTGTCCAGAGGATGATGGTTGGGGTCCACTTGGCACCAAATAGATAAGTGAAAATACGATCTAGGGTAATATCAGAGTGTAGCTTAAGAAAAGATGGAGTAGGGCAAGGAAAACAATAGAATGTGGAGGTGAGGAACGTAACCCGAGTCAATCTCTTATCAAATTAGGTGTGAAGATGATGTCACAACCTCCAACTCTAGAAGTAAAGGTAAAATCATCTACCTTATCCAAGTTATTATATAACTCGGCACACAAATCGATATTTATTGCTTGGTCGCAATAAATAAATGTTGAGAGACCATAGTAATCAATGATCTTTAGAATGTCAGGACAATGGTCTGTGAAAAACTTCCTACCAAGGAATCTAGAATGCATAGGTATAAATATGTATACTGGTGTGATCTACGTCTAGAGTCCTCAGATGAAAATATCAAGTCATCTATAGGATACTTAGAAGACTAACCTCAGTAGCTCTACATTTTTGTCTAACAATATTTATAATAAACAAATAAGAGAAAATATATGCGTAAATAGATACAAAAAATTAGGAAGAAAAATGTTACTGAGGCATGATGATCAGGAAGTATACTCGATTTCAAGACAGAAGTCGAAAATAGACTTGAAAACAAGTTGAAAAAGAGTTCGGAAGAGAAGAGGGAGGAATTTGGATGAGTTTGCGATGACTGCCCCATAGGGGTATACGGTAGACAAGGAACGTAAAATCAAGGGTGTCCATTCAAGGTCATGTACGCGTCCTTATACGGCAAGGGTCGACCGTATATCGACTTTTCACTAACACGGTAAATACAATTTAAGTTATGATGGTTCGTTATCGGTCGCCCATAAACCTGTCTAGGTGACTGGGAGTCAATGATGTTGACTCTTTTTTAGTATTTTTGGCTATGTTTTTCAATCCTGTCTTAGGGTCATAAGTTAAATTTCGAGTGTAAGTTACAAAAATTCAAAACAAGATGAAAACATAAAAATATCTAAGTTTTTATCAAAATAAAAAGTTTGAAATGTCCATCTTGATTTATAGCTTGACTAACTATAAGATAGGAGCTTTCAATCGGTTAATCGAGTTAGATAATATTTTCTAGCTCAGTCTTACAAAGCTAAGCTATTAAATATGTGAAAAGTTTCTAACTTGATCGATTTAAAAATATTTTAGCCCCAATTTCTATTAATTTAGTATTGATATCAGCATTTTGAATTTAGAGGTTGTAACCCTAAACATCTCACACCATTTTATGTTTCAAAAACACAAGCAAGTTATCTCTCAGTGTGTTTTGTGAGATATAGGCTATCTAGATCTATAGGTACATGCTGTCTATGGTAGGACCTAGACTAAATCCATTTAATATTTATACATGATAAGAAATAAAATAATATTTTTATAAAGTTAAAATACTATAATTTTGAAAGTAATAAACATGAAAATATTGTTTGAAATGATCCTAGTCTAACAGTTTAAAAGTTTAGCTCCCCCTAAGTTAGAGCTCTAACATATTTCAATTTTGCATTTGGGTTTGAATAGAAAATGTCATCATTTATCACATGAATATGTTGTTTGGGTACCTAATAGAAGTTATTTTCTAGTTGATTAACTAAGCATGATTTGGAACTCAAGCAATCTAGTCTAGTCGTGATTTGAGCAAGGTAAGATAAGAAACATGGTTTTGATTTGAGTTAAGCCCAAGTCCAATCTTGTTGTAAGCAGCATGTCTAGTCTCAATCATCATGTTAAAATATTTTAACCCAGACATAGACTTGCTTAAGGTAGTTTTTAACTCGCTATCTTGGTTTTTCAAATCAGAATTCTCTTCCTCAAGTTTTGACAGTTGAGTTGAAGTTCTAACTTGACTAATCTGAGTTGGTGAGTTAGTCCTTTCCTTAAGATTTTTGACCTCCTAAAGGAAAGTCTTAACTTTGGACTTGTATTTAGCTAGAGTTTTAGTCAAATAAGTACTAGTAGTAAACATCTTTTCAGTAATTAGATTTGTTGCCTCATCGTTGACTCATCTAAGTCACTAATCTGACTTGAGTCTAATGTTGAGTTGTATTCTAATTCGAACTCTGAACATGAATCTTCTTGGATCGTCGTTAGTGCTAACAGGTTGACATGATATGAGTCTGATTCAGATTTGAATGACTCATCCCAAGTTGCCTTCAATACCTTCTTCTTTTTTTCTTTTTCTTCTTAATTTTTAGGTTCATTCTCTTTCTTTTCTAATTAGGGGCATTTGTTTTGAAGTGTCCTTGTTCTTGTATTTGAAGCATCGAGCATTCGCTAGATCCTTGTACGAGATCTCCTTCTTCACAAATCTTCAAGTGAATTTCTTCAGTAAGATTATCTCTTTAACTAGATCGTCTTTGTTGGATGTTGATTCGAGCTCGAATTCTGATATAGTTTCTTCCTTAGGTTTGGATCTTGGTTTAGATTTACCTGCAATCAAAGTTATAACCTTCTCTTTTTAAAAGATTTGTTCATGAAGTTCAAAATCACAAAAGAATTCATCTAATTTAATAATAGATAAGTCCTTATATACTTTGTATGCATCAACCATTGATACCCATAAAGTGATCGTTAGAAATGTCTTAAGTGTATACTTGATCAAGTCGTGGTTGTCTGCTTATTCACTAATTGCATGGTTACCATTTAATCTCTTTAAAGTGGATGTGTAGTTGACTTACTATTTAATTCTTTTTCATTTGGATGTTTTAAAGCTGACTGAATAATAGATCCTTCTTAGGAGTTATTGAGTCAGCTAAACTTGTATGTAGTTCAAGTTTCTCCCAAAGTTGTTTAATGTTGTTGAATTGGCCGACTTTGGCCAGTTATTCATGTGTTAGCCTGCACTGCAATATAGTTGTGGCACTAGCATTGGCTTGAGCCTTTTTCTTATCTTCATTTTTCTAGTTATTCATGTGTTAGTTTGCACTGCAATATAGTTGTGGCACTAGCATTGGCTTGAGCCTTTTTCTTCTCTTCGTTTATGTCACGCCCCGAGACCCAGGAGCCGCTGTTCCAATATAAAATCGGACAGCATCTCCCCTATCCGGCGGACAATTTACACATACATACAATATCTAAACAACACACGCAGATAATAATTTGGCCTCAGGCCTCAAAACCAAGACATAAAATGACCATAACACAAAATAAATCATACCTAACTGCGAACCGGTCCGACATACAACAAAATAACAAACACATAGTCCATCAGAGGACTCAAAAATACAATACCAAGACAAATAAAATGCAATACAAGTTCCACGACATAAAACAAATAATACGATGTAAAAGAAACATAACTACGCGAAAGCACCCATCACTGGAGTTGTAGGGACCTGGGACTGGCAACTGGGGCTCCTCCGACGACCAATCATCCTGGAAACAAAAATATAGGCAACGGTGGTGAGTCCAAATAAACTCAGCGGATAGCAGAAGCATATATGCACAGCAAGCTATAAAACAATAAGAATCATGCTGATACAGTCTCGAATATAGAGGATAAAGCATAACTGAAGACTAAGGGGGAATACATACCAGGGTCCGTCTATCCCACAGATAAATGTAATCAATCCCCTATATAACCTCAAGAATAATACACAATCCAAATGTGTATGTCACCTGTAAGGGCATGTCAAATATATACAACACTCAAACACAATAAGCACCTACAAAGGTGCAATGCATCCTATACACCCGATGCAAAGATCTGATCTGTACGCACCTCAGCCACCACCAGACCGGCGGTCGAGTGAACAAGAAACAAATAAGCTAACCAATCATGGTTGCCTAAAGAAGCCAAACGCTTGTGGCCTACAGCATATGAAGCCCAACACTCGTGGCCATGCAGATATGACGCCCAACAGTCATGGCGATGCAAGTATGTAGCCCAGCACTCGTGACTATGCAAATATGACGCCCAGCACTTGTGGTGATGCAAGTATGTAGCCCAGTACTCGTGGCTATGCAAATATGATGCCCAGCACTCGTGACAATGCAAGCATGACGTCTAGCACTCGTAGCGATGCAAATATGATGCCCAACACTCGTGGCAATGCAATATGTAGCCCAGTACCTGTGGTTATGCAAATATAATACCCAGCACTCGTGGCAATGCAAGTATGACGCCTAACACTCGTGGCGATGCAAGTATGATGCCCAGCACTCGTGGCAATGTAATATATAGCCCAGCACCTGTGGTTATGCAAGTATGACGCCTAGCACTCGTGGCGATGCAAGTATGATGTAGGCATGACTGGAGACGGGCTCAGACCTCAGGGGAGCCGATGGTCTCCATCATGATAATAGCATCGTGCTAATAGCTCAATCAATACGAGAAACCTGACTGCGCGATGGGCTCAAACCCTAGGGGAGCCGATGATCGCCAGTATGCAATCATACAGAGCCTACAACTCAGTGTACAACCTGGAGGGTAAAGTATGCTAACGACTCCCACCTCACTAATCAGATCCTCAACCATAGGCCAGTAGAAAAGGTATAGGTCTAATACATGTATCCAGATCTAACAATTCTATCCTAGGTATCCATGCAAGGTATATCTAGGAACTAATCCAACAACAGATATAAAGTAACCTATTACTGTATCTAAACACATATGTACATATAACAAATATCGAGACTGTATAGAACTAGACATAAGTCATCTAAAAGAGTAAAGCAATAGATATCTGATCATAATACACAAAGACAGGTATAGCGTATAAACCTACTGTTATTTATAACATACTATGCACAATAGTAAGACAGTATCTAAAAAGATAAGTCAGGGGTACCCGCCTCAAAGTAGGAGTAGTCTGTATCAAATAAGAACCTCCCGTCCAAAAGTCCAAAAGGAATCAATGTCCTGTACCAAAATATATAGTTTAGGTATCGTACCAACTGATACTAACCAAACTAAGTACTCAATCGTATTAGGATTAACCCCACTATCTCAATTAGGATTTAATTCCACAAGGTTAAACCCAAACCTAACCACACCATGACCAATTCTTGGAACCTATCACAGAACATCCCATTTACCCAAGCTTCATCATATCCAAGTATCAACCCATAATTCTAATCAAGATTAACATACATAAGAAACTTCAAATACTACCACTCACGGCACCACACAAGGTCTACAGAAGAACTACACACCTCCAACACATGTAATTGTTAAATCAATACCAATGTTTACACAATATATATATATATATATATATATATATATATATATATATATATATATATATCCCATAGCTCATTTAATTTCTGTTTTAAGCTGGGTATCAGTCCAGTAACTCCAAGCCACCTTCCAACTACAAATTTCTTACAGTAAGGATTGGAAAACACAATGACCTATTCAAAACACAAACCTATCTTCTCTACATAGATTAACCCAATCCACGCACCACATGATCGCCACTTGGTAAACAACAATCGAACACACAACGTAGATCCAACTTTCTGAGCCACATACACCGATCAAAACCAACAACATCAACACTGAACAAAGAACAAATCAAAAACAATCAAATGCAAATTGATTACATTCTACCTCATTCCATCTTGAGTTCCAAATCCAACAGCAGCCGGGTCCAAGAAGGAGGATTGCTACAAACCCCAAATCACACTCCCACCTAGCCACGTTCTTTGGACTTCCGGCCTGCACAGTAGTTTCCCGAAATTGGATAGGATCAGCTTCTGAGAAGGGAAAGCTCCCGATTGGAGAGGAATGACCTGCAGTCGCCGGCTCCACCCTACGGTAGCTCCTTCCAGCTTCAACCTTCTGCCCTGGATTCCGACGAGAGGCGGAGTGGAGCAGAGGCCACAGGATAGGGTCACCGGCCTTGGATGCGCTGGTTTCGTGTGGAAGAGGATCGAGTGAGCGAGGCGGCTGTGGTGGTTGATCGAGTAGCGAGAAATGGAGCAGTCGAAGCCATTGCCCTAACTGCCCCTTTTATGTTGGTCTTTTGCAATTTAGCCCTTGTAGTTTAGGTTATAACTTCCTCCCCTTTTAAAATTTGGATTTATTCACACTTACCCTCAAAATTTATGTTTCAAAGCAGTATAACCCTCTAATTTTTAGTTTGGGTTTCGAAAACCCTAAGCTTCTTCCGAAAAATTTTCTAGATCGTGTCAAAAGTGTCGGATTTAACAGTTTGTCTAGTTTTCAAAAAGAATTGAGGTGACATTTGGAGTTATTGGCAGCTTAAAACACATCTTGATGATAAGATAATTTTCTATATTATTTATCAGATAGTATTTCATTCTATTGTTACAATAGGTGAAATTGTCACCATTGAAAAGCGGTGGATGGGTTATGCTGAATTCTTTCTGCAAAGACATATCTGCAAACAAGTGTTTGTTCAAGTTGTATTAAGGCTTAGAATAGGATATGAGTTTGGTATTGTTGTAATTAGGATTTAGATTTAGGTATGGGCTAGACTTGGATTATTAGATTGATTTTTTTTATTCCAGAAGAAAAACTATGTTAGAAGGGGGACTAAACCTTACCTTCTAATATAGTGGTATGCAAGATTATTAGATTGATTTAATTTGTTTGTTCTTGATTCAGAGTGCAAAGTTCATCCTGTTAGATTCAAGTTTTGCTTTGGGTGAATTTAACAAGAGTTTCAAAATTTAACTTCTTGGTCATGATGAGACACAGGGGTTTTCTTAAGTATCAAAACAACAATTTCTTCTTTAGACAAAGTCTTTTTAAGAAACAAGAGCTAAATCAATTTTAATACAATTTCTTGGTCTAACTAGTTTATAGTGGCTTCTGCTAGTTCTACTTGACTAGATACACCAGGTAGGGAAACCCAACCTAGACATGTAACTATCTAAGCTATCATAGTTTCTATCATCTCAACCCGCTCTAATACCAAATTGTAGGATCGAAATTGACGCTAGAGGTATGTGAATAGCTTTATGAATTAAAATAATAAACAGATAGTAATTAAAGCAGTTGAATCAATCAGAGTAAGCACAACGGAAATAAATCACTGATTCAATCAAGTATGGCAAAGGCAATAAAACATGTAATGGATTTAGCTAATAGTTTAAGTATGCAAGTTAATCAATCAAACCAGAAGTATAGACACATAGCAGATATAAAATGTGATTCTTATTTCTAATTTCTCTTATGTTGAGAAACCTTATAGAATAAGAATCTAAAAAGTTTAAGCATAATAAAACAAATAAAGCAACACTAAAACAAATAGAAATGGTTATTTTAGGGGTTGCCAATTAGAAATAAAGCGCAAGTCATAGCGTGTTCCAACACAGAAGGCGAAAGAGCACTTAGGATACGAGAACAAAAGTGAATTCTATGTAGATGAGTGATTTTCAATCTTTGCAATGAAACTCCTTATATAGGACTCCTTTCGTTACCTATAGGGGTGTTAACATAGTACAACTTCTATCTGTAATATAACGTTAACGAAACTCTCCGATCGCCTATATATTCTCCGGTTGCCTGGGCAAAGTCAAACTTCATTTTGACTGCCTTATTCAGATTATTGATAATGCTTTCTCCCAATCGTCTAGAAGCTACTTAAGTCACCCCTGTTGAGGCAATCTGTGGTCCGGAGTGACCAAGTATTTTGATGTTTGGGCAAAGGGTTTAAGTTAGGTTTCCCTTGTGATCTTATATGTGTATGTTGAGTGTGTAGGTTGTACAGGTTACACATATGGACTTGACTGGATGGCCTCAGTACGGTGAAGGGTGGCATGGAGGCAAGCTGGAGGCTTGCGTGCGCATCTGAGGGACCTTGGAGAGCAGGGACGATGAGCTGATGGGCGCGGACTTTGAGGCATGCGTGAAGGATGGCATGGAGGCAAGCTGGAGGCTTGTGTGCATCCGAGGGACGGGAGCCTAAGATGAAGAGGGTGCGAAGGCAACAGTCGAGGCTGCTGTGGAGGAGTCAGTCAAGTCGTAAGGGTACGAGTGCTGTGTGATTGTACTCGGGAAATCCTAGGGTTCGAGTGCAGAGTGAAATGTTCTCGGGAAGGGTAACCTTAGGTATGTGAGTAGACCAAGCTGTTTCTCTACTTCATTTCTGAACTCCAATAGACATTACAGAGACACCTAGTCTAGACCCACAACCGATAACTCATAGTGATGAGCTATCAGTTGAACCTAAAATAACACCACCTCTTCGTAGGTCTGATAGGACACGCAATATTCCAGAGAGATACGGATTTCTCATAAGTGAATCGAACGACGTGTTGCTCATAAGCGATGACGAACCTATCAGTTATGAATATGCTCTGAAAAGTTCAGAAAGGGACAAATGGCTTGAGGCCATGAAGTTGGAAATGGATTCCATGTACGAAAACCAAGTATGGGACTTGGTTAACCCACCTGAAGGGATTAAGCCCATAGGGTGCAAGTGGGTTTTCAAGAAGAAAACCGACATGGAAGGTAATGTTGTTACCTTTAAGGCTAGATTAGTGGCAAAAGGATATCGTCAGAAACAAGGAATTGATTATGATGAAACCTATTCGCCAGTAGCTATGCTTAAATCCATTCGGATGCTCCTAGCCATAGCAGCTCATTATGATTATGAGATATGGCAAATGGATGTGAAAACAGCTTTCCTTAATGGAAACCTGCTTGAGGACGTATACATGATACAACCTGAAGGTTTCACATCGGTTGATAAAACCAAAGTATGCAAGCTTCGACGATCCATATATGGACTGAAGCAAGCGTCTAGGAGCTGGAACATCCATTTTGATGAGACAATCAAAGAGTTTGATTTCTCACAAAATCCTGACGAACCTTGTGTGTACAAGAAGGTTAGTGGGAGTGCAATCGTATTCCTAGTATTATATGTCGATGACATTTTACTTATAGGAAACGATATATCAGTTTTACAGACAGTTAAAATTTGGTTGTTCAAAACTTTCTCCATGAAAGACCTGGGAGAAGCAACCTATATCCTTGGAATTAGAATCTATAGAGATAGATCAAAACGGTTGCTTGGTCTTTCGCAGTCTACATATATAGACCGAGTGCTAAAAAGGTTTAGCATGTCGGAATCGAAGAAAGATTACCTTCCCATCAGGCATGGGATCAACCTTTCAAAGTCTATGTGTCCGCGCACAGAAGACGAGAGGATTTGCATGAACAAGATTTCCTATGCATCCGCGATAGGATCTATCATGTATGCTATGTTATGTACTAGGCCCGATGTATCGTATGCTTTGAGCATCACAAGCAGATACCAGTCGGATCCAGGAATGGATCATTGGGCGGCTGTCAAAACAATCCTTAAGTACTTAAGAAGAACTAAGGATGTGTTCCTAATATATGGAGAAGGAGATATGGTAATACGTGGGTATACAGATGCCAGTTTCCAGACAGATAAGGATGACTCCAAATCACAGTCTGGATACGTATTTACTTTGAATGGAGGCACAGTAAGTTGGAAAAGTTCCAAACAAGACACCGTAGCGGATTCTACCACGGAAGCGGAATATATCGCAGCTTCGGAAGCAGCAAAGGAAGCAGTTTGGATCAAGAAGTTTGTCTCAGAACTTGGTGTGGTTCCAACCATTGATGAAGCAGTGCTGGTTTACTACGACAACAATGGAGCTATTGCACAAGCAAAGGAACCAAGGTCTCATCAGCGATCCAAACACGTGCTTCGACGCTATCATCTGATCAGAGAGATTATAAGTAGGAATGATATACAAATTGAGAGAGTTCCCACTGAAAGGAATATAGCGGATCCTTTAACTAAGGCCTTGCCTCAAAGCAAGTTTGAGGGTCATGTTAGAGCCTTTGGTATTGGATACCGTAGCGATTGGCATTAGGCCAAGTGGGAGTTTGTTAGTGATATGAGAGAAGTGTCCTAAGGCAATCGCCTTATGATTGTAAACATTTATTTTAATAAATGATAATTCACTATTTGAGTATACATGTTTGTGTATTTGATTGGGATCTTAAACTCATCTACTGAATGTCCGCAATACAACTCACAGCATAAGAGAATTTGTGATGGGATCACAACTAGTGATTATCTCTAAATGTGCAAATGTGAAGTATTGAAAATATCCCTAGTCGATGAATTGATAAAAACGGACACTATCAATTATGTTGAGACTAGCATGGGTTATTCTCTAATCAGTTGATTCTCACTGGCTGGTGACATTGGGATGTCCGGAGATAAACATGGATGCTAGTTAAGGGAACTAGTTCATTGGAGTGACTAGCTGTAAGACTTCATATGGGAATCTACATGTAGATATGTCAATGAAGTTCTTACTGCAGCTTAAGTGCGATGTTCCTTTGACTTGCGGTGTTCAAGTCATCTTGGTCATGGAGACTTATACTTTAACATCTTAAGCAAGCATCTCCAAGGAGGTGTGGACCCAGGATGATTGGGTATAAGCCGAAGTGCCCGAAGATGTTTGAACAGCCTACAAAGGATTCACCATTCCTTGCGAGGAGATGTATACCCAGGCCTATCGTCGGATTGTTACTCAAAACCTCTGGCCAGAGTATATCATGTTTAGAGTGTGAGTCTCTTAAATACATGAGAGTAATTAGAAATCCAAAGGACGAGAAAGACACTACTTGGGCTAGATGTGACGTAGTCAGTCTAGTGGGGACTGACACAAACAGACCATGTCCTGAACCAAGTGGGTATAAGATGGTGAAGGGAATGGGGCACGATTCATTGGAGCTGCTGAAGGGTTTCGGAATAACTTCTGAGGTCAAACCGTTGATCTTTCGATTAATTGGGGATCATGATGTACTACTAGGTGTCACTCATGATCGTTCTATAATTAATGGGTTAATTATAGACGGCCAACATAAATCGAAAGCCTATTTAGTCACACGCACTACGAGTAATCCGAGGGATTTAAAACGAGTTGAAAATTGGATTTTCCGATCAAGAGAAATAAGTCGAATCTGAGTTAATCAGAGGCGCAACGGAAACTAAAAATGGCTAAGTCTTTTGAAGGCTTATTGGGCGAATTAAATGAGTTTAATTCGCGATCGGTTCGGGTCGTTTTAGACCGACCAAAGAGGGTGTCCACCCTCTTGGTTTGGTTGGCCAATAAAAGGGGTTAAACCAATTTAATTGGTTTAATTAATAAAATAAATCTAGTGTGATTTATTTTATAAATTATGGATAAATAAATTTGTATAAAGAAATTTATATAAATAAATTTATAGAAATTTATTCTTTTTATGGAAGTTAAAATAATCCACGAATTGGTTTATTTTAATTTTATAAAATCAATTATGAATTGATTTTTCCATAATATGAAAGTTTATAAATTTCTTATAAAAATTTATTCCATAATTTAAAGGAGAGAAGAATTTGTTTTATTATAAATTTGTTATAATAAAACTAGGCATAACGGAATAAGTCATAAGAAATTTTATAAGATAAAATTCTTATAACTAATTCCGTTAATTCCGTTAAGAGGAGACTTGGTAAGGGAGAAGCAACTATATAAGGAACCAAAGGGAAGCCTTTAATTCCTAATCTATAATTGATAGAGCTTCCTCCCTCTCTCTCTTATTCTCTCTTCTCTTCTTCCCTCTCCCTAGCTAGGGTCGGCGCCCACCTTGAACCCTAGGGCCGGCGCCTCCTTCACCTAGGGTCGGCGCATCTTCTTCTCCAAGTGGTGCCGTGAGCTATGAAGAAGAAGAAGAAGCCAACCAAGAAGAAGAAGAAGCGGATCACCTCTCCTTCCTTCCCGAAATTTGGATTCCGATTCTTGGTGGTGAGTTTCCTATCCTTTCTCTCGTTCTTCTAGTTGTGCCTTCAGAGGATCTAGTAGTTCTCGTTGGCACAAAACTCGTGGCTTTGCGAAGTCATCCCGAAGAGAACTCGGCGTGGACGCGAATAGAGGCGGAGCTTCCAAGGGACGCTACGGTTGGATCTCGTCCCTTACTTCGAGTTACGAAAGGTACTTAGTAAATTAGTTTACTTTTTCCGCAATGTTTTAATTTATGATTATGTCAACACATCATAAGGTTGCATGCTAGATATGCGGTTAAAATAATTTAGAAAATTATTTTATGCTAATTCTTCCGCTGCACGTAAAAATTTAAAATTTTACGAACCCGTATCCTTGTCGACATGCACCCGGTCCCAACACTTCCAAGGCCAACAAAAAGAAATATGCTGGGAAGGCATATGATCATGGCAAGAAGGAGAAGTCCAAGGATGACAAGGGGGTGTCATCCAAAGGGAAAGAGAATGACTTAACCAAAGACAGGGTGTCTAAAGTAAAGAGGGTTAGATTTGTAGGCCAAGAATCACCGGTGGCACACTGATGTGGTCTAGTATGGATTGAGTCACCTAGGGAGGTGGCTAAGGCTAAGAGCTCAAGGGGGAGCTCTAGGAGCCTTTGGGGTCCATGGTAAATGGACCTAAAAAGTTTCTCTCCTAGGAAATTAGGTGAATCATGCCAAAAAGGGTTGGAAGACTTGGGTAAGTCTTAATCCAAAGTTTTGGCACATTAAAAGGGAATTTAGGGAGAAAAGAATGAAAATACAATTATATTGGGTTAAATTAGTTTTTAATCTGTGAATACCATGTAATTCTATGATAGAAATGAACAATAATCAAGGATAAGAAGAAACAGTGAGGAGAAATCACAATTGAGACTTTTGGGATGAGTTTCAATGATACACTTTAGGATAAGTTGAGTCTCGTGCCAATCTTGGGATCCGGAGTACATTTGTTTGTAAATGTATTTTTCCCAAGTGGACATTGGCCCCACAAATCTCCCCATGAAATTTCATAATTTTTGGAGATTTGTAGAATTATCTAGGGATTACTGAAATTGGACTGAAAAACCTAAAAATCAGGTATCAGTTGACTGTGCTGGGGGCAGTCGACTGATCTCAAGCTCAGAAACTCTCTGTATGTTTTCTCAGGGCAGTCGACTGATCCAGTAGGGTTAGAGAAAAATGGCTATTGGGTGATAGAACGTAATGTCTAAATTAAGATCCTTAATTATATTCCTTGAATAATGGATTGCCTCATGGTTTAATGGTAATTAAATAAGGGTAAAAGGATATCATTGAATTCAAGAAGAACTAATGAGTAATTAAGATTCAATGGGGGATTTGAATGATAAGTTCTTGATAAATGAAAGGAAGAATTGAGGACAATTCCTTGTGTAGAATGATCATGGTCAAATTTGGCAAACACAAGGAATCACGATTTGAGTTCAAAATTGATACGAAATGCTAAACTGTTAGGAAATTATGCTTCTACCAAAAGACAAGCACATTTGTGGTTTTCATGAAATCTTATTTTTCTAGGATAGGGTATATCTTAGCAAGTGTGCTTGCAAATCTTTAGGTTTTTGTTGGGTATTGTTGAGTTCTTTTTGGCACTAGGAATAAGGTTGCTTGGGGGCAATCCTTTAATGGTGTCCAAGGAAGAAGAACTTGGTGTTAGGTTGGGTAGAACCTAATTTGAGTCTATGGTGTTAAGTTGGGTAGAACTTAACCTTGGTAAAGTGAAAATTGGGAGAAATCATAGGTTAAGGGGGAGGTTGCCTCCTTGGTTGCCTTGATTTTTATAGAAAAATTTTTGAGTTTTGTGTCTAACTTGGGAACCGTTATAGATACATGGTGAAATGTATTTTTCCCAAGTAGGTATAGGTACCACAATGTTCTCCACGAAATTTGAGAATTTTTGGAAATTTGTAGAATTTCTGGCGTATTTCTGAAAAATGGCCAGAAAACTGATAATTAGAATATCAGTCGACTGCCAACATAGGCAGTCGACTGACCAGGGCTGATTTGTATATCAACAGTTGGTTTTAAGTCCAAATGATAAGAAACAAGTGTATAGGGGTTTAGTACACTGTGTTTAGGATCATTAGGGATTGAAAGAACCAATAATGGGGATATTATTGGGGGTTTTTTTTATGTATGACAAAGGGGGAGAAGTTTGGATTTAAGTTGGGAAACCAAACTTACCTTTGCTAGAAACCCTAGGTTTAGGGAGAGCTGAGATTGAGGGGGAGAATGTTTGCTCTATTCTTGGCGTAAGGGGAACCTAGGAGAGGTTCTTAAATAGCCTTTGTAAGTCCAATGTAGGGGGAGCTTTGGAAAAGCTTTTAAAACCCCGTTTTGTGTGAAAAGTCCTAGCTTGGAGGGCTAGGTGTGAAAAATCCTAACTTGGAGAGTTAGGTGTGAAAAATCCTAGCTTGGAGGGCTAGGTCTGTGAAAAGTCCTAGCTTGGAGGGTTAGGTGTGAAAAGTCCTAACCTGGAGGGTTAGGTGTGGAAAATTCTTAACTTGGAAGGTTAGGTGTAGGATGCCTTGGGATAGAATCCATTTTTGCATTGCATATGCATTTGTTTAGCATGGTTTTTGCTATTGACTACTATCTTGTTTCCCTAACATAAATGTATTGCCAAACATCAAAAAGGGGGAGATTGTTGAAGCAATCTGTGGTCCGGAGTGACCAAGTGTTTTGATGTTTGGGCAAAGGGTTTAAGTTAGGTTTCCCTTGTGATCTTATATGTATATGTTGAGTGTGCAGGTTGTACAGGTTACACATATGGACTTAACTGGACGGCCTCAGTACGGTGAAAGGTGGCATGGAGGCAAGTTGGAGGCTTGCGTGCGCATCCGAGGGACCTTGGAGAGAAGGGACGATGAGCTGATGGGAGCGGACTTCGAGGCATGCGTGAAGGATGGCATGGAGGCAAGCTGGAGGCTTACGTGCATCCGAGGGACGGGAGCCGAAGATGAAGAGGGCGCGAAGGCAACAGTCGAGGCTGCTGTGGAGGAGTCAGTCGAGTCATAAGGGTACGAGTGCTATGTGATTGTACTCGGGAAATCCTAGGGTTCGAGTGCGGAGTGGAATGTACTCGGGAAGGGTAACCTTAGGTATGTGAGTAGACCAGTCGACTGGCCCGAGGGCAGTCGACTGATGAAACTCATAGAAGGGTCTCAGCCTGGGACCAGTCGACTGCCCTGGGGGCAGTCGACTGGTAGGTGGCTGGTGAGTTGGCTGAGAATTCGAACGTTGGGGTGCAACGATCGAATTTCAGTAGCACCAGTCGACTGGTAGCGAGGGTTTCAGCCCAAGTCCTAATTAAAGAGGACTTCATGGTGGCTGAGATTCTTGACGAAACAAGCTTGGTTAAGGCTTGTTAGTAGTCTCTTGAGTCCAAATCGTGTCGAAGTGATTGTGGCGAGGTTTCTCCACCCACAAGGAGCGACGAGGGCTAGCCGGAGGTTATCCGGGGAGTGATCCACCGACGGATTCTTGGATTAGTCACCCGTCCGGGGTGGATACCAAGTAAATCTTCCTGTTAGCGTTGGTTAGTGTTTGTCTTATTGATTTTATTGTATATTCCACTGTGCAAACTAACCGTGTAGGAAGAAGAGATTCAAAAATCGCTATTCACCCCCCTCTCTAGCGTACCCAAAACGATTCTACAGCCCCGACCCAGTTACAGTCACCTAGACCCTCCGAAATCCCTTCATCGAGACTTATCACTAGTCAATCACCCCAAAATTCCATCTAGTTTTGCCTAGGACCATCTAATATGCTTTCCTACAGTTATTACATGTAATCAGTATAATTTAGAATGTGAAGTTATCCGCACTTAACTAGATTTTACCTGTATATATAGTTCGATTTTGCCAAGCAATCAGATTTCAGTTAATTCCACATACTTGGACTTATTTTTTTTTTGTCAAATAATCAACTTCCAGCTGATTTTATACACTTGGACTTGATTTACCTAGCCTCCAGCTAAGAATTTTATTTGTCAAACCTTAATCATTTGGACTTGAGTCACCTAACATCCAGCTAAGAATTTGTCTATTAAACCTTAATTACTTGACTTGAGTCACCACTCACCTACCTTCCAGTTAAGAATTTATCTGCCAAACCTTAATCACTTGGACTCGAGTAACCTCATTTTCAGCTAGCAATTTATTGCTTGTGTTGGTGCTGGAAGCACCAAAGTCAAACCTTTGTTTTGATAATGGCAAAGGGATCAGAAGTTAAGATTTGGTTGTGATCTAACAAGCTTATTAAGTGTGCAGGAGAGTCCTAGGTACACTAGGCACTAAGCCCTGGTTCTATGAATTGGGCACTAAGTCCTGGTCGCGGGCTGGGCAACGAAGACCTGTGAGTGAAGCTGGCCACGAATACCTGGTGAGTGAAGCTGGGCAGGAAGACTTGGTCGAGGACTGGGCAACGAAGACCTAGTGAGTGAAGCTGGGCACGATAACCTGATCGCGGATTGGGCACGGAGACCTGGTGAGTGAAGCTGGGCAAAAGTCCAACTGGAGGAGCCGGTTGGCAAAAAGGTAAATTCTCCCAAGAGGAGTAGGTGAGGACGTGTTCCCCGTAGGAGGGAACATTAGGCGACGGTTCGACCTAGGGTTCGATTTAGGAGACCCAAAGTCAGAACCAAGACAACTTAGGCTGTAAATCATAGTTTAATATGTTAGTAGGAGCCCTAGAGTCAATTATATGATGATTGACTAGGGACATTTTGTATCATATTCTATTATTAATAAAGGCATGTTTGGTTATTATACTTACTTTGTATTTGTGTCAAATAACTAAGTATAATAATGTCCTTGGGTAGTAGGTTCTTATCTATATTATATCGATTGGTTGAATCGATAGTGAGATGATATAGAGAACACTACTCTAAATCATTCCTAGTCAAGCATTAATATTCAAGGACAATATTAATGCATGGAGACAAGCATGTAGGTCAACTGATGACTTGAGCTCACAAGTCATGGATATGTGATATCAAGTTGACACATGGGTATATATTGGAGAATGTGTACTGAATGACCCGCCATGAGAAAGTTTTATAGATTGTCATATGAGTGTCATAAACTTTCTCATGTGACTATTGGTATAAATAGTCTTTAGACCTGAAGTCACTACGGTTCCCTACATAAGAAGTTATGTACTTTGGTATCGTCAAACGTCACCCGTAATAGGGTAGACTATAAAGGCAATCACTGGGTATGTAATAAATTATGCGGAGGGATGTGAGTGATGTAGATGGGATCTATCCCTCCCATATGACGGGAGTGATATTTGTGGGCCCCTTGATCGAGTAGGACTACTAAAATGCATGACCATGCTCAAATGAGTCAATATGAGATATTGAGCTCATTTGTTTGAGTGAGTCTACTCGGGGATCAAGAAACACAAGATTGACTGAGGATGACACGGTCTATGCCTTATTGGTCAATCTAGATATCGAGGATAGAAGGACAAAGTTATACATTATCGTAGTCACGGAGGTTAAGTCGGATCTCGACTTTTCTTGTTACTTGGGTAGCAATGATGCATTGCTAGATGTCGCTCATTGCTTATGTGTCTAAAGTGGTTTAGTCACATTGCCAACGTTACAAAAACCTATTGGGTCACACACTAAGGACACGATACTTCGGAGATTAATTGATCTTGGTTTGACTAAGATTTGATTCGAATTGGATTAATTGAGTTAGACTCAAGTGAATCCAATTAGATTATGGGATTGAGTCTAATTTGAGTTACACTCATCTAGATTAGACTCAACCACTTAATTATGGATAATGTTCATTAAAGGGTTTAATAAAATATTATTTAAGAGGAAGGCTATGAGACATTTTATTCATTAGATGAATAGAATACTAAGAGTTTCAAGAGATATACCAAGAGGCTTGGTATTCATTGGGTTTTATTAGCATTAAGATGAGAGGAGCTCAGGGGACATATACCCTTGGAATTCATTAGATGAGTATAAATACCCCCCCCCTTGTCAAAGGCTAGAGGGTGCATCTCTCTTCCTCTTCTTTCTTCCTCCTTGTCCATAACTCCCTAGTGGAGGTTCTTGTGCTTTGTGAACCATCCCAAGTTGCTAGCATAATTAAGGTGGTTCCTCTCCGAGGCGTAGATCGTGTTCGTGTGGATACGCATAGAGGCACGGACACTTGAATGTGAAAGAGATCCGGCGAACCAAAGGACTAGCGGGATAAGCAAAGGGAATGTGACAAAGGTATTCCTATAAAATAGGAATTGTAGATCACTTTGTATGAGTTTTTCTTTCGCATGGATCGCTCGAGGGATCTTATTTCTGCTGCAATTTTAAATATTTTTACCTATAGATCCCTTCAGTGGTATCAGAGCCACTTGCGAAAGATCGTACAAAGTATAGAAAACTTTTATATGTGATATAGAGGTAGTATATAATTTTATTATAGATTGTATAATGTATAAGCATTTGTCGTGATACAAAAGTTTGTGTTGATCAAACTAAAAGTCTATAGCATCATCATATGAAGTATGAAAGTGTGCTATGATGCGAATGTACTCGACAAATTTTATAACCTATGGTTTCGGCTCATGAGCATTTTTACAATCATAATAAAAATTGATGTCCTAAATCTATTGTATGTGATTGATGACATGGTGCATGGTTATGACCTTAACCCCAATATGATTGGATGAATATGTGTGTGTGTGCATGTTGTAATTCATAATACGGCCTGGGTGTCGTGCCTTGTCTCTATTTTTCCAAGTTGTAAAAATAGATTTAGACTCGAATGTAACTTGAGTTTTCCTACATTGTAATGTTCAAAAGGAGTAGTGGAGTGTCCATTGAAGAATGAAGTTACAAGAAGGATGCCGACCGCACATGATGACCGAAGGATGCACTTGGAGAAGATGTTATCCCTAGGTTGACCATCGATCTTCTCATTGGCTTGGGAAGATCGTAGTATACGGGCCATAACCATGTCACGTTTTATCGATTATATATTGATATATGCAATGTATGTATGTGATGCATGATTAGATAAATAGTTATCTCAATTAAGTCAACTCAATATGCCTACCAAAGTTTGGTACTCATAAACTACCTCGATCATTTGTTGTTGGGTTTGCCAAAGCAAAGTGACACATGTTATCTTGGTAGAGTGCAAGAGGACAATTGTGATGTCCCGCTATCAAACTTTGGGTGAGACTTAACTAAGTCCCCTCAATTAGATTGAGAAACTTGGAGGCATATCCCAAAAGTTGGGAAAATTGGGTAAGAGAATAATTATTTCATGTCTTGGGCGATTAGCCAAAGCTAACTCAAGATGATGTGTAATGTGGATCTTGACCCTTTGTTTCAAAGAGTTGCATAAGATGTAATTGGTAAAATGTTACATACCTAATTATACCAAGTCTTGGGCGATTAGTTAAAGCTAACTCAAGATGAAGTATAATATGGATCTTGTCCCACATGAATAATGATTGCTATTTGGTTTGGAGCTAGTAGTGTTGGTAAATTGAGTTTGCCTACATCCATGACTAGCCCCAACCAAAGCTCTACGATTCAGTGGGAGCATCATTTAATTAAAGTCCTAATTAAATGAATTAGATATGATACTTATTTCTGCATAATTCTACTGTTGTAGATCACCATGTCATTTAACACGTCAAATACTCTCTCTCTCTGCGATCCGTCCTTGAGAAGGACAAGCTCAACGGAGATAATTTCCTGGATTGGTATAGAAACTTGAGGATAGTCCTTAAACAAGAACAAAAACTGTACGTCCTAGAGCAATCTCTTCCAGAAGTACCCGCCGCTACCGCTACCCGTGCCGAAAAGGATGCTTACAAGAAGCATCAGGATGATGCACTTGATGTATCATGCCTTATGCTTGCCACCATGAACTCTGAGCTTCAGAAGCAACATGAGAACATGAATGCGCATGATATGATTGAGCATCTAAATTAACTATATCAAGGGCAAGCTAGGCACGAGCGATTTGAGATGTCTAAAGCCCTATTTACATGCAAGATACAAGAAGGAACTCCTGTAGGAACTCACGTACTCAAGATGATTGGGTATGTCGAGAACCTTGAAAGACTAGGATTTCCACTGGGCCAAGAATTGGCTACGGACCTTATCTTGCAATCGTTGCTAGAAGGGTACAATCAATTTGTCATGAACTATAATATGAATGAAATTGACAAGCCTTTGCCTAAGATACTTAGCATGTTAAGAACTGCTGAACCTAATCTCAAGAAAACCAAAACCAATAATGTACTGATAGTACAAAAGGGCAAAGGCAAATGGAAGCCTAAAGGCAAGGGTAAGACCCAAGCCAAAGGCAAGGCCAACTCTACTACATCCAAGGCTAAAGATAAGGTGCCTAAGGAAGGGACCTGCTTCCACTGTGGTGAGACCGGACATTAGAAGAGGAACTGCAAACATTACCTGGAGGAAGTAAAGAAGAAAAGAAGTGAGACTTCTGTCTCAGGTATTTTTGTTATAGAAGTCAATCTATCTATCTCTTCTTCTTGGGTATTAGATACCGGATGCATGTCTCACATTTGTACTAATGTGCAGGGCCTTCAAAGAGCTAGATCATTGACAAAGGGCGAAGTGGACCTACGAGTAGGCAATGGAGCAAGAGTTGCTGCCATAGTTGTAGGAACTTATTCCTTGCCTTTGCCCACTGGGCTTATCTTAGAACTAGAGGAGTGCTTTTATGTACCTGCATTGACTAAGAACATAATTTCAGCATCTTGTTTGGACAAGAAAGGCTTTTCATTTATCATAAAGGACAAATGTTGTTCCATAATGTTAAATGACATATTGTATTGTAATGCACCACTTGTGAATGGACTCTATGTTCTAGACCTAGAAAACCCAATCTATAACATAAATACCAAACGGTTTAAACCAAATGATTTGAACCAAATATATCTCTGGCATTGTCGCTTAGGACACATAAATGAGAGTCGCATATCCCAGCTCCATAAGGATGGATTACTGGACTCATTTGATTTTGAATCATATGAGACATGTGAATCTTGTCTTCTAGGCAAGATGACCAAGACTCCATTTAGTGGACACGGCGAAAGAGCAACAGACTTGTTAGGACTCATACATACTGATGTATGTGACCCCTTCAATATCGCAGCTAGAGGAGGTTATCAGTACTTCATCACTTTCACTGATGATGTCAGTAGATATGGCTATGTGTATCTCATGAAACACAAGTCAAAATCCTTTGAAAAGTTTAAAGAATTCAAGAGTAAAGTACAAAACCAACTTGGCAAGAGTATTAAGATGCTTTGATCAGATCGAGGCGGTGAATATCTTAGCCAAGAGTTTCGTTACCATCTAGCAGAGTGTGAGATCATATCCCAACTCACTCCACTTGGAACACCACAGTGGAATGGTGTGTCCGAGTAGAGAAATCGTACTCTATTATATATGGTACGATCGATGATGAGTCAGACAGATCTTCCTACTTCCTTCTGGGGATTCGCTCTAGAGACAGCTCTATTCACACTTAACTGAGCTCCATCAAAGGTCGTCATAAAGACACCATTTACGATATGGACTGGGAAGAGTCCCATGATGTCTTTTATGAAGATTTGGGGTTGTGAGGCTTACGTTCGACGTCAAGTCTCAAATAAACTAGGACCCAAATCTGATAAGTGTTATTTTGTAGGATATCTCAAGGAAACAAAGGGATATTACTTTTACAATCCCACACTAGGCAAAGTGTTTGTCGCTAGAAATTGTGTTTTTCTAGAAAAGGAGTTTATTTCTAGAAGAACTAGTGGGAGTAAAATCCATCTTGAAGAAGTTCAAGATGCAGATAGTACTGAGGTCTTAATGGACATTGAGCAGGCACCACAAGATGTTGTGGATCATGAGATTGTTGCACAAGAAGTTGTGGAACAACAAGCTGTTCAAGTAGATCAACCTCTTCGCATATCTGATAGGATACGTCGTTAACCTGAGAGATACTCATTTCTCTTGTCTAACCATGATGACGTTACGCTCATTGAGTTGAATGAGCCTACATCTATCAAGAAGCTGTGATGAGCCTAGATTCTGAGAAATCGCTAGAGGCCATGAGATCTAAAATGGAATCCATGTACACTAACCAAGTATGGACTTTGGTTGATCCACCTGAGGGAATTAAACCCATTGGGTGTAAGTGGGTCTTTAGAAGAAAGACTGACATGGATGGACGCCTGCATACCTATAAAGGGTGATTGATAGCTAAAGGTTTCAAACAAATTCATGGTATCGACTATGATGAAACCTTTTCACCAGTGGCAATGCTTAAGTCTATTCGGATCATGCTTGCTATTGCAGCTTACCATGACTACGAGATATATGGATGTTAAAACCGCATTCCTAAATGGGAATTTACTCGAGGATGTGTACATGACACAACCTGAGGGTTTTATAGATCCAGAGCATGCTGGAAAGGTATGTAAATTACAAAGGTTCATTTATGGGCTAAAGCAAGCTTCTCGAAGCTGGAATCTTCGATTTGATAATGCAATCCAAGTGTTTGGTTTCATCAAGAATGAAGATGAACTCTGTGTCTACAAGAGGATTAGTAGGAGCACAGTTGTCTTCCTGATCTTGTATGTAGATGGCATACTCCTCATTGGGAATGATATCCCTTCACTACAGTCTGTGAAGACGTGGCTAGGGAATTGTTTCTCAATGAAAGACTTAGGTGAAGCAGCCTATATCGTAGGCATCAAGATCTATAGAGATAGATCTAAGAGATTGTTTGGCTTAAGTCAGAGTACATATATTGACAAGGTGCTTAATCGTTTTGCCATGCAGAATTCCAAGAAGGGATTTCTGCCAATGTCACATGGTGTGAGTCTTTCGAAGACTCAAGGTCCCCCTTCTAAGGAGGAGAGAGATCGTATGGATCAGTTCCCTTATGCATCCGCTATAGGGTCTATCATGTACGCCATACTTTGTACTCGACCAGATGTCTCGTATGCTTTGAGCATGACGAGCAGGTACCAGTCAGATCCAGGTGAAAGTCACTGGACAACTGTCAAGAATATTCTTAAGTACTTACGAAGGACGAAAGAATATTTCTTAATATTTGGAGGTGATGAGGAGCTAGCTGTAAAGGGTTACAGTGACGCAAGCTTTCAAACAGACAGGGATGATTTTAGATCGCAGTCAGGGTATGTATTTTGCCTGAATGGTGGCGCTGTGAGCTGGAAGAGTTCGAAGTAGGACACAGTCACAGATTCTACAACAGAGGCCGAGTATATTGTCGCGTCTGAGGCAGCAAAAGAGGTTGTTTAGATCTGGAAGTTCATTGCAGAGCTTGGTGTGATTCCTAGCATTGTGGACCCGATAGACCTCTATTGTGACAACAATGGGGCTATTGCACAGGCTAAGGAACCTCGGTCACATCAGCGGACCAAACATATACTACGGCGCTTCTATCTCATTAGAGAGATCATCGATAGAGGAGAAGTGAGGATATGCAGAGTACCCACTGAGGCTAACATCGCGGATCCTTTGACCAAGGCTTTGGCACAAAAGAAACATGATGGTCACACTAGGTCACTGGGTATTAGATATTACAGTGATTGGCACTAGTGCTAGTGAGCGATTGTTAGTAGGAGTCCTAGAGCCAATTATGTGATGATTGACTAGGGACAATTTGTATCATATTCTATTATTAATAAAGGCATGTTTGGTTATTATACTTACTTTGTATTTGTGTCAAATAACTAAGTATAATAATGTCCTTGGGTAGTAGGTTCTTATCTACATTATATCGATTAGTTGAATCGATAGTGAGATGATGTAGAGAACACTACTCTAAATCATTCCTAGTCAAGCATTAATATTCAAGGACAATATTAATGCATGGAGACAAGCATGTAGGTCAACTGATGACTTGAGCTCACAAGTCATGGATATGTGATATCAAGTTGACACATGGGTATACATTGGAGAATGTGTACTGAATGACCCGCCATGAGAAAGTTTCATAGATTGTCATATGAGTGTCATAAACTTTCTCATGTGACTATTGGTATAAATAGTCCTTAGACCTGAAGTCACTATGGTTCCCTACATAAGGAGTTATGTACTTTGGTATCATCAAACGTCACCCGTAATAGGGTGGACTATAAAGGCGATCACTGGGTATGTAATGAATTATGTGTTGGATCGACGAAAACGATAGAGGGGGGGGTGAATATCGTAAAAAACTTTTTCGGACTAAGAAAGAGCAAATACGCAACGGAAAGAAATTAAGTGCACAAGAACACAAGTCAATTTTTTACTTGGTTCGGAGTCGCGGTCGGCTCCTACTCCAAGGCCCACGGTCCTTGACCGTTTACTTTGGGCAATACTATGATCGCAATAAAGATTTACAAGTTAAGTACAAGAGTATATCAGGAAATTGAAATTGCTACACTTTTCGTTACCGACGCCCGAGGTGGATCGAATTTCGGAGCAGAGGGTCGTCGTCGGTACTGGGATCTCGAAGTCGGAGTTTGCCGGGGCGCAGCGCTTGAACGAAAAGCTTTGGAGCGTTGAGAAACAGTGATGTCGAAGCCTTGGGGGTGAACCCCCTTTTATAGTGCCCATGGGGGCGCCTGATTCGTTGGGGGCGCCTGACACGTGCCTTCACCTGCGAGAAACTCAATCCGCAGCTCAGTCAGCGTTTATCCCCTACGATTCGGCCCCTGGGCTGACTGGGGTGCCCGAGACCTCTCGGGCTCCTAGGTTGACCTGGTTCATTGGCTTCGTGGAAAATTTGCTTCGATGGCTGCTTTGGCTTTGACCTTGGGCGCCTGGGACCTCCCGGGTGCCTAGCCCAGTGCAGTTCGAAGAGGTCTTGCTTCCTTGCTATTTTGTCCTTTTACCTTGCGCGCCCGGGACCTCCCAGGCGCCTAGCCCAATGACCTGCCCCCTTCCTTTGGGGCGTTCTGAGCTGTAGAAACAAAATCCTTCGGTCCCTGCAACCAAGGTTAGTTCCAAAACAAACTAAGCAAGAGTGTTAGTCATTATTTACAGCCGTAGCTGTCTTTGTTCTGACTTCAGGTCTCCCAAATGGAACCCTAGGTCGAACCGACGCCTACTGTTCCCTCGACGGGGAATGCGTCCTCACCTACTCCTCTCAGGAGAGTTTACCTTTTGCCAACCGGCTCCTCCGGTTGGACTTTTGCCCAATCCACCTGACCAGGTCTTCGTGCCCAACTTCCGGTCAGGTCTTCGGTGCCCAGCCCCTTGCCAGGACTTCGTGCCCAGTCCTCGACCAGGACTTCTTTGCCCAGTCCTCGACCAAGACCTCTTTGCCTGACTTCCGGTCAGGACTTCTTGCCTAGTCCTTGACCAGGACTTCTTTGCCTAGTGTACATAGGACTTCTTCCTGCACACTCAATGAAAAAGTTAGAACACAACAACATCTTAACTTCTGAACCCTTTGCCATTATCAAAACTCTGATTTGATTTAGGTGCTGCCTATACCAACATTATGCGGAGGGATGTGAGTGATGTAGATGAGATCTATCCCTCCCATATGACGGGAGTGATATCTGTGGGCCCCTTGATCGAGTAGGACTACTAAAACACATGGTCATGCTCAAATGAGTCAATATGAGATATTGAGCTCATTTGTTTGAGTGAGTCTACTCGGGGATCAAGAAACACAAGATTGACTGAGAATGACACGGTCTATGCCTCATTGGTCAATCTAGATATCAAGGATAGAAGGACAACGTTATACATTATCGTAGTCACGGAGGTTAAGTCGGATCTCGACTTTTCTTGTTACTTGGGTAGCAATGATGCATTGTTAGATGCCGCTCATTGCTTATGTGTCTAAAGTGGTTTAGACACATTGCCAACGTTACGAGAACCTATTGGGTCACACACTAAGGACACGATGCTTCGGAAATTAATTGATCTTGGTTTGACTAAGATTTGATTCGAATTGGATTAATTGAGTTAGACTCAAGTGAATCCAATTAGATTATGGGATTGAGTCTAATTTGAGTTACACTCATCTAGATTAGACTCAACCACTTAATTATGGATAATATTCATTAAAGGGTTTAATAAAATATTATTTAAGAGGAAGACTAAGAGACATTCTATTCATTAGATGAATAGAATACTAAGAGTCTCAAGGGATACCAAGAGTCTTGGTATTCATTGGGTTTTATTAGCATTAAGATTAGAGGAGCTCAGGGGGCATAGACCCTTGGTATTCATTAGATGAGTATAAATACCCCCCCCCTCCCTTGTTAAAGGCTAGAGGGTGCATCTCTCTTCCTCTTCTTTCTTCCTCCTTGTCCATAACTCCCTAGTGGAGGTTCTTGTGCTTTGTGAACCATCCCAAGTTGCTAGCACAACTAAGGTGGTTCCTCTCCGAGGCGTAGATCATGTTCATGTGGATACGCATAGAGGCACGGACACTTGAACGTGCAAGAGTTCCGGTGAACCAAAGGACTAGTGGGATAAGCGAAGCGCACGCGACAAAGGTATTCCTATAAGATAGGAATTGTAGATCACATTGTATGAGTTTTCTTTCTCATGGATCACTCGAGGGATCTTATTTGCGGTGCGATTTTAAATATTTTTACCTATAGATCCCTTTATAATATGTCAATTATATATGCCTCTTGTGTTTTGGAACTAACCCTGATTGCAAGAACAAAGGGATGAAGTTTCTGCATTCAGGCACCTCAATGGTGTGAGGCGCCTCACTGGGCTAGGCGCCTGTGAGGAGACAGGCGCCCCAGTGCAAGGCTACTCCAAGCATTCGATGTAAACTTCCATGCAAGCCTCTGGACCAAGTCAGCTCAAGCGCTTCAATGAAGGGGATAGGCAATGACCAAGCCTGCGGATTAGTGTTCGTGCAAGAGAGGCCACGTGTCAGGCGCCCCCTTCGATATAGGTGCCCCACTGACTGCTATAAAAGGGGGTTCACCCCCAAGGCTTCCATACCAATTTCTTTCAACTCTTACGCTCAAGCGCTCCGCTCCGACAAGTTCCATACTCGTGATTCAAGCGCTGACGACGACCCGCTACTCCGAAAACTTCCAACCTCTCTGGTCGTCAGTAAA
Organism: Boesenbergia rotunda; assembly: GCA_024364735.1. Taxonomy (NCBI): domain Eukaryota; kingdom Viridiplantae; phylum Streptophyta; class Magnoliopsida; order Zingiberales; family Zingiberaceae; genus Boesenbergia; species Boesenbergia rotunda. The sequence goes on along the minus strand of JAGFNQ010001830.1, from coordinate 228,901 downwards.
ACTGATTTTTCTTTAAAGTGTTGTAACTCTATTTTTCAATTCTATATTTCTACACTCAAATTGTAATCTTTCATGAAAATATAGAATTGCCCATCGTAAATGGTCACGGACCGTGGGCCTTGGAGTAGGAGCCGACCGCGACTCCGAACCAAGTAAAAGGGGGTTCACCCCCAAGGCTTCTATACCAATTGCTTTCAACTCTTATGCTCAAGCGCTCCGCTCCGACATGTTTCATACTCGTGATTCAAGCGTTGACGATGACCCGCTGCTCCGGAAACTTCCAACCTCTTCGGTCGTCGGTGAAACTGATTTTTCTTTAATTTGTTGTAACTCTGTTTTTCAATTCTATATTTGTAAACTCGAATTGTAATCTTTCACGAAAATATAGAATTGCCCATTGTAAATGGTCACTGATCGTGGGCCTTGGAGTAGGAGCCGACTGCGACTCCTAACCAAGTAAAAAGAACTTGTGTTAGCGATTGGTTTTCATTTTTCCGTTGCGTAATTGCTCTATTTATCCTAAATTTTTACGAACGATATTCACCCCCCCTCTATCGTTTCTATCTGATGCCACAAGTGGTATCAGAGCGGGTGGCTCAAACCTGGTGCAACCACCAGTTTGAGAATTTTTTTTCGGGTTTTCGTATTATTTTCAACAAGAATTTAAGTACTTAGAAAATTTTCAAAAATAGTTTTGAGTTAAGTACTTAGAATATTTTTCACAAGAAAATTTTGGAGTAAGTACTTAGAATATTTTCAACAAGAATTTAAGTACTTAGAAAATTTTCAAAAGGAATTTAAGTACTTAGAAAATTTTTAAAACTTTACTTTTTGAAAAAAGGAGATAAAAGTTTTTGAAAAAAAAAATTAATTTGAAAAAATTTAAATTTTAAAACCTTCTTTTCTCTCCTTTCCAATCTCTCCCCCTTTGCCATATATCAAAGAAAATATAGCAAAAAAAATGAGTAAGGAAAGTAAAGTGTTGTATTGAACCAATTCTATGCATAAACTGGACTAAGTCAATTTAAATTTTCTTTCGGGTCCTATCTAACCCAGTTAGCTACTTAGTAACTGTTATAAATAGTAGCTTTCGCTAGGGTTAGTCATGTTAAGTGATCTGATCATGTTAGATTTTCTAAGCTTGACACTTAACCTGATTACTGTTCAATTGGTATTTATTGCCCCAATTACTGCAGATGCACTGACTTAAAGCATCATGAATCAAGGTATAGACCTAAGCATCTCAACCCAGTCTAGGTTATCAATCAAAAGTACCCTAAGGTGCTTGTGAGATGCTGGCTTCTAGATCTATAGGTGCATGCAGTTCTAGGGTTAGGGCCTAAGCTAAGTCCATTTGCGAAAAAACTCTAGTTTTGAAGGGGGTAAGTTTTTTAAAAAAACTAACTCAGAAAATCATTTTTAAAAAAATAAAAAGTGATTTTACAAATAAATATCAGATAAGTAATAAAACAGTTTTGAAAAAAAACATAAGTAGAGCAGTCCTATTCTACTAAGCAAAATATTCATTTAGTAGCTAGTAAAAGGCAGATAACTCACCAAGTAAACAGCTAGAGATATGATAAGTGCATAAAAAGTCAACTGGTCGAAAGCAAGGACTAGTACAGTCATACATGAGTCAAGTATGAGTCAATAGTACAATAAGATAGCTAAAATCATCTGGAGTCTAAGAGGAGGGTCCCGGAGGAAAGAATGGGTCAGGCTGCCAAGATTGGAACAAGGGCATCATCTCATTATGTCGGGCCTGATTTGCCTCATGTTCAGCTCGGAGGGCATCCATGTACTCAATGTGATGTGCCTCTTTTGCCTAGCGATCGGCTAGAATAGCTTCCATGTGCTCGTTATGGTAGGCTCGTTTTACATCGTGCTCTGCTTGAATTGCATCGACCGACTCGATGTGGTGGGCCTCCACCTCCTCTCGGAGGCTATGAACCTCTGTCTGAAGTAGTGTCAGTCTCTCGTCGATCGTCGGAGGTGGGGGCTAGTTCATATGCTCCTGAATCTCGACAGCGAGATCTGCAACGTCGACCTCTACCTCCTCATCGGAATCGATCTGGGCTCCTACTCTCTGGCGTCTCCATGATAGACCCCCGGTGACCAAGACCTCTATGCCCGCTAGGGAAAAATTTCTATACCTAATTTCGTCAAATTCGATCATCGTGGTCATCTCTCCAACGGTAATATCGTGACCGTGATGGTGAAGAAGGGAAGTGATGATGTGGCATTAAGGGGTGCGTACTCGACCCTGAGTCGTAACACTGGACGCATATAGAATGGTGTGGAACATGTGAAGTCCAATATCTATGTCTAAGTGGTGGATCAAAGCATACAGCAAGAAGGTATGGAATGGTCGTATGGTCGCGACATCCCTAGTGGTCAAGGGAAGAATGCAACGAACCAGAACTCTATAAAGAGTGTAGTCCTTGACCCTAAGATCTACTGACTGAAATCGTCTAACCAAAGGGTTACGGGCATCTCTATAGAAATATGAATAAAGGGTGTCTAGATCAATATGGGAGTAGGGAGGAGCAAAGGGAGGGTCTCTAGGAGGGTAACAGCAGAACATGGACTAGGAAGGCCGTAGTCCAAGGAATCTATTAAACAACGAGGGTGTGATAGTCAAAGGCATCCCCTGTACTGTGGAGACATAGCTAAGGTCATCTTGTCTGACTAGGTTGTTGTAAAACTCTGCACATAGGGTCGTGTTCACAGGATGGGTGCAGAAGACAAGCTGGCCAAGTTGATAGAAATTGATGACGTCCATAGCTACTGGACAGGACTGAGTGAAAAATTACCTATTCAAGAAACTTGTTTTGATAGGTTTATAGGTCGTCCTAGCGAACTTATTGAATAGTTCTAAGGTCGGAAACCTAGGGTCAGGGCTAGGCTCGGTCCCGGGGTTGGGTTGATTAGCACGACGTTTTCTAAAATAATAAGGACAATGCATTATAAAAACAAACAAAAAAAATTATAAATGCGTAAACATGATACCGGGGAGCCATGGTTGAAGTTGGACGTTTGAGGGCACGAGAAGGGCTTTCGGGCGCCTTGGGAGGAGAAGAGTTAGAAAGGAGGTTTGTTTTTGGGGTGGCAAATGAAGGAAGAATCGGTGGCCTTATATAGGGGTTGGCCGGGCACCCAGGAGGTCTAGGTGCCTGGTTCAGGTGTCAGTTTTCTTCGGCAGCTTTTGCTACCTTGACCGTTGGCCTTGGGGGCGCCCGTGAGGACCTGGGCGCCTGCAGTCAGCTATCATTCGTGGCAGCTTTTGCTGCCTTGAATGGAGATAAAGACCTAGGCGCCCGATAGGTCACGGGCGTCCGAGTCAGCTGGGTAAGGTTGACAGCTTTTGCTGTCTTGGTCGATGAGAAAGTTGGGGGCGCTCGAAAGGTCCCGGGCGCCAGTGTTGACCATGGTTTGACTCTTGACCATTTGACCAGGTTTGACAGTTTTGACCTGGTTTGACTCTATTGACCAACTAACAATTAAGTCAATTAAGCTCTACATTACATGATTCAATAATTTTACTTGACAAAAGTACAGAAACCAGATGAATTTTAAGTTAAGTTAAGACCTAACCATCTCACCCGGTATATAGTGTTGATGTAGTCTGACCCGATTGTTGTTTTGGTGTTGACAACGATTTAAGTTTGGTTGAATGAATTTAGATTAAGTCCAGGTGGATCGGAAGATCACACGCTGGCATGGGAAAAGACCTAGTGGGACTAGGCACACATAGTGGGACTAGGTGAAGTCCAGGTGGATCGGGGAGATCGTACGCTGGCATGGGAAAAGACCTAGTGAGACTAGGAACACCTAGTGGGACTAGGTAAAGTCCAGGTGGATCGGGGAGATCGTACGTTGGCATGGGAAAAGACCTAGTGGGACTAGGCACACCTAGTGGGACTAGGTGAAAACCCTAGTGAGTGAAGTCAGGTCCTAGCTTGGGAAGCTAGGTTGGATGAAACCCTGGTGAGTAAAGCCATGTCCTAGCTTGGGAAGCTAGGTTGGATGAAACCCTGGTGAGTGAAGTCAGGTCCTAGCTTGGGAAGCTAGGTTAACTGAAACCCTAGTGAGTGAAGCCAGGTCCTAGCTTGGGAAGCTAGGTTGGATGAAACCCTGGTGAGTGAAGCTAGGTCCTAGCTTGGGAAGCTAGGTTGAATAAAACTCTGGTGAGTGAAGCCAGGTCCTAGCTTGGGAAGCTAGGTTGAACGAAGTCCCAGTGAGTGAAGCTGGGCACGGAGTCTTGGTCCGGGGGACTGAGCACGAGTCAGAGAAGGCTAGGAAGCCTGTTCTCTTGACTTATGGTGGAGTTGGCCTTGGCTAGATCGGTCTGGTGATCGATCCAGATAAGTCTGATCGGTCTGGTGACCGATCAGGGAGAGAACAGAAACATTGGTTGGCTTCTGTTTGGCTCCTGATTGGTCTGGTGACCGATCAGGGAGACCTCCTAATCGTTCTGGTGAACGATCAGAGGGATCTCAAAGCCCTTCTGTGGAGAATCATGATCAGTCAGGCTGACCGATCAAACATCGCGAGTTCCTCATTATGACCGATCAGGCTGAAGGCTGATCGGTCAGGGAGTGCCCTGATCGGTCCCCAGACCGATCAGGCCATAACCTGATCGGTCTAGTGACCGATCAATGAGTTTGGCCTGCGAAGCTGGAGAAACACTCAGCAAAGGGGTGGATCGGTCGGGTGACCGATCCACGACCTGTGATCGATCTGGTGAGCGATCACTAGAAGTCGCGATTCCAGTTTTCTCACTGTGGACCAATCAGGCTGGAGCGTGATTGGTCTGAGCCTATCCTGATCGGTCCGGTGACCAATCAGGGTCCTCTCTGATCGGTCTGGTGACTGATCAGAAGTTGAACTTTAATTCAAAATGCGCTGTCAGAGTTCTGATCGCGTTCTGATTTCTACTGATACACTACTGATATCTGCTCTGATCGTCTGATAATTGATTCTCTGTTGATTTGCTGTGCTAAACAACTAAGTGTGCAGGTAACTCAGGATTACACAAGGAGTGTCAAATGGAGGCTTTCGCTACAGCAGGTTTGGCTGTTTGCTCTCGCAGGATACAACGTCTTCTGTCTTCTGGCGAACGACTGGGAAGCTGACCTGAGGCTCAACTGGAGGGAGTCCAGAAGAGGTCAGGGGTAGTTGGGTTGTTGCAGATAAGCAGCTGGTGAGCTGCAGAGGAGCGTCTGGTGACCTGGGGAAGGGAGCAGGTTAAGTGTTGGCTGGCGAAGAAGAGAAGGCATGACTTGAGCTCTCGATCTCTTCTGGCAACAACACTTCATCTTCTTGGCAATCACTCTGAAGCTTCAAGTGAACTCTTGCAAATCATTATGATCCTTGAAGCAATTCGTTGAGACACAGCAAACTTGAGCGCTTGGAAGAAGCAGAGAGCTTGGCGAGTCCATCAGCAACCAGACACGAAGAGCAGGGAGTTCTTGCGTGAGGTTTGTGCTGGGTGGAGCTCGGTGTAGAGCTCTTGTGTTCCTTCTGTCCGAGTGCTCTGTAAGCCTTCTTGGGTTTCACTGTCATTATTTTCTTTACATTGTTGAAACTGCTGTGGAGAGGTTTCTCCACCGAGAAGGAGGATTTGATATCCGGATTTTTCGGGGCCTGATCTGCCGACGATCAAGGGATCGCCCACCTTACGGGCACGCCAAGGAGTAGGGACAAGTTATCCCCGAACCTTGTATATCCTCATCGTTAGCATTTACGATTGTCTATTTAGTTTCTACTATTTTGTTTCTGCTTTTATTTTTGCTTCCGCTGCTAACCGTTAAGTGCAGAAGATTTCAAAAGAGCTTAGTTTTCAATAATCGGCTTCTAGGTCTTGGCGAGGCACTAGGCCTTCTTTGGCCGTAGCCTTATTGGATCATCAACCCTTTCCTTGACAAAGCCTTTTATTGAAAATCCATCTTCAAGTCACTCCTTGAAAGATTTTGGTCTAACTAGTTTGGGTTTTGGATCGGTAGCTTCGGCTATTTCCACCATAAATGTTTCCCTAACGTACTATCATCTCACCTCCACCCAATACTATGTTGTCCAAATTTCAATTAAATCATTTTAGTCCTTAATCTAACCAGTCCTAGGTCTAAGCATGATAATTTGCAGAAATAAATAAACAATCATGCATGCAAATTTAAATTAAGGAAAGAAAAATAATTTATCTAATTATAAAAATTGTTTTTAAATTGGCTCCCGCTAGACTAAAGCCACGGTAATGATTGGGCAAGATATGAATCTTGTCCTTGGGGAACCAATACTGGTTTGGTCTAGCTTGGTTATTCAAGCAAAGTTTGGGTACCCATGTCTGAACTTTGGGTCTAGATTGGTTCAATACAGCATAGTATGACCTTTGTCTCGACTTGGTTCGATACCCTAACCCAGATCGATTTAGAACTGACTTCTGTTTTCCAAGGATCATGTCAAGACCCTTGGAACCCGAAGTGAATCGTTCTAAAGCCGCCCTAAGGTCCTTGACTTGAGTTTTCGAGGAGGAGTTCTCTTTCTCAAGTTTTTCAACTTGAGTAGAGGTTCCTTCTTGAACCTTCTCGGTCAAGGATCTAGAGTCAACTTCCTCTTTCAGGAGTTTTACTTCCTATCGGAGGGACTCAACTCGGATTTTGGCTTTCACCAAGTTACAAGATAGGTAAGCAATTAACTTTGATAATTCAACTTCAGAATAACCAGTTACCGTTATTTTGCCGTTCTCCGAAATGGTGAGCCTTTCGTCGTCCGGCTCCGATTCCGATCCGGTGTCGATGTCTTCCGAAGCGGTCAGGGTGAGAAGGTTTGATTGTGGGGCCTCTTCTTATTCTTCGGAGGAAGATTCGTCCCATGTGGCTTGAAGAGCCTTCTTCCTTCGAGTCTTCTTGGCTTCTTTTAAATTAGGGCACTCCGATTTGTAGTGTCCCTTCTTGTTGCATTCGTAGCAGGTCACGATTTGGTCTTTAACATTGAGGGTTCAGCTGGATCTTCCTTCTTTCGACTGACTTTTTTTCTATTGGTATGATGCTTCAGCTCCTTGTAGTAGTCCCGGGCTAGCCGAACCAGCTTGGGTCGATCCCCTTCACCGTCTTCTGAGTCTGAGTCTGAGTCAGACTCGGGTGCAAGTTGAGGCTTTTTCTTGGCTATCTTTCCTTGGTGTTTACCTGCAAGAAAAGCGACACCTTTCTTGGCCAAAGTACTGTTAGTCTGCTCATGTAATTCCAATTCTGAAAATAATTCATCTAATTTTATTTTAGAAAGATCCCTAAAAACCTTGTAAGCATCTACCATAGATGCCCACAGAGTGTTTCTTGGGAAAGCATTTAATGTATACCTGATAAGGTCACAGTTTTCTACCTTGTGACCGATTGTGTGCAGTCCGTTCATCAGCTCCTGGATTCTAGCGTGGAGCTGGGTTGCTGACTTGCCTTCGTTCATTTTGATTGTATACAATCTGTTCAGCAGTAGGTCCCTTTTGCTGATTCTGGTGTCGGAGGTACCTTCGTGCAACTTGATCAGCATACTCCAGAGTTCTTTAGCACTGTTGAAGGGACCCACCTAGTTCAGTTCTTCTTTGGTTAATCTGCACTGCAGCATCTGGGTTGCCTTTGCATCAGCCTCGATCTTTTTCTTCAACAAGGCGTCCCATTCTGTATAGTGCTGTGCCACTCCTTCAACATTCTTGGGGATTTCAAGGCCAGATTAGATAATAATCCACATATCCACCTGAGTTTTCATGTAGACTTCCATCCAACTCTTCCAGTAGGAGAAGTCTTCTCCACTGAAGAGTGGTGGTCTGGCTATGCTGAAACCCTCTTGCATGGCCATTATTATTTCTGAGATAAACAAAAACAAAGAAATTCTGTCCCAAGACTTGGTCTTGGATTAGTAGTGCGGGAAAAAATTAATTGAAAAAAAAGAATCGAGTGGTGTTGCATCAACCTCGATTAACGAGAAAAATTCAAAAAAAATTAAAATTTTTCATAAAATCTGAAAAACTCTCAAATTGGTGGTTGCGCCAAATTTAAGCCACCGCTCTGATACCACTTGTTGGATCGACGAAAATGATAGAGGGGGGTGAATATCGTTAAAAACTTTTTCGGACTAAGAAAGAGCAAATACGCAGCGGAAAGAAATTAAGTGCACAAGAACACAAGTCAATTTTTTACTTGGTTCGGAGTCACAGTCGACTCCTAAACCAAGGCCCACGATCCTTGACTATTTACTTTGGGCAATACTATAATCGCAATAAATATTTACAAGTTAAGTACAAGAGTATATTAGGAAATTGAAATTGCTACACTTTTCGTTACCGACACCCGAGGTGGATCAAATTTTGGAGCAGAGGGTCGTCGTCGGTACTGGGATCTCGAAGTCGGAGTTTGCCGGGGCGCAGCGCTTGAACGAAAAGCTTTGGAGCGTTGAGAAACAGTGATGTCGAAGCCTTGGGGGTGAACCCCCTTTTATAGTGCCCATGGGGGCGCCTGATTCGTTGGGGGCGCCTGACACGTGCCTTCACCTGCGAGAAACTCAATCCGCAGCTCAGTCAGCGTTTATCCCCTACGATTTGGCCCCTGGGCTGACTGGGGTGCCCGGGACCTCTTGGGCACCTGGGTTGACCTGGTCCATTGGCTTCATGGCAAATTTGCTTCGGTAGCTGCTTTGGCATTGACCTTGGGCGCTCGGGACCTCCCGGGCGCCTAGCCCAGCGCAGTTCGAAGCGGTCTTGCTTCCTTATTGTTTTGGCCTTTTACCTTGGTCGCCCAGGACCTCCCAAGTGCCTAGCCCAGTGACCTTCCTTTGGGGCATTCTGAGCTGCAGAAACATAATCCTTCGGTCCCTGCAACCAAGGTTAGTTCCAAAACAAACTAAGCAAGAGTGTTAGACATTATTTACAGCCGTAGCTGTCCTGGTTCTGACTTCGGGTCCCCCAAATGGAACCCTAGGTAGAACCGACGCCTACTATTCCCTCAACGGGGATCGCATCCTCACCTACTCCTCTCAAGAGAGTTTACCTTTTGCCAACCGGCTCCTCCGGTTGGACTTTTGCCCAATCCACCTGACCAGGTCTTCGTGGCCAACTTCCGGTCAGGTCTTCGGTGCCCAGCCCCTATCCAGGACTTCATGCCCAGTCCTCGACCAGGACTTCTTTGCCCAGTCCTCGACCAAGACTTGTTTGCCCGACGTCCGGTCAGGTCTTCTTGCCCAGTCCTTGACCAGGACTTCTTTGCCTAGTGTACCTAGGACTTCTTCCTACACACTCAATGAACAAGTTAGAACACAACAACATCTTAACTTCTGAACCCTTTGCCATTATCAAAACCCAGGGTTGACTTATGTGCTGCTTGCACTAACATTATGCGGAGTGATGTAGATGAGATCTATCACTCCCATATGACAAGAGTGATATCTGTGGGCCCCTTGAACGAGTAGGACTACTAAAACGTATGATCATGTTCAAATGAGTCAATATGAGATATTGAGCTCATTTGTTTGAGTGAGTCTACTTGGGGATCAAGAAACACAAGATTGACTGAGGATGACATGGTCTATGCCTCATTGGTCAATCTAGATATCGAGGATAGAAGGACAACGTTATATATTATCGTAGTCACGGAGGTTAAGTCGGATCTCGACTTTTCTTGTTACTTGGGTAGCAATGATGCATTGCTAGATGCCGCTCATTGCTTATGTGTCTAAAGTGGTTTAGACACATTGCCAACGTTATGAGAACCTATTGGGTCACACACTAAGGACACGATGCTTCGGAGATTAATTGATCTTGGTTTGACTAAGATTTGATTCAAATTGGATTAATTGAGTTAGACTCAAGTGAATCCAATTAGATTATGAGATTGAGTCTAATTTGAGTTAAACTCATCTAGATTAGACTCAACCACTTAATTATAGATAATGTTCATTAAAGGGTTTAATAAAATATTATTTAAGAGGAAGGCTAAGAGACATTCTATTCATTAGATGAATAGAATACTAAGAGTCTCAAGGGATACTAAGAGGCTTGGTATTCATTGGGTTTTATTAGCATTAAGATGAGAGAAGCTCAAGGGACATAAACCCTTGGTATTCATTAGATGAGTATAAATACCCACCCCCTGTCAAAGGCTAGAGGGTGCATCTCTCTTCCTCTTCTTTCTTCCTCCTTGTCCATAACTCCCTAGTGGAGGTTCTTGTGCTTTGTGAACCATCCCAAGTTGCTAGTACAACTAAGGTGGTTCCTCTCCGAGGCATAAATCGGGTTCGTGTGGATACACATAGAGGCACAGACACTTGAACGTGCAAGTGATCCAACGAAACAAAGGACTAGCGGGATAAGCAAAGGGCACGCGACAAAGGTATTCCTATAAGATAGGAATTGTAAATCACTTTGTATGAGTTTTTCTTTCGCATGGATCGCTCGAGGGATCTTATTTCTGTTGCGATTTTAAATATTTTTACCTATAGATCCCTTCATAATATGTCAATTATATATGCCTCTTGTGTTTTGAAACTAACCCTGATTGCAAGAATGAAGGGATGAAGTTTCTGCATTCAGGCGCCTCAATGGTGTGAGGCGCCTCTCTGGCCTAGGCGCCTATGAGGAGACAGGCGCCCCAGTGCAAGGCTACTCTAAGCATTCGATGTAAACTGCCACGCAAGCCTCTAGACCAAGTCAGCTCAGGCGCTTCAATGAAGGGGATAGGCGCTGACCAAGCCTGCGGATTAGAGTTCATGCAAGAGAGGCCACGTGTCAGGCGCCCCCTTCGATACAGGTGCCCCACTGATTGCTATAAAAGGGGGTTCACCCCCAAGGCTTCCATACCAATTTCTTTCAACTCTTACGCTCAAGCGCTCCGCTCCGACAAGTTCCATACTCGTGATTCAAGCGCTGACGACGACCCGCTACTCCGAAAACTTCCAACCTCTCTGGTCGTCAGTAAAACTGATTTTTCTTTAAAGTGCTGTAACTCTATTTTTCAATTCTATATTTCTACACTCAAATTGTAATCTTTCACGAAAATATAGAATTGCCCATCGTAAATGGTCACGGACCGTGGGCCTTGGAGTAGGAGCCGACCGCGACTCCGAACCAAGTAAAAAGAACTTGTGTTAGCGATTGATTTTCATTTTTCCGCTGCATAATTGCTCTATTTATCTTAAATTTTTACGAACGATATTCATCCCCCCTCTATCGTTTCTATCCGATCCCACAAGTGGTATCAGAGCGGGTGGCTCAAACCTGGAACAACCACCAGTTTGAGAATTTTTTTCGATTTTTTGATTTTTTTCGTTCGTGTTTTTTTCGTTAATCGAGGTTGGTGCAACACCACTCAATTTATTTTTCATTATTAATATTCTTCCAGCATTACTAATCCAAGACTAAGTCTTGGAACAAGTTTCTTCTTATTTCTTTTTTAGTTAAAAACTAAATGGCCATACAAGAGGGTACAGCACCGCCAGACCCCCGCTTTTCAGTGGAGAAGATTTCTCCTACTGGAAAAGAAGGATGGAAGTCCACCTGAAAACTCAGGTGGACATGTGGATAATTATCCAGTCTGGGCTGGAAATCCCTAAAAATGCACAATGCGTGGTGCAACATTATACCGAGTGGGACGACCCACTATAGAAGAAGATCGAGGTCGATGCAAAAGTAACTCAAACCCTGCAATGCGGCCAAACAAAAGAAGAGTTGAACCGTATAGGACCCTTCAACAGCGCTAAGGAGCTTTGGAACAAACTAATCGAACTTCACGAAGGAACTTCCGACACAAGAATCAGCAAAAGAGATCTGTTGCTTAACAGACTCTACACAATTAAGATGCACGATGGCGAGACAACATCCCAACTCCACGCCAGAATCCAAGAACTGATGAACGGACTGCACACGATAGGTCACAAGGTTGAAAACCGTGACCTGATAAGGTACACTTTAAATTCTTTTCCTAGAAACTCACTGTGGGCATCTATGGTGGATGCTTACAAGGTTTCTAGGAATCTATCAAAAATAAAATTAGATGAGTTATTTTCAGAGTTAGAATTGCATGAACAGACTAATGCTACCTTGGTTGAAAAAGGTATAGCTTTTGTTGCAGGTAAAACTCAAGGAAAGACTCCCAAGAAGAAGCCTCAACTAGCACCCGAGTCCGACTCAGACTCGGAATCAGAAGGTAGTGAAGGGGATCGACCCAACTTGTTTCGGCTAGCTCGGGATTACTACAAGGAACTTAAGTACCAAACGAGCAAGAAAAAGTCAAGCCGAAGAAAGGAAGATCCAGCAGAACCTTCAACGAGCTTGAAAGGTAAAAGTAACGTCATCTGCTACGAATGCAACCAGAAGGGACACTTCAAGTCAAAGTGTCCCAACCGAAAGGAAAACAAGAAGGCACGGAGAAAGAAGGCTCTTCAAGCCACCTGGGACGAGTCATCTTCCGAAGAAGAAGAAGAAGTCCCGCACGCAAACCTGCTTACCTTGACTGCCTCGGAAGACGTCAACTCCGGATCAAAATCAGAACCAGACAAGGACTCCGACACCGGAAGACTCACAATCTCAGAGAACAAGCAAATCACTGTAAGAGGTTATTCTGAATTTGAATTATCTAAATTAATCTCTTATTTGTCTCATAACTTAGCGAAATCCAAAATCCGGGTTGAGTCCCTCCGACAGGAAGTAGAATGCCTGAAAGAGGAAGCTGACTCGAGATCCTTGGCCGAGCAAATTCAAGAAGGAACCTCAACTCAAGTTCATAAGCTTGAGGAAGAGAATTCCTCCTTGAAAACTCAAGTCAAGGAACTCAGAATAGCCTTAGAACGGTTTGTTGAGGCAATCTGTGGTCCGGAGTGACCATGTGTTTTGATGTTTGGGCAAAGGGTTTAAGTTAGGTTTACCCTTGTGTTCTTATATGTGTATGTTGAGTGTGCAGGTTGTACAGGTTACATATATGGACTTGACTGGACGGCCTCGGTACGGTGAAGGGTGGCATGGAGACAAGCTGGAGGCTTGTGTGCGCACTTGAGGGACCTTGGTGAGCAGGGACGATGAGCTGATGGGTGCCGACTTCGAGGCATGCGTGAAGGATGGCATGGAAGCAAGCTGGAGGCTTGCGTGCATCCGAGGGACGGGAGCCGAAGATGAAGAGGGCGTGAAGGCAACAGTCGAGGCTGCGGAAGAGGAGTTAGTCGAGTCGTGAGAGTACGAGTGCAGTGTGATTGTACTCGGGAAATCCTAGGGTTTGAGTGCGGAGTGGAATGTACTCAGGAAGGGTAACCTTAGGTGGGTGAGTAGACCAGTCGACTGGCCTGGGGGCAGTCGACTGATGGAACTCACAGAAAGGTCTCAGCCCTGGGACCAGTCGACTGATGGAACTCACAGAAAGGTCTCAGCCCTGGGACCAGTCGACTGCCCTGGGGGCAGTCGACTGGTAGTTGGCTGGTGAGCTGGCAAATTCGAACGTTGGAAGTGTCAACGGTCGAATTTGGCTGGCACCAGTCGACTGCCCTTGGGGCAGTCGACTGGTAGCGAGAAATCAGCCCCGAGTCCTATTTAAAGAGGACTTCGTGGTGGCTAAGTTTCTTGACGAATCATGTCTTGGTTAAAGGCAAGATAGTAGTCTTTGTGCACAGAGGTCTGCTTGGTGTTGTGGCGAGGTTTCTCCACCCACAAGGAGCGACGAGGGCTAGCCGGAGGTTATCCGGGGAGTGATCCACCGACGGATTGTTGGATTAGTCACTCGGCCGGGGTGGATACCAACTAAATACGGTTTGTTAGCATTGTATTTATTGTTTTGTTTGTATTTCCGCTGCGCTAACAATCTTGTAGAGTAAAGAGAATCGACAAACCGCTATTCACCCCCCTCTAGCGTACGGCATCGATCCTAACACGGTTCACTTCGGGTTTCAAGGGTCTTGACATGATCCTTGGAAAGCAGAAGTCCGTTCTTAACCGATCCGGATTATGCTATCGAACTAAGTCAAGACAACGATCATATTATTCTGTATTGAACCAATCTAGAACCCAAGTCCAAGCATGGGTCCCCAAGCTCTGTCTAAATAACCAAGATGGACCAAACCAGTATTGGATCCCCAAGGACAAGATTCACATCTTGCCTAACCCTATTAGAGGCTATAGTCTAGGGGGAGCCAATATAAAAACCATATATATAGTAAGATAATTTTACTTCATTGCTTGCTTGCTTGTCTTTTTTTTTTTGCATTGTTTTTATGCTTACACTTAGGATTGGTTAGATTAAGGACAAATGATTAAATTGAAATTTGAACAACATAGTATTGGGTGGAGGTGAGATGATAGTGCGTTAGGGAAACCTTTCTGGTGGAACTAGCTGAAGCTATCAATCCAAGACCCAAACTAGTTAGACCAAAATCTTTCAAGAAGTAACTTGAAGATGAATTTTCAGTAAACGGCTTTGTCAAGGAAAGGGTTGTTGCTCTAATAAGGCTATGGCCAAAGAAGGCCTTGTGCCTCGCCAAGACCTGGAAGCTAATTACTGAAAATCAAATTCACTTTATTACTTGTTAAATTTGAATCTAACACAAATTTCAATTTATCTTAGATTCAACATATTTTTTCAAAAGTCAATAAATTTAACCTTATAAATTTTTCAAAATTAATTCAATTTCTTTCAAAATTATCCATGTTATTCAAAATTAAAATATTTATTTTTGAAAACTTATCTCACAAAACCCATAAGGTTAACTTGTTTGATCATGTAGAACTGGGTGAGATATCTAGGACCTAAGAGTATAATTCACTATCCTTTTAAATAAAACATAAAGTGCTTTCAAAAGTTATTCAAAATTATCTCTATTTTTTTTATTAATTCAGTTTATTGTACCCCACTTTTTCAACTCTAACAGTTTTTCAAAATATTGAATTTCATGTTGAATATCACAATAAACTCATTTTAAATAGACTCTAGGGCTTGTTTGATTTAGTTATTGATTGGTCAAACATAGTCAACTGAGTCAAACTTGGTCAACCCTGGTCAACTGTCAAACCTTGGTCATTACGGGCGCCTGATGCTTTATCTTCATTCAAGGCAGCCAAAGCTGCCAAAAGTAGCTGACACTTGACTCAGGCGCCCGAGAGGCTCTCGGGCGCCCGTGAAACACTATATAAACAGCCCAACTCTTCCTCATCCATCACATCAATCCGAAGTTACCTCTCATCCCTCTTACTTCCAAGGTGCCTGAAAGCTTATCCTCTACCCTTGAACGCCCTACTTTGACAATGCCTCCCCGGTACCATTTTAATTATGCATTTATAATTAATTTTCTGATTATTTTGCTTAGTGAATGCATAATTTTCTTTACCTATCTAGAAAACGTCATGTTACACAAGCGGACCCCGGGGTCGAACCTAGCCCAGATCCTAGGTTCCAACCTTAGCTTTGTTTAACAAATTCACATCCACCACCTACAAACCTATCAAGACCATTTTCTTGAATAGGCAATTCTTTAGTCAATCTTGCCCGGTAGCAATGGATGCTATTAATTTTTATCAACTGGACCATCCTGTCTATTGTACACATCCAGTAAATTCAACATTGTGTGTCGAATTTTATAACAATCTGGTAAAAATTGATGACCTTTGCTACTCGACCACTGTACAGGGCATTCCTCTTACTATTTCACCATCTTTGTTTAACCGATTCCACGGTTTACGATAGTCACAGTCAACATTTTGTTGTTATCCTCCGACTGACCTTCCCTTCGCTCCCCCCTATTTGCACATCAACCTAGATACTCTTTATTCCTACTTTTACGGAGACGTGCGAAATACGTTGGTGCAGCGGTTTCAGTCCATCGACCTCCGTGTCCAGGACTATGCTCTTTATAGAGTTATAGTCCGTTGTGTTCTCCCAATGACCACCCGGGACGTCGCGACCATGCGACCTTTTCACACTTTCCTCCTCTACGCTATGATCCATCAGTTGGATATAGATATTGGCCTCCACATGTTCCACACCATTATATACGCGTCGAGCGTGTCTACTCACGCCCGAGTGCGGACGTCGTATTGTCATATTATCACCGCCCTCCTTCACCACCATGGTCGCGACGTCACCGCCGGGGAGGTCATCCCAATGACCGAGTTTGATGAAATCGGATCTAGAAATTTCTCTTTAGTGGGTATAGAGATTTCGGTCACCGGGGTCCTATCGTGGAGACGAGAGAGGGCTCGACTCAGGACGACTCAAACGAGGAGATAGAGGTAGATGTTGCTGATCTCGCAGCCGAGATCAACGAGCACTTGTAGGAGCCTCCTCCACCGACCACCGACCACCGACCAGCGCCTGACACTACTACAGAGGGAGATCCACAGCCTCCGAGAGGAGATAGAGGCTCGTCACGCCGAGTTTATGGATACCTTGCAGACCGAACACAATGTGAACCAGGGCTATCATATCGAATACATGGACACCATTCAAGCCGATCGCGAGGCAAATGAGGCTCGACACAACGAAATGATGTCCATGTTCCGGTCATGGTAGCCCGGCCCATTCTACCCCCTGACCCCTCCTCGTAGATCTGAGTGATTTCCAGCTAGTTGACTGTACTCGTACTATTTGACTTGCCCTACATAGTAGGGTTGACATGTGTTTGACTTTACTGGTGCTTGTGTTGACCAGGTGACTTTTATTCAGCTATTGTATCTACTGGCTATCTACTTACCTGACTATTATCTAGCTATTTCATACTTTGATTATTCATTTTTCTGCTAAGTCATTAACTCAAGATTTTTGATGTTAGGGTTGTGCTTAGTAGAATAGAAATATTTTATTTTATTTTCTTAAAATCTTTTCTATTTTTTTCAGAAAATTAGCAATTTGAAAAATCATTTTTTTTCAAGTTTTTGAAGTTTAAAATAATTTCTCAACTTAGTTTTCTTTCAAAACTATCCCCTTCAAAACTAGGGTTTTTACGCAAATAGACTTAGCTTAGGCCTTAACCCTAGAACTACATGCACCTATAGATCTAGAAGCCAATATCTCACAAGCACCTTAGGGTACTTTGATTGATAACCTAAACTGTGTTGAGATACTTAGGTCTATGCCTTGATTTAAGATGTTTTAAGTCAGTGCATCTGCAGTAATTGGGGCAATAAATACAACTTGAACAGCAATCAGGTTAAGTGTCAAGCTTAGAAAATCTAACTTGATCAGATCACTTAACTTGACTAACCCTAGCGAAAGCTACTGTTTTATAATAGTTAGTAAGTAGCTAACTTGGTTAGACAGGACCCGAACAAGAACGGTTCAATTGAGTTTGGTCCTTTTTTCTTGCTTGAAAGTACTAGAGTTGGTTCAATACAGATTTTCAATTTGTCAAACTAGCTCAAATTGAATTGCAATAGTTAATTTTTCTTGCTTATATTTTTTTTGATATATGGCAAAGGGGGAGAGAAAGGAAAGGAGAAATTTTTTAAATTTTTTTTCTCTTTCGCAAAAAAAGTTAAGTAAAAGTCTAAGTGTTTAAAATTTTTTCTAAGTATGTCTAAGTGCTTAAAAACGTTTCTAAGTATTTCAAAACTAAGTATTGCAAATGGTTCTATGTAAATTTTTTAAAAAGGAAAAACTGTATTTAAAATTTTTTTCCTAAATATTTTTTTTGCACAAAGTATTTTCAAGTAAATTTATTCTCTAAGTGTAAAGAATTTTGCAAAAATATTTTTGGAAAATTTTCTAAGTATGGAAAAATTTGTAAAAACCTTTTTGAAAAATTTTCTAAGTATGAAATTTTTTTTTGCAAAAAACTTTTTTTAAGTATAGAAAGCTTGCAAAATGTGTGATCTAAGGTTGCAAAACATTTTGAGAATTTTTCTAAGTACAGAAAGCTTGCAAAATTTGTTATCTAAGGTTGCAAAACTTTTTCAAAAACTTTTTATCTAAGTACAAATACCTCTACACCTAGTCAAAATCTAAAGCACTTAGAAGGTTTACAAAAACCCACATATCATTGAAAAATTTAGGGGGAGAATATTCGTTTCAGGGGGAGAAAATTGAATTTTATTTAAGTATGTCTTAACGATTTCTTTTTGCTTGTTAGAAATGCAATATTTTTTTAACTTAACTTTTTTGAACCGTATTGTCATAAATAAAAAGGGGGAGATTGTTGGTGTCGGAAGCACCAAAGTCAAACCTTGTTTTGATAATGGCAAAGGGTTCAGAAGTTAAGATTTGGTTGTGATCTAATAAGCCTATTAAGTGTGCAGGAGAGTCCTAGGTACACTAGGCATTAAGTCCTGGTTCTATGAATTGGGCACTAAGTCCTGGCCGCAGACTGGGCAACGAAGACCTGGTGAATGAAGCTGAGCACGAAGACCTGGTAAGTGAAGCTGGGCACGAAGATCTGGTCAAGGACTGGGCAACGAAGACCTGGTGAGTGAAGCTAGGCAAAAGTCCAATTGGAGGAGCCGGTTGACAAAAAGGTAAATTCTCCCGATAGGAGTAGGCGAGGACGTATTCCTCGTAAGAGGGAACATTAGGCGTCGGTTCGACCTAGGGTTCCATTTAGGAGATCCAAAGTCAGAACCAAGACAGCTTAGGCAGTAAATCGTGGTTTAATATGTCAATTATATATGCCTCTTGTGTTTTGGAACTAACCCTGGTTGCAAGAATGAAGGGATGAAGTTTCTGCATTTAGGCGCCTCAATGGTGTGAGGCGCCTCACTGGGCTAGGCGCCTGTGAGGAGACAAGCGCCCCAGTGCAAGGCTACTCCAAGCATTCGAAGTAAATTGTCACGCAAGCCTCTGGACCAAGTCAGCTCAGGCGCCTCAATGAAGGGGATAGGCGCTGACCAAGCCTGCGGATTAGAGTTCGCGTAGGAGATGCCACTTGTCAGGCGCCCCCTTCGATACAGGCGCCCCACTGACTGCTCTAAAAGGGGGTTCACCCCCAAGGCTTCCATACCAATTGCTTTCAACTCTTACGCTCAAGCGCTC
Organism: Boesenbergia rotunda; assembly: GCA_024364735.1. Classification (NCBI taxonomy): domain Eukaryota; kingdom Viridiplantae; phylum Streptophyta; class Magnoliopsida; order Zingiberales; family Zingiberaceae; genus Boesenbergia; species Boesenbergia rotunda. The sequence continues at coordinate 209,924 of JAGFNQ010001830.1, read as the reverse complement.
CGCTCTGACAAGTTCCATACTCATGATTCAAGCGTTGACGATGACCCGCTGCTCCGGAAACTTCCAACCTCTCCAGTCGTCGGTAAAACTGATTTTTCTTTAAAGTGCTGTAATTCTGTTTTTCAATTCTATATTTGTACACTCGAATTGTAATCTTTCACGAAAATATAGAATTGTCCATCGTAAATGGTCAAGGACCGTGGGCCTTGGAGTAGGAGCCGACCACGACTCCGAACCAAGTAAAAAGAACTTGTGTTAGCGATTGGTTTTTATTTTTCCGCTGCATAATTACTCTATATATTCGAAATTTTTACGAACGATATTCACCCTCCCTCTATCGTTTCTATCTGATCCCACAGCTTGGTCTTCAACCAAGACTTAGCTCATGTCAGATTCCCCATTAGGACTTTAGATGCATAGATCCACTAAGACTAAATCCCTGTCTTGTTCACAACTAAGACTTTTAACACCTATCAAGTATCTTACATCTACAAATTTGATACAACTGGTAAAATCATAACTAACTTAATTTTAATTTTAGTAATAATTAAAACTCTAGATTATATGTTGTATACCCAGAATCAATAGTATATAGGGGTGAGCAATCAGATTAAAATCGAAGAGATGAGATCAAATAAATTAAAACAGATTAAATCGATTTTTTTTTTTGACAAATCAAACCAATTAAATTTTATCATCAAAATCGAACCAACCGAATCGATATAAAATTAATAAATTTAATCAGTTATAGAATTAATTGATTAGTCGACTATTTATAATATAATAATTGATGATATTTCAATTTGTGAATTTTAAAATCGAACCGTATAAATAAAAAACAATATTTAAAAAAAAATTAATTTCAGAATTAAATTTAGTAAGGACACCACTAATGTTGACTTTAAATTAGGACTCTCTCCTGCTTAACGAATAGTGCATATATGATTCTTTTTTAATAAAATAAGTTTTATCTGTGTCGTGGACTTGTCTGAGATCACCCAAGACATTAATTTATATTTTAAAAAAAGTTTTCGATTTAAATAGGTCGTACTGATATAAAATAGGTATACCATGACTAATTTTAAAATTGTTTTTTAAGTTAAAACTTCCAGATTGAATAAAATATTTTATTAAAAACAACAAAAATTATTAATTCTAACACTCTAATTCAAACTTTAATTAAAATTTCAATAAAAATAAAATAGATCAGAATTGAATTTTCCATTAAATCAATAAAATGGAGCATTTTTCACACACAAACAAAAATGAAAAATAGAAAAAAAAAAGATTTGTTTTTTGTTTGGATTTTTCCTTAATTCCATTTTAGGAAGAAAAAAAAGATAATTTATAGAATTTTGATAATTATCCAGAAACAACGTGGCCGATTTATTTTTAAATAGAATTTTTTTTACAAAAATAAATAAATAGTATCATTTTGAAAAACCTAACAAATTTAATTTTAAATATTTACAAATTAAAATTAGTTCATATTAAATTTACATTTATAACATTCAACATCAAAAAAAAGAAAGATAATAACTGATTGGAATCATTTTTGATGATGAATAGGGGTGAAAATCGAATCCACGAACTAATTAAAAGTGATTAATGTTTTTTTTACAAATCTAATTGACTAAATTGTACCATAGCAAACTGATATAAAATCAAAGAATTCGGTTGGTTCCCGAATTATTCAATTAGTCGATTAATCCAGTTAATTATCGAATTAATTATTTAGTCGATTAATCAATATGTAAATTTTAAAATAAATTGAATAAATCGAAAAAACTGTAATATTTTAAAAAAAATACTAATTTTCGAATAAATTTAACCAAACTTTTGAATTTGTTTGATTTAATGGATGTTTTTATACTCACTCGTATCATATAATTTTATCAAAGAATGAAGTTTTTTTTATTAAAAACAACAAAATTATTAATTTTAATCCATAAACAAAGAGTTTTTCACACACAAAAAAAAACTTATATATATATAGATTTTTCCTTAATTTATTTTTTTTAAAAAAAAAGATAATTTATAAAATTTGGATAATTATCAATAGAAACGACGTGGCCGATTTTTTTTAAAAAAGAATTTTCTTTTAACAAAAAATAGTATTAAATAGATTCATTATCAAATTAATCAATTAATCGATTATTTATAATATAATAATCTCTTGATAATATTCAATTTACTCAGTTAATAAATTTTTAAAATCGAAATAAAATTAATATAATGAAAAAATGCTATCTTTTTACAAAATTAATTTCCGAATTAATTGAACCCAACTCTCAATTTTAATCAATTCTATTTGTTAATTCAATTTAATCCATGTTTTTATACTCATTCCAAATATCATATAATTTTATTAACAATGAGAAAAATATTTTATTAAAAGAAATAAAAATTATTAATTTTAACTCACAAATTCAACAACCTTGAAAATTTAATTAAAGTTTCAATAAAAACTGTTTTTAAAAAAATCAATAAAACAAAGAGCCTTTATATATATATATATAGATTTGATATTATATATATATATATATATATATAAAAGATTTTTTCCTTAATTTCATTTTAGGAAAGGAAAGGAAAAAAAAAGACAATTCATAGAATTTCGATAATTATCCAAAACGAGTTGCCGATTTAAAAGGATCAATCACCGAAATCGAAGTCGACCAAAAATAGAATGATACTCAGTGACTTAATTTGAAATTCATTTGGAACGATAAACTTTTGATAATCGTGTCAGCTACGATAATGTATACCTATAAAAAAGCAGTCGCATATAAATGAATTTCCTTGTTGCTGGCCAAGGTCAGAGCCAGAGCAGAGCCAGAGCCAGAGCCGAGTTTCCACAGCTCGAAACCGCCTCGAATGGCCGCGATCTCCGCTTCGCCCCCGCCGCCGTGGGGCGTCGCGTGCGGGGTCTCCGCCGCCCGCCCCCGAGTTTCCTCTTCGCTCGAGGTCCCGCCGCGCCTCTGCTTGTTTTCCGGCCAGCGCCTGCTCTCCCCTCTCCGCCTCGTCTCCTCGCGGCTCCACTCCTTGAAGCCCTCCTTGTCCGGCGCAAACGAATCCCTCGAGGGATCCTCCTCCTCGTCCTCCTCTTCCTCCTCCTCCGGGGGAGGGGAATACGAAGTACAGTACGCGCATCCCCCGCCCCCTCGATCGGGCGAGGGGGCGCCTGTCTTCGTCACGCTCCCGCACGACGCCGTCGGGCTGTCGGGGAAGATGGCGCGCAAGAAGACGATGTGGGCGTCGCTCCTCGCGCTCGCGTCGGCAGGGGTTGAGGGGGTCGTTCTGGAGTGCTGGTGGGGGATCGTGGAGAGGGAAGCCCCGCGAGTCTACGACTGGGCCGGCTACATGGATCTGGTGACTTTGGCGAACAATTGCGGTCTCAAAGTGCGAGCGATCATGGCTTTTCACCAGCGGGGGACGGGGCCTGGAGATCCTGGCTGGTCTTAATTTCTCTTCTTATCCTCGCTTATTGAACTACTTTCTACTATATGCTTTCTCAGAATTATAGCCATCTTCATAATAAAATCTTCTTCTTTGTATAGAGCATGTTTATATATGTAGGTCAGAATGTACTATACAGCCTTAGGGGCCGATATACATGTACTTGTACTAATCTAACCACTCTCTACATCAAAGCTCAACCCTTCAAACAAGCAGTTATTCCTAGCTAGCCACTCATGATGAATCGTGGATGAAATTGCAAGGCTCCGTGTCTTTACTAAGCTACGGCTTCCTTTATAATGTCTCTTGAAGACTTTGAGCATCCTCCCATAAGTGGACATCTCTTGGCGCATGTAAAGCCATGCTTTGATCCTCCTCCATACCTTTGCCATAGCTTCGCATTTGAAAAATACATGAATTCATGTGTCGTTGTCAAGTTAAGGCCGGCAGTCCCTCGTAGGCAGTCTCTTGTGTGCTAACATCCATAGTGTGAATGCATGGTTCAGCTGCAGATAATTCTTCCACGCCGTACTAGCTGATGGGTTTTTGGGACTTGGTCTTCTGAAAAAGTCATACGCCTTAGCCTACTCCACTATCCATCTGCAGTCCCAGCTGCTAAGAGAATATTGTCCTGTATTTGCAAGAATGTAGTCCTAGCAACTTCATCATGAAATCTTGATTTAAGTGAAACGTGTATCTTGGATTGATTGTTATTTTCAAGGTTAGGTGTATCTAGTTCTAAATCGTCACAGTATCAGAAACCTGAAACTTAGTGCTTCCGGTTCTTCTCTTGACAACAATTCCCTTTAATGTGTGAATTCCACATCAAGCTTCCTTCTATATACTCTCTGAAAATATTCTAGAGCTAATGGGCTATAGGTTGACTTAGAGTAGAACTTATTTGATGTGGTGGAGGCAAAGTGAGTGAACAGTGTTATACCTTGTTCTTTAATTCTGTGTTTTTTACACCTAATAGAACAGAACTCAATTTGGAAGTTATGGACTAATTGAGAGAATAATTCCAGGCACCTAGATATGCTACATCTCTCCTGACTTAATCATTTTGGCTCTATGTTTAGTTATAAACTAAGTAGGCTTCTACTACTCATTTTCGCATTAGGTCCGCATACCTACTCCTGAATCTGCCAAGGGCATACTATAAGGAAAGCGCACATTTGATGGTGAGGCCACTGTTGGGTGCATTGAAAGTTGCTGAGTTTAGACGATTATAACATAAGCAGGGGATATTTATGATATTTCAATTTAAATTTAAATGTTATTGTCTGAGTGGATGAGGTTATTAAAGCTTAGACTAACCTATCACCATTAACTTTAAAGTATTACTTCTGTTACAATTTTTCCTGTCAAATTATGAATTGTTTTTACTACCATGCTAAGGAACTAGTTCCCTCATAATTTTGGATTGTGTGTGATACAATGTTTCTTGCCTCTGTTTTGGAGGTGAAGAATGTTCCTTCATTTATGTTGACCTAGATATTATGACTTTCATACCCAATATGTCATTGATGGTTGATAGTCCTGAACTTTTTTTCACTTGAATCATATAGTAATAGTTGTTTAAATTGTCAATGCATATTAACATTCTTATCATGAATGAAACTTCCACTTTAGAGTTAGCAGATTTAGGTTAAAATTGGACAACCAACTTGGTAAGTCACTATTGAGACTTTCATGGATCGTGAAGTAACATAGAAAAAAAATAAAAATATTAGAGAAAAAGTTAGGGTTGCACCTATTGAGGGAAAATTCCGGGAGACACTTTTAAGATGATACTGACATCTACTAGAACACTTTTAAGATGATACTGACATCTACTTAGAAGACCACTAAATGTCCCAGTTAGTAGAGATGTGAAACTATGATAAATATGCAAATCAAACGAGGAATAGGACAGAGTTATCAATAGCGCGCGATAGCTTCGTCGCGGCGTGTCGCGGCAGCCCGCCGCTACAAGCAGCGCGTCGCGGTGCGGGCAGCAATTGCGTGCATCGCGGCTGCTAATAGCGGGGCGTCGCGGCCGCTATCGCGCGCGTAGCGGCCCATTTTTTGCCAGCCAACCATCAGTTTTGACCTAGCCCATTTACTGAAGGGTAAAAATAACTTTGTCTAGTAAAAATAAACCCTATTTGCTATCTCATTTCTGCTATTTTCTAGAAACTTAAGTAGTTTTGACCTTTTGGGAATAGGAACTAGCTTTGACTATTATATTTTATTTTTTGCTTGGCCTTATGACTCTTATTTATACATTAACATGAATACATGATGATGATTTTAGAGTATGATATGAATATGATGTGCCTTTAAATTATTAGATGATTGAGTTTAATTGTAGAGTTTTTTTTATTTGAACATTTATATGTGTTATGTACTTATGTATAAAATGTGATATTTGCATTTATTTTTACGAAATAGCTGTCATCCCGCTATCCGCTATACCGGTATAGCGTTTTTGAGGTCGGCCGCGCCGCGATCCGGGATCGACTACTATGGAATAGGAAGACCAAAAAAGATAAGGCTAGCAACAATAAAGCAAGATAAAATTTATTTAAATATAAACGATAATATAGTAGGTGATAGAGCCCAATGGCGGATCCATATAGTCGATCCCACCTAGTGGGATAAAATTTGATTGTTGTTGTTATTCTTGTATGTAGTAACATAGGAGTTTTCTCCACTTACGTAGCTGTGTAAAATTCTTCATTACTGTAGATAAGTCTCAATAGGATCATGACAACTCTAATAAATCCGATATAAGGACCAACCTCGCTAATTATTTATGAAGATCCTAAACTTACATTATTTTCATGTCAATGTAAAGCAAGAAAAAATATTGTTCAGTATTCACTAGTTGATAAATCAAAATAAATGAATCAAAATCTCTAAGGCATCCATGATCTACATAGAGGGTGCCTTATTGGCTATTGGTTTCTACTCAAAATTCATTTGATACATTGATTGTAAAAAAAAATCCCAATTAACATGGTTTAAAGTATGGTTGAATGATGTAACGAACAATTGCACACGGTGTAGAATATTATCACGCTATGATTTTACATGGGAACTCCATAGAATTAACATCAAAAGAACTGCTATAAAAAGTAATACTAGATTATTGTTTTAATAGTTAAAGGCAACCTAGTACTTCTATTGATTCCTTCTGAACTATAATGAAATCTAACTCACATTTACAAGCAACTTCACAACGAACTTCTGTGCATGTCTACTTCAAGGATACTCTCTTGAAGGGTTTGTACCTACGGCCAGTTATTTATATCTTGTGCACCCACCCTTTATTATATAAATCTAGTTTTTATATCTTGTGCACCTCTTTTGTCCCAACCTCATGTACACACTTCCTTAATAAGATCATGAAAATGCCTGTCATGGAAGAATCGTAAGAGAATTTGTACAGAAGTTTTGGCTAGTTAGGTTTGCCATATTGGTTTTCATTGTTCTAAATACACATTTCGCTGAACCACCCAGCCAATCGTTGCCTAGTAGACGATTCATAGTACATTCGGCTAAGAAGATCTTGGTTCAGTTCTTTTCAACTTATCTCCAAGTCCATGTGTTCATCAACATTGCATTTTTTTTAATTATACATTTGTAGAAGAAGGGGAGCCTTGGCGCAATAGTAAAGTTGTTGCTGTGTGATCTTGTGGTCATTCAAGTCACGGAAATAGCCTCAATTCGAATCAAGATAAGGCAATAGACCCAATGTAGTCCAACCCTTCCTCGAGACTCTGCGTTGGCGGGAGCCTTGTACACCAGATTGCCTTTTATACATTTGCAGAAGAAACAGAACAAAGTAATGACAGTTGGTTTGTCAGTTATGGTTTCAGCCATGTTTTAGTTAGTTGAATCAAAATGTTTTCATGTATTTATTTGAGTTTAACTAAATTGAGTGTTAGATTGGTTCTACGAGATTAGCCTGGTTTTAAAATATTGCATACAACCAAGTAGAAACTCGGTATGGTGTCTTCACATTGAGTCATATTATGTGGTTGAATACAGCTAGGTACAAACTCAACACTACATTGACTTCTCATTCTGCTTTATTAGGCTCTATAACGTTGATTTTCTATAGTAAAAACAGTCTATCTTACGTAAAGACTAAAGATGCTACAGTATTATTCTTTGGTTGCATCATTTCACAGTTCCTGAAGAAATCTATTGTGGCCTAGGCCATTTTGCTGAATGAAAAAAAAAAAAGTTTGATTCAAGTCGTGAAAGTTGGTCTAAAATAATTTTACTATTATCCACTACCAACATTTTTTTCGGTTGTGATTTCTTCATGAAATTGAGATATTAGTTTCCTCAGGTCACACTCCTGAACCTAGATTTGCTTATCGAAAGTCACGGGTTTAGAAGATTATTAGTTGAGAGAAGTAGCAACTAACAGGATGATTCAGTTTGATGCTGAGCTAATCTTCACTAAACATATAAAATTCTGATGTATGTTTACATGGGGACTGTCGATTGATTCGCTAAACATTTCCTGATTAGAATTTTTCGCACAAAATTAAGACCATTGAACAACAATCTAAGTAGTCTTGTTAGTGCGAACAGGTTTTGATGAACTCCTTACCTGTAGTTTTCTGTTTGCTGGCCATCGAGGTTTCCTTGTTCTTTCGGAACACATAAGAACAGTAACTATGTTTTGCCCACGCCACAGAACTTTGATATGAGTCGGACAATTGCAGAAATTAATATTCAATATTGTATTTATACCTTTGTCAAGTTAGAAAGGGAGCCTTGGCGCAACAGTAGAGTTGTTGCCGTGTGGTCATGGGTTCAAGTTTCAGAAACAACTTCTTACAAAGCAAAATAAGGATTGTGTACCATAGATCTTTCCTCGGAACACCGCATTAGTGGGAGTTTCATGCACCAGGTTATCCTTTACCTTTGTCAAGTTCTTTCGCATAAAATTTCTTCTTTGTTGTTCCTCAAATAGTGGCTGCGATAGGGAAAGTAGTACGAGTATTTATTTGATTTCAGATAGGTAGAGAACTGAACATATGAGAATTTGAGAAATATTTATCACTCTTAATAATAAATATTATGATCGTTTAACCTTAAAATGGAAATGAGCTTAAATTTTATTGCTGCAGTTGTATGTCTCTGTATGGTAGCAAATGTCCAAGTAAGTTCCACAAATGACCAAAGGCAATACTTAAAGTTTGGGGAATTCTCAAAAGGCGCAGCTAACTTTCAGATTTCTTAAAAGGCGCACTTGTTTCTCATTTTACCCTCTTACCAACCACTATGGTGTTGACTTTCAAAGAGCGTACCACACCATTGTGGTGTTGGATTTCAAAAATTAACATCGCTGGTTTTAATTTTTGAAAATCAGTACTATAGTGGTGTGGTGTTGTTCTTTGAAATCCGACATCATAGTGGTTGACGGGAGGTGTAAAATAGGAAACAAGTGTGCCCTTTGGGAAATTTGAAAGTTAGGTACATCTTTCAACTTTAAGTGCCCTTTGATCAATTGTTGAAGCAAATTCATTTGTGATTTTGTATATATCATTTTTAAAGATTGAATGAGAGCGATTTAAAGTTGGTTTTCCTTTTTACAGGTCACCTCTACCACAATGGGTGCTAGAAGAAATGGAAACACAGCCAGATTTGGCTTTCTCAGACAGGTTTGGTAGACGAAATAAGGAGTATCTCTCTTTGGGATGCGACGTTTTACCCGTTCTAAAAGGGCGGTCGCCGTTACAAGCTTATTCAGATTTTATGAGGAGTTTCAAAGATACTTTCAGGGATTTTTTAGGAGCCGTGATAACGGTAAGTTTGCTTCACATCTTTCACTTGTCGGCTATAAATTCACTTCATTAACTGTGTGTTTCTTAGGAAGTTCAAGTTGGGATGGGACCTGGAGGTGAACTTCGATATCCTTCTCTTCCTACCGAGAAGTTAACTACTGTAAGTGCTGCAGCTGAGCTAGCAGAGTTTCAGTGTTACGACAAGGTCAGCTACTGAAACGTTTAACTTTTCGCCATAGATTTTTTATTATGCGACGACAGTATAAATATCTGTTTTTTTTCCTCGGCAGTATATGTTGGCATCGCTACATGCTTGTGCAAAAAATGTCGATGCTCATAATTGGGACTTACTACAAAACCCAAAAGATTATGGCTCTTGGAATACACCTTATGGACGATTGTTTCTCGAGTGGTACTCGGGATTGCTCCTCCTTCACGCGCAGAGATTGTGCATGGTGACTGATGCGATCTTTTGGGGCACCAGCGTTAACATCTCCGCTAAGGTTGCGGTCATACATTGGCGATACGACGACTCCACTTCATTCCCATCGGAATTCACTATAGGATATTACAATACCTTAATCAGAGATGGCTATCTTCCGATAGCTCGCATGTTCGGTCGGTATCGGATCGGATTGTGTTGCACATGTTTTGACATTGGAGGAGATTCAGATCAAAGAGAAAATCAGAAGGGTAGTCCGGAAGGATTCCTTAGACGGCTTCTATATGCGGCTAGGCGATGCAACCTTCCACTAATCGGGGAAAATCTCTTATCGCGTCTCGACGATGTATCCCTCAATCAAGTCATAAAGAATTTTAGGGTTTATTATGATAGTGCTTATAAGTCATCTTCGTTTTCGTTTAACTATGTTCGAATGGATAGAAATCTCTTTCATCCTCATAACTGGACGCGCTTCTCTAAATTTGTGAAGCGGATGTCAGGAAATTTGATTAAAATTATTTTAATTTAGTTAAATTCATTTTTCAATTATTATAATAGCTTTGTTCGATTATTATTATAATAATTTTAAAGAAAACGGAATACATTTTTTGGAAAAAAATTTGCTCTTTCCTTTTCCACTATTAAGAATCAAATATAATCGGCAAAAATGAAAAGGGCACTCTAATTTATACAAATAGTCAAATAAAATAAATAAACAAAAATCCGTAGTTAGCTAGACGTGTCAATGTCTATGAATATTAAATATTTTATTTTTAAAATATTTATTTGCGTCAATGTGGTTGTAATAATTATAAGTAGTTGTTAATTAGACGTGTTTAAGATTTATAGTTCAATTTAATTTGATTAAAGTGAAATAAATTATTTTTAATGTCATAGCATCTTATCAAATAAACGCTATAGTTTGTAATTAAATTTTAAATATTATTTTATCAAAATATTTTTTTTACTAATTTAATCAAAATTATTTATATTAATTAAAAATATTTTAATAATCGTTATAGAAATTACTACATAGCTGTTATAATACTACAATAAAATTGTACTAGATGTTAAATGTTACGGTAGTTATAGAATAATTTTTATATGTTATGATAATTAATTACTATAATAGCTTTGCAAATAAAAAAAATATTGTAATAATTATTCGGTAATTTTTATATGTAAAAAAAAATGATTAAGCAAATTAGGTAATGTCGAATCTGGTTGATCGATTTAACTCTATAGAAATTTCTCACCTGATGTCAAAGTAAATGGGGAAGCGTTCGCGATGGACAATCTAGAAATTTATTATTCCACGATTGTGCGCCTTATTGAAGAAAAACTTTTTTTGTAAAATTTATTATAGTTAGAAATCGAATCGTAAATATTTAAGGGATAATTAATCATCTTTCTGCTACATTATAATTTGTGGACGATAATTTTATGTATTACTGTTGATAGTTGTTAAAATGACACGAATGAGAGGGAGGGATTAAATATATAATGAGGTGCGCTTTTGATTTTTTTTGTTTTTTAAGAAAATGGGTATATAATAATAAATTTACCATTCGAATGAGTGAGTAAAGTTTGCATTACAAAAATCAATTAAAATTACATATTATAATATTTTAAAATGAATTTAATCTAGTAATTTTGAATTTAGAGAGAAATATTGAGTAAGTTAAAAATATTTTAATATAACAATATTGTAGGTCTAACCATTTTAATTAAGATGAATAATTTTGAGTAAAAATTAAAAGAACATCTTAAATTATACAAATCATGATGTCTCTTATTAAAAAAAATTCAAAAAGATGCTCCATTAGACGTTTTATTCTCTAAATATTTCTTATTTAAGGTTATTGTTGTACAGTTTGTAGAAGCTACCCTATAATTATCATAATATGTAAAAATTATTATATAGTTGCTATAACTATTTTAAAATAATTTTAATTTATTGAAAAATGATTTGATAATGTTTAAATAATTTTGATAAGAATAATTAATATACTAGTATTCAAAGTTTAAAATTTAAATTTTGAGATTTTTAGTAAAAACTGTTGGGTAACTGTTATAATATGAAAAATCAATTAATTTTATATTCAGAGTTTAGAATTTAAGATTTAAATACAACGTAGAAAATATATTCGATAATTGTTAAAACAGGTAGAAATTACTCAATAGTTACAATATAAAAAATTAACTATTTTACTTAAATCTTAGATCCTAAATTAAAATTATAAATATTATTATATGAAAAATATTTATTATCAACTTAATTAAAATTATTTATATTTTATCAAAATCATTTTAAATTAATTGAAATCATTTGAAAATAATTGTTGTAATTAAAATTATTTTATCCAAATCAGGTTGATTTTCAAAATTTCATCACCTAAACCTATTTCACCATGAACTTAACATCTGAACTTTCACATTTACCTTACTTTCAACATAAGACTAAAACCCATATTTAATAAATAGCTGATATAATATTATATTAAATATTACACATTATAATAACTATTGAGTAATATCTATATATTATAATAGTATGAGCGCTCATTTCATTATTATTATTATTATTATTATTATTATTAATTTTGATAAATTTAATTAAAATTCCAAAATATATTACACAATTCTTATTCTGCATTATTGACTAACAATATTAGGTTATACGTGGAGTATTTTTTTAATTTATGTCATAATCAATAAAAAAAAAGTTTTATGAAATGGATCACAGTATAGATGGTAAAAGCACCGTCAATTCATCTCTGAGACTAACATAAAAGGATAAATCATGAATGTTAGTAACTCGGATATTATGATTAACGTGTAAAAAAAATGGACATATTAATTTTATCAAATTTTAATTCTTAGATTTTAAAATAAAATGTTAGACTAGGTAGAACCTGGGATGATCGGCTCGGCCCCACAAAAGTTTTCTATCGGACATCAGGATAAATTGAGAAGCGCTCGTAATGGACGATTCTAGGATTCGCACCCCATTTAGAGAAAAAATTCCTATAAAATGTGTAGTTAGGATTGAACCATAAATATCTGAGAGAATGACTAGTCGTTCTACTATTGAACTATAATCCTAGAATCCTAGGAGTATTAAAAATAAATATTTTTATGTTAAATCAGATACAGATGAATCTAGAATAACTGATCAGACTTTGTAAAAACTTCCCACTAGTTCAGGGTAAATATCAGATTTTAAAATAGCAATATGATCACATTGTAACGCTGGATTGATCGATGAGAAAAAAATTGGAACCGTCACCTTAGCGGCTCTTTGGTCTCGACCCCATAAATTTCCAGAGGAAGGTAAATTACGATTATCATTTGTGTAGTGAGGCGTTTGGGGTCGAGGGGATTAATATCAGTAGACTAGGATTTTATCTCCGTATACAACTGACGATCTTCAAACTTATGATTTTGAAATAAATGATTAGGCATCTTACCATCCGATCCAGTTCGTGAGGTTGGATTGATCGATGAGAGCAGTGGGCCGGACCAAAGATTCAATAAATAATCGGCGCAAACGGAATATCAAGGGCTAACTAGAAAAAAAAAAGAGTAATGTATCAATTGGTTCGAGCAGTCCTCTCAATCTCGCTGCCATTTAGGCCCATCGCTGCCGGTTGACGCCGCCGGCCTTCTCGTCGCGTCCGCCGCGGTAATCGACCGCCGTAGAGAGACAAATAGGGGGAACTGCGGCCCAAGATGGCCGATTGGGCGTCGACGCATCGGCTTTGGGAGAAGTGGGCGTGCAACAACGTCGGTTCCTCAGGTCAGACTCGTGGCAACCCTAATCCCTGCTGATCGATGCCCACTGTCTTCTTCCTCTTATTGCTGGCAACAACGTCGTCTCCTCTTGCTGCAGGTGAACCACTGAAGGCGGCTTTGCTTCTCAACTACGACCCCAACGGCCCTTCTCGCCTCTTGTCCTTGATGTACTGTTCTCGACCTTCTTCGCTTCTTCTTCATTGGTGGATGTTTCATCTTCTTTTGTACGTTTATGTGAAAGTTAAATTTTCTCCCTCTGGAATCTAGGCATCTAGGGTTCATATTGTGGTTAGGGAGTCATTCTCCGGATTGACCAGGCACATTGTTAAGCTCGCTCGATCGATCAATCAATTCATGAGCTTGCTTCTTAAAGTCTGTGCTTACTTTGATAAGGGTTTTTTTTTGTTTTGGTTTTCAGAAAGGAATAAGCGAACTACTAAGATGTTAGGAGTTACTCTAGTTTATCCATTCTTTTTCTTCAGGATCGGAGAATTTGATGACTGCTAGCTCAATTGTTGTTTTTGTCTACAAAAAAAAAAAAAAAAAAATTAGGTCCACCTCCTTTTCTAAGCTTGCTCTACATAATTCTGAGTTCTGATAATATCCTTATAGCATATATTTGCACATCATTGTACAAAAACTTGTTTGATTCCTATAGCCACAATTTGATTTCTTGCTTGTTCAAAGATAAATGGATAAAAGATTTCCTGCATGATAGCTTTTGTGGTATGCCATAACCTCAGGGATGCATCTATTTTGATTCCTATCAGCACACAATTTGATTTCTTGCCTTTTAGGATATAAATAGATACAAAATTTCTTGCATGGTATCTTTTGTGGTATGCCTTAACCTCAGGGATGCATCTGATGACATGAAAATTTCAATTGAGTTTATAGCTTCTATTGCTAAAAATGACGAAGAAGGTAGCATTTACCATCGGTGTTTGCTTTTATGCTTACAAACAATAAATGACGGAAGTAGTTTACATCATTGTTGCCATATATGTTCAAAAACAATGAAGATCAAAAGCATTTAGCCTTGGTGTTTGCCTGATGTAACTAATGCCTTATCTTGTAAACATTTGCTTCTAATGCAATATTTAGAGATGATTGATGGTTTCTTTCAGTGTTTTTTTTATCAATTTATTGTGAGCTTTCATGGTATTTATTTCTAAACACTTGCTTGTGATTCAGTGTGTCTAGAAAATTGACGTTTTAGTTCAGTGATTCTTATCAATTTGATGGGATATGCAATGCGCTATTATTTGGACTTCATGTGATAGTCGCTGATCCACGCGGTATTAATTCATTTCTCTTGTTAGCAGAGCAGAACAGGAGGGATCAAACTTAACAGCTGTTGACTTGAACCCATTCATTGACTTTGTCAAGTGTAATAAACTCCAGAAAGAGTTTTTCTTTATCGGACCTAACCAATGTGAGTTATCATTGTCTTCCATTCATGAATCCGGTGTTACAACTTCAAGGTTTGTAGTTTGTAATACACATCATGTATGTTAAAAACAAAACTGAATTTCTCAAGGCAAATATTTAGTTGGTACAAAACTTGTTCATCTTCTGTACCATACTAGTTCACATGGTGTTTTAGAGCCATTTGTTTCCTTCAGTTAATCTTAACCTGTATGCGTTTTTCTCTTTTGCAGATTTGGTTACATCAATATTCGAGAACTGGTTTTGTGCTAGATGTGTGAATACACTCAACCCGGGTGGCGAAGGTGCTATAGTTATGCAGATATCATCCCAATTATTGGTTGCAATGTAAGGTTCAGAAAGAGGAAGTATCATTCGTGTTTGTTATTGATTCTTCGGAACTTGTATATAATCCTTAAATGCCATAAACATCTGACTCTCAACTTCCGCGGCGATGGTCTCGAATCCTAGGTATGAAGGATCTATTGGGTCTGCATCTCGTGCCACGGTAGCAGCCGATCAGTTGTCATGGCAATTGAGTCGAAGAAACCATTAAGTTGAATCAGACATAAGGTTTCATATACCTTTTCCACTACCCTAACTTTTCTGATACTGGAAATTAAGTAGACTCTTCTTGTAAGCCAATTTTTTTGATATGAAATATGCAAAGTCTGTATGATGTTTTAAGTAAAGTATTTTGAGAAGTAGCTGTGGAGAAAAATATACTTGGTATTCTAAGAATCCTTTTTGGCATATGACCTAGGTAACATGTAGTGTGCTCAATTTTAGGAAATTAAGAAATAAAAATAATTCCTGTACGTGTGAATAGTGGATAATTTGAAAAACAAACATTCGCATATATTCAAGTTTTTTGCTTTTTTTTTTTTCAATTGAGTTCTAAGGTGGCAAAAGTCGATTCGTTCGCCCTTAACACTTTAGTCAATTTTTCTCAGGATCAATACGGAGTAAGTAAATTATGAAAATTACTAATTCAGATGTTATAACTAATATATGAGGGAGAACAAGTGATTGAGCTCTAAACTGATAGTGCATGAGGTTGATTTATTCATCGATTGAAAGGTAGAAGAAATCTAACAAACCAATTTTTTTATTAAATTGATTGAATTTTATTATAAAAATTAATTAATTTAATCTATTATTAAATTAATTAGTCTTTTTTATTAGTCAATTGATGTTACAAGTAGCACATCAGTCGATTGATATAAGTCGATCTCTTAATTATTTCATCATCGATTATAAATTGATTTTAGAATTTAATTTTTTTAGTTATAATCTAAGGACGGACAATAGATACTTAATCACAGGAATTGGAGTTTTAGATTTTTTTTTTAAATACTGATACAGTAATATCAATCTACTAATTATAATATATTAGTCCTATTATTCGATTTTTAAATTTTAAAAACAAGATTGAATTAAATAAATTGAGATTTTTTTTTAAAAAAAAATTGAATGATTCAAATTTAACTTTTGAATTTGATTGCTTAATTTGATTTAATCAATCTTTAACTCACTGGTAAAAAAAATCACGAATAAATTTAAGTGCAATTCATCCTTTCATATAAATATTAGACGCTATTTTATGCCAAATCTAAATTTAGTTCTGTTATAAATGATAAAAATGATTCATGAATTTATGTGACTCAAAATGAGTTATTCACTAAAATCACTTTGGATGTAGTCGAGTTGGTACAACATCCGCTGTCTTTAGAAAATTAGAAATCTTAAGTTAATTTTTAAGAAGAAAATCTTATATAATTTCTTTTTATTAAATACAAAAATATTATAGGAGTTTATAATTAAATGTCATGATTATTATGAATATTTAATATATAAATTCATTAAATTATAAAAAAATGGCATATTTAGTTAAAATTAATTAAATTATAAAAAGATATATATAAACTAAATCTAATAATAACATATTTATATTCTTAGCGCTTTTTGTTGTGTAAAATTATCAACTAAATCATTGTAATCAAGCTTAGCAATCATCTTTTTTGTCAATAGATAATATGGCCAAATTATTCAATTTATCCTGTGACATAGTTGATCGAAAATAGTTATTTATCAACTTCAATTTTGAAAAACTTATTTCAGTAGCAGCTATCATAGCCGGTATGGTTAATAATATTTTATAAGTTATCCAAGCATTGGGAAACACATGACGCAAAATTTTGACATACTTCAAGACTTCAAGTGGTTTAGTAATCCAATTCGATAATGCTTTTGAGCAATTGCAATTCAGAAAATAGTTCAAGCGCATTAATATCATAATTATCCTCATGTTTCAAAAAACCTTCAAATGCAGCACATAAATTATTCAAACTCTCATCATCTGTGTCTTTCAACTTGCTCAAGTTAAATAAAAATCTAATTTTTTTTTATATTTTTGAAATTGTTCAAATCTTGTCTTCAGTAAATAAAGAGCATTATCAAATATATGTAAAAAATAATTTAGTCGAAAATATTTTTCAGCTCCATGTATTAGTCATCTTGAGAATTTTCATCAAAGATTTTTATATGGCGAATACAAGTTTCACGAACAACTTCCATTCCTAAAGTAATATTTTCAGCTTCACTCTTTGCGGTTTCAAAACCAATATTTCTGTATCCTTCCAAAAAGATAATCAAACATTTTAAAAGACTAATACCCTCATCAATAGTCATATCTATTCTTTGGAGAATCTTGCTAACTTTATTTGTTTTCTGCAATACTTCAAACCATATTATCATGCCCACAAAAAAAAATCGAAACTTTGAAATTCATAATTTTCTAGAGACCCCGCATCACTCACTGTTGTTGCATCACCACTTTGTTCTACTAGATGCAATAGTGCATCTCTTATTTGAGGAACTTGAAATCTTACAACTTTTACGTTATCAAGATGGCTTTCTCAACATGTAACCCCGACTATGATTTTAATGTAAGTCCTTCTCTATTGTGACTTTTTACAAAAGATTTAAGGATCTCTCACCATTTAGTTGAACCGGAGAACAATTTATAAATTCTCTGTATCACTCCAAAAAATATTTTTTCTTGAATACAACTCAAAGCCAATTACAGAGGGCAAGATTAAGAGGATGACAACCACAAAGTGTAAAATATCCTAGGGTACTCTTTAAATACTCTCCTGTTTACTCCTTTATATTGTTCTTTCATATTTGAACCATTATCATAACTTTGCTCTCTCATGTCATTAGAATCAAGTTTCAATATTCCCAAAATAAATTTAAGCTCAAGGTAAAGTGCATCGTCTAATGTTTGGGCAACTTTCAAACATTGAATAAAAAACTCATCCACTATTATGGGAGTCTTGGAAATATCAACACATCCTAATATAAGAGACATTTGTTCTTCATGACTAAAATCCGAAGTACAATGAAGAATTACAGAAAAATATTTTGCTCCATTAATGATTTCAAGAATCTTATTCATAATCTTACTTGCCAATAAAAATATTAATTCATTTTGAATATTATGGCCAAGATAATGGGCACGATGGGTCTCCTTTGTTCGGATGCACCAAAGATGCTCTTTCATGATCAGATCAAAATCAGCAATCATTCGAATCATACTTAGAAAATTTCTACTATTATGATCATTAAAATTTTCATTACTCCCATGAAATGCCAAATTATTGTTAGCAAAAGTTTTTACAACACTAACAATTTTTTTCAAAATATCTCTCTAAAATTTTTTTTCTTTCTCAATGACTTTTTGATTAAAAGAATCAATGGGTAGTTTCTTTCTCAACCTTGTTTCTGCCTCCATCCAGTTCGTTAAGTTATTTATATGATCAGTGCTTCTTTCATGCTCACTAAGTCTCATGTGAATATTTTTCCAATCATTATTGTAGGACCGATGCACGTGAGAGGGGGGGGGGTGAATCACGTGACTTTTAAAACTTACGTTTTAAAATCAGAGTCGATAGAAAATCGTACGATGCTTTGAAAAATGTGCGTGGCGAAAGAATTAAAACGAAACACGAAAGCGAAAAACAATAAAAAATAAGCGAGGAGTTTTACTTCGTTCGGAGCTTTCGGCGACTCCTACTCGAAGGACCAGGCTCCTTGAACCTTTCCTGTGAGCAATCCACTAAAATCCTCTATCGGTAAACTCCCGGTAGAGTGATTCGAATACAAAATTGGGCGGAAGTGTAACAACCCTACACTCCCCCCTTAAATAATTTCAGTGCAGACAGAACAATTAAAAATGCATTACTCAACACTTAAGATTATCTGAAGCAGCTTAGGTGTTGGGAGCGATCTTCCGGCAGCGGTCGAACAGCGCCGAGTCAAAGCACAAACCGCAGTAGAGGAGCGTGGAAACAGGAGAGCGCCAAAGCTTGAACCAGAGAAAAAAACTTGTATCGTTAGAGGGCTCGCTTGCCTCTTTTTATAGTGCCTTGAGCTGCCAATATTCAATCCTATGCATGATCTTCTCAGCCCAAATTTTATCCATCATCAAACTATTCTTTGGGATAATTCAAAGAAGATAACGTTTCTGTCCTTTGCTTCACTTAAAAAAATAATTTAAATAAAGTTTAAACTCTCGTACAGAATAACATTTTGTCATTAGTAGGAGTAATTTTATTCTTAAATAATATAAGAAATACGAATAATTTAAATGAGAGTTTATCCTCCACCGAGGCTTTAAATGAGGAATAATTTTGTAAAATTTACCTACAAATTCTAATTAGTTCACATATCAAATAAAACCTGTAAAATAGAGTTAATGCAATGGACTAAGATAAGAATGCATTTAGAGTTAATTAGACTCCGTCCAAACCTGGATAAGGATCTAACCAGGAATCAACCGAGGTCACCAAAATGAGCCTAAGTTGGACCGCACCTACATTCCTAAAATAGGACCCGCCCTCACTGGTTCGCTCCTCCAGTGACTTACCTTACTTACCTCGTGCAGCTCTACTCAACTTCTTAACCTACCAGGTCTTCCTGCCAGGGCCCAATCACCCTGGTCTTTTTGCCAAGTTTCAACTAACTTGGGCTTTAGCCAATTGTCAAGCCCCGCGAACCCAACTGGACTTCCCACCAGGACTCAACCACCCTGGACTTCAGCTTGATGTCAGGTCCTAAGTCTTTCAACCCTGCACACTTAGAAAAGAGGTCAAAACCAAAAGCAAGCCTAACTTTATCCTATTTGTCATTCATCAAAACTTAAGTTTAACTATTAGTGCAAATTGCACCAACAATCTCCCCCTTTTTGATGAAATGACAACCTGGGTTAAAGTTAGAAAATACCAGATATGCAAATGACATGCTCTAAGATCAGGAATTTTTAATTTTCTAACCTAACCCTTAAACCCTCCCCCTTTGGCATTCATCAAAACAAAGAAATAATAAGTGCACAAGCATCAGAAATAAAACACGCAGTCAAGTAATATGCCAGCTACGTAAAAAATACTTTAAGTATTTGGGGAAGAAGAAAAAAAATTCCTAGCACACATTCAGTTTCTGAAATAATAAGTGCACCACGCATTTTTTTTTAACTAACATATTCGAAAGAGCACAAAAAGCGAAAGATTTTAACTCATGCTCCCCTTGAACCAAGTAAGAATTTTAGCCCTTTTTAGGTGTCTAACCTTAGTTACTAGCTAACTATCTAGATGATAGTAGTGTTCACTGGGTTAGTCAAGTCAAGTAATAATGTCTAGCGCAGATTTTAATTCACGACTACTTGACTTGATCATTGTAATGTGGGTATTTTACGCCCAGACTTATTGCGATGAACAGACTTAAGTATTCTGAAGTCCAGGCAAAGTCCTATGCATCTCACAACCGTTCTATGTTTTACAAGCACAAACAAGTTAACCTTAATGTGTTTTGTGAGATGCGGCTACCTAAATCTATAGGTTCATGCAGTTTTAGGGGGGTCAAACTTAGGCTAAATCCACCATTTTTTTTTCAAATGCAAGTTTGAAATACTAAAATTAAGCAAATTAAACCAAGAATAAAAGTAATTAAGCTAATGGTCAAACAGAATATGCGCGCTGATTATTCAAAAGAAGTAAGTGTGATCAGGTCAGTTCTAGTCTATAACACACATTCCTATTAACCTTCTTAAGTTACTAAATTCAGATTCAGGGAGTGGTTAAGTAAATATATCAGCTAGGTTAGCCTTAGATTCAACATGGTTAAGTTCAATTTCTCCTTTATTAACATGATCTCTGACAAAATGATGTTTAATTTCTATATGTTTGGTCCTAGAGTGGTGGACTGAGTTTTTGGTTAGATTAATTGAACTTAGATTATCTATAAAGATTTTGACTTTCTTAAAATCTAAGTTAAAATCTTTTAACGTATGCATCATCCAAAGTAATTGGGCTACACACTCACCCATGGCTATGTACTCAGCTTCAGTGGTGGATAGGACAACACAGTGTTGTTTTCTACTGAACCAACTAACTAGTGAGGGCCCTAGAAGTTGACATCCACCACTAGTACTTTTCCTATCTAATTTACAGTTAGCATAATCTGAGTTAGAAAATCCAATAAGTTCAAATTGAGCTGTTCTAGGGTACCAAATTCTTAAATTTTCTGTCCCTTTAAGGTACCTAAATATTCTTTTAACTAGGGTTAGATGTGACCCTTTAGCACATGTTTGATACCTAGCACACATACTAACTGCAAAGAGAATATCAGGTCGACTTGCAGTCAGGTAAAGTAAGCTACCTATAACACTTCTATAATATTTAAGGTCAACCGTTTTGCCATTTGGATCACTATCTACAGTTTGATTGGTAGCCATAGGTGTTTTAATTTCTTTTGCACTATCCATTCCAAATTTTCTAAGTAGTTCTTTAGTGTATTTTTGTTGATAGACAAAAGTACCCTCACTAGTCTGTTTTATTTGTAGCCCTAAAAAGAAAGTTAATTGGCCTACTAAACTCATTTCAAATTCATTTTCCATTACCGTTATAAAATCTTGCAAAAAATTTGAGTTAGTTGAGCCAAATATTATATCATCTACATATACTTGGGCTATAAAAATATCAGTTTTTAGGGTTTTAACAAATAGTGTTGGGTCAATTTTGCCTTGGTTAAAACCTTTAGATACTAAGTGGTTAGACAGTCTTTCATACCAAGCCCTAGGGGCTTGCTTAAGTCCATATAGGGCCTTTTTAAGTTTAAAGACATAGTCAGGGTATTCTAAGCTTTCAAAACCAGGGGATTGTCCTACATAAACCTCTTCCTTAATTAGGCCATTTAGGAAGGCTGACTTAACATCCATTTGATACAATTTGTATCCTTTATGGGTTGCATAACTTAAAAGCATCCTAATAGACTCAAGTTTAGCTACAGGGGCATAGGTTTCATCATAATCAAGTCCTTCTACTTGGCTAAACCCTTTAGCTACTAACCTAGCCTTATTCCTGACTGTTTTACCTTGTTCGTTAAGTTTATTCCTAAAGACCCATTTGGTTTCAATAAACTTTTTGTCTTTAGGTAAGGGTACTAAATCCCAGACTTGACTACGTTCAAATTGGGCTAACTCCTCTTGCATAGCTATGATCCAATCAGGGTCAAGTAACGACTCTTCTACTAATTTTGGTTCAATTTTGGAAATTGAAGCAATCTGGCTAAGGTTTCTAAAGGCTGACCTAGTTTGAACCCTCAGTTCTGGATCACCTATGATTTGATCAATAGGGTGGGCTGAGCTACCTCGAATGGTTCTGGTTTGGTTAGGTGAAGGTTCAGTCAGATCATGGTCTTGGTCCTTAATTGGGCTTTCATCTGGGTCAGTACTGGACCTAACAAAATCAATTGATTGGTAGGTGGTTTGATCAGAGTTATTTGGGTCAGATTTTTCATCAAATTTTACATTTGTAGTTTCTTCAATTTTTAGGGTAGTTTTGTTATAAACTCGATAGGCTCTACTGGTAAGGGAATAACCTACAAAGATACCTTCCTCAACCTTAGATGTAAACTTTCCTAAGTGTTCTCTTGTATTTAATATATACACTTTACATCCAAATACTTTAAAATACTTAATATTAGGTTATTTGTTATAATAGATTTCAAAAGACGTTTTTCCTAGATTTTTATTTATAGTTATTCTGTTTTGTACATAACAGACTGTACTGACAGCCTCAACCCAAAGGTATTTAGGTAAGTTGTATTCATTAAGCATTGTTCTGGTTGCTTCTTGTAGTGTTCTATTTTTTCTTTCTACAATTCCATTTTGTTGAGGTGTTTTAGGGCAGGAGAATTTGTGGTGGTAGCCATTTTTTAAACAGAATTGATTAAATTTTTTATTTTTGAATTCCCCACCGTTATTGCTCCTAAGTCTTATAATTTTAACCCCTTTTTCATTTTCTGTTAATTTACAAAATTGAGTAAATATATCAAAAGTTTCATCTTTATTTTTTAAGAATTTTACCCAGGTGAATCTTGAATAGTCATCTATAATTACTAAATAGTATAGATTCCCACTAATTGATTTGACCCCATGTGAGTCAAATAGGTCTAGGTGAATTAATTCAAGAATTGATTTAGTTTGAGTTTGATTAGTTGGTTTGTGAGTTGATCTAGTTTGTTTCCCTTGTTGACAAGCATTACATAAGGTTGTCTCAAAGTTAGGTAACTTTGGTAGGCCTCTAACTAAACCATTTAGTTTAGGTAATTTTCTGAAGTGAGTGTGTGAAAGTCTCCTATTCCAGAGCCAAGTCTCATCCTTATGTGTTAAAAGACAATTTGCTAGGGGACGAGTTAACCTAATTTCATAGATGTTATTGTGCCTATGTCCTCTAAGTGTGATGTTTGGGTTGTCAGTGTATTTGATCAGACATTCATTGGCCAAGAACCTAACCTTATACCCAGTGTCACACAATTGGCTGATACTTAGTAAATTGAAGTGAAAGTTTTCAACAAGTAAGACATTTTTAATTATAAAATTAGACTCAAGTTCAATGTTACCTAGGCCAATTACCTTAAGTTTACCGTTGTTTCCAAACGCAACGGTCCCTAGACTTTTGTACTTGAGTTTTATAAACTTGGTGGGATCCCCAGTCATGTGTCTGGAGCACCCACTGTCGATAATCCACTTGTTTTTCTATAGTTAGGTAGGAGATTTTTTAGAATTTAGTTTAAGTTTTGAATGAGTTAAAGGAATGATTTAAAGAAACTTAAGAAATTTGAACTCCAAAAAAAACTTAAGAAGTTTAAAAATTTGAATTTTTTTAAAAACGCTTAGGAGAATTTGAATTTTGAAAAACCTTAAGAAATTTGAAGACTTGAAATTTTGAAAAGTTAAGGAATTTAAATGATTTAAGGAATTGAAAATTTTGAATTTTGAACAACTTAAAAAGGACTTAAGGAATTTGAAAATTTGAAATTTGAATTTAGTTGTCCTTATTTATCTCACTTGATCTAAGTTGTCAATCAAAGGAATCCTGTGATTTGTGTGAGATAAGTTTGAGTTTGTTTTATAAAAGTTAATTTGACCTTTGTTAGATTCAGGTTTGACAAGAAGCAGTTTAAAAGTATACTTCCATAATTGGTTTCCAGGCCGTGGCGAGGCACAGAGGTCTTCTTTGGCCGAAGCCTTATTGGATCAATAACCACTTTCTAGGCAAAACCGCTTAAGAAAGTTGTACTTTTAACCTACCTATTGAAACTCCTTGGTCTAACTAGTCTAGGATGTGGCGGGGTAGTTTCGGCTAGTTCCACTGGGCTAAGAAGACCAAATAGAGGACGCCTTCCCCTACCTGACTCCTTAGATCAGCTTCCCTAACGTATTATCAGCTCGCCCTACCCTGGTACTAAGTAGGCCAAGTGTCAGACTAACTTTTGAAATTAGTCCTAGGTACCCAGACGGGTAAAGGGTGACTTTGAGGTGCCAACTAATTTGATGCCTCCCCCTAAATTATAGGTAGGGTGTTTAGGGTCAATGTAATGAATGTCATTTTTGGGGACATAGTATTGGTTCTGGCCTACTTTCTTTGTTAGGTAAGCTTTCGGGACCCACACTTTTCGCCGATTTTCACGTGGGTGGACAAATGAGATTAAGGATTTTTGGGTCGATCCTGATTTATATCCTATCCCAGATTTATTGAACACGCCCTTTTGAGATCCAAGAATAAGGTCAAGATTCTTGGACCGGGTTATAAAAGTTGTTAGTATGTCCTTGAGGTTTTGAACTTCACCCTTTAGGGTGGAGTTATCATTTTCAAGTTCAATTGTTCTTTCATTTTGAGTTGATTCAGTTAAGGTTTTAATATTAATTAATTGCTCCTTAAGGTCTTGATTTTCCTTAAGGAGCTGGTCATTCCTAAATTCAAATGCAAGCAATTTTTTATTTAAAACAGAGATAATCTTAAAAAAAATTTTATTAATTGAATCTAAGTATACCTCAGTCAAGCCGTCCGAAAAGAGCCCGATCTCTTGGCTCGACTCGTATTCGGAATCTTCGTCGCTCTCCGAGTCTGATCCAGGTCCGGTTGCCATTAGCGCGAGGTAACTTGAGTTTTTTGGTGGTTCATCGTCGGAGTCGTCCGTGCTCTTGTCCCAGGTGGCTTGTAAAACCTTCTTCTTCTTGTTCTTCTTGGGTTGGTCCTCCGTTTTATAGGGGCATTCATGTTTAAAGTGCCCTTTTCTGTTGCAGCTGAAGCAGGTCATTTTTCTTTTACCTTCATTGCTAGTGGGCTTCATTATCTTTTGGAGGTCCCTTTTTGAAAACTTGTTCTTCTTTTTGGCAAAGACTTTTCTTACCAAGTTTACCATTTGCTCCTCGTCGTCTGAGTCTGACTCTGGTTCTTCTTCGGATTCTTCTTGAATATTCTTCTTCGACTTGACCTTTCTTGAAGAATCTGCAAACAAAGCAAACCCTTTCTCGGCCTTGGCGTTAGTTTGTTTATGCAACTCTAATTCACAAAATAGTTCATCTAAATTTATTTTGGAAAGATTCCTAGAAATTTATAAGCATCTACAATGGATGCCCATAATGAATTTCTAGGAAAGACATTTAGTGCATACCTTATAATGTCTCTATTTTCTTGTTTGTGCCCAATCAGATGGAGTCCATTTAGTATGTCCTTGATCCGAGCGTGAAGTTGACCTGCAGATTCTTCATCCTGCATTTTCATATTAAACAATTTATGTAAAAGCAAACCCCTTTTTGTTACCTTTGCATCAGTAGTGCCTTCATCAACTAAATTAGTTTATCCCAAAGTTCTTTTGCTGATTCGATTGGTCCGATTCTGTTCAGCTCTTCATTGGTTAGTCCGCACTGGAGGGTGTTCTGCGCTTTGAACTCGATCTGAGCTTTTTTTCTTCATTTCCAGGTTCCATCTATCGGGCTTCAGTGGCGCCTTGTTTCCCTCGTCCATTGGTGGTTCGTAGCCAGTTTGCACCATGAACCATTGATCCATATCGGTTTTGGGTTACACTTCCATTCTCGGCTTCCAGTAGGGGAAATCTTCCCCGTTGAAGAGCGAAGGACGAGCAGTGCTGTAACCTTCATTCTGGGCCATCTGTGTTTGACAAAAAAAAATAACAAAACTCGTTCCAAGACTAAGTCTTGGATTAGTGGTGTGGTACGAAAAAAAGGAATAAGAGAAGAACGACTCGAAATGGTGTTGCACCAAATTCGAGTAAAACTGAATGAACAAAAGAAAAAGATCTAAATTTAAGCAACAATAACTAATTTCGATTGTGCAACGAAAAACACAAAATGTGAAGAAAAATGGATCTCCCCTGGCTCTTACGGTGGTTGCACCGATTCAGAGCGTACCAATGCTCTGATACCACTTGTAGGACCGATGCACGTGAGAGGGGGGGTGAATCTCGTGACTTTTAAAACTTACGTTTTAAAATCAGAGTCGATAGAAAATCGTACGATGCTTTGAAAAACATGCGCGGCGGAAGAATTAAAACGAAACACAAAAGTGAAAAACAATAAAAAATAAGCGAGGAGTTTTACTTCATTCGGAGCCTTTGGCGACTCTTACTCGAAGGCCCAGGCTCCTTGAAGCTTTCCTGTGGGCAATCCACTAAAATCCTCTACCGTTAAACTCCCGGTAGAGCGATTCGAATACAAGATTAGGCGGAAGTGTAACAACCCTACACTTCCCCTTAAATAATTTCAGTGCAGACAGAACAATTAAAAATGCGTTACTCAACACTTAAGATTATCTGAAGGTGCTTGGGTGTTGGGAGCGATCTTCCGGCAGCGGTCGGATAGCGTCGAGTCAAAGCACAAACCGCAGTAGAGGAGCGTGGAAGCAAGAGAGGGCCAAAGCTTGAACCAGAGAAAAAAACTTGTATCTTTAGAGGGCTTGCTTGCCTCTTTTTATAGTGCCTCGAGCTGCCAATATTCAATCCGATGCATGATCTTCTCAGCCCAAATTTTATCCATCAGCAAACTATTCTTTGGGATAATTCAAAGAAGATAACGTTTCTATCCTTTGCTTCACTTAAAAAAATAATTTAAATAAAGTTTAAACTCTCGTACAAAATAACATTTTATCATTAGTAGGAGTAATTTTATTCTTAAATAAAATAAAAAATACGAATAATTTAAATGAGAGTTTATCCTCCACCGAGGCTTTAAATGAGGAATGATTTTGTAAAATTTACCTACAAATTCTAATTAGTTCACATATCAAATAAAACCTGTAAAATAGAGTTAACGCAATGGACTAATTAGACCCCGTCCAAACCTGGATAAGGATCTAACCAGGACTCAACCGAGGTCACCAAAATGGGCCTATATTGGACCGCGCCTACAGTCCTAAAATAGGACCCGTCCTCACTGGTTCGCTCCTCCAGTGACTTACCTTACTTATCTCGTGCAGCTCTACTCAACTTCTTAACCCACTAGGTCTTCCGCCATGGCCCAACCACCCTGGTCTTTTTGCCAAGTTTCAACCAACTTGGGCTTCAGCCAATTGTCAGGCCCCGCGAACCCAACTAGACATCCCACCAGGACTCAACCACCCTGGACTTCAGCCTGGTGTCTGGTCCTAAGTCTTTCAACCCTGCATACTTAGAAAAGAGTTCAAAACCAAAAGCAATCCTAACTTTATCCTATTTGTCATTCATCAAAACTTAAGTTTAACTATTAGTGCAAATTGCACCAACAATCTCCCCCTTTTTGATGAAATGACAACCTGGGTTAAAGTTGGAAAATACCAAATATGCAAATGACATGCTCTAAGATCAAGAATTTTTAATTTTCTAACCTAAACCTTAAACCCTCCCCCTTTGACATTCATCAAAACAAAGAAATAATAAGTGCATAAGCATCAGAAATAAAACACGCAGTCAAGTAATATGCCAGCTAAGTGAGACTTTTCATAGTGGAAGTGGTCCAAAGAAGACGCCTTTTGTAAAGGTTTCTCCACTTTGAAGGAGACTTTTCATAGTGGAGGTGGAGTACTCGTGTGGATCCTTGGATTAGTCATCCTTCGGGGTGGATACCAAGTAAATCTTCTTGTTAGCATTGTTCTTATTATTTTTCATTATATTTTTGTATTGCGCTAACAATTTTGTAGAGAATTCAGAAAAAGTGTTATTCACCCCCCCTATAGCAACGCACTCGATCTTACAATTGGTATCAGAGTCGGTTCGCTTCGGGAGAACTCACCGTCGACCAGAGTACAAGGAAATGACGTTTCAAGAGGGTTACAGCACTGCAAGGCCTCCTTTCTTCGACGGGAACGACTTCGCATACTGGAAAGGTAGAATGCAATATTATTTGATGAATGACATTGTAAACTGGATAAGTGTTATAGATGGATTTGATGCACCCATCGACGAAAGAGGAGAGCCACAACCAATGAGAACTTGGTCGAAGGAAGTCATGAAGAAGGCTCAAGCCAACGCAAAGGTCACCACCACACTTCAATGCAGGCTTTCAAAGGAACAACTCAACAAGGTGGGGCCTTTCAAGAGCGCCAAGGAATTATGGGAGAAACTCGTCGAACTCAATGAAGGTTCCAACGAGTCAAGAAGGGCAAAGAAGGATTTACTAGTTGCCCAACTACAATCACTCACCATGAAGACCAACGAGGCGGTTAGCCAATTGCATGGAAGAGTAAAGGAGATCATCAACGAACTACATGTAATTGGTGAGAAAGTGGAAAACCGAGATCTCGTGAGGTATATTCTACAATCCTTCCTGAGAACTACATTGTGAGCATCAATGGTTGATGCCTAAAAAGTATCAAGGGATCTTTCAATAGTAAAGTTAGATGATTTGTTTTGCGAATTCGAACTACATGAGCAAGCTAACCTGTCTTCTAAAGAAAAAGGTGTAGCATTTGTTGTAAAAAAGGAAAGGAAAAAGAAGAAGGTGAAGAAGAAGGTGTTCTATCTACTCCTCATCATCCGAATCGGAGGAGTCTAGTGCCTCTATGGATAGCAACCAAGAGGCCTTCATGGTAAGAAAACTGCGTTGAGCATTTAAAAGTTTTTCTAACAAGTCTTATGCTAAGAAATGATCAAAGAGTAAGAGCAAAGGGAAGGAGATAATTTGCTACAACTGTCACCAAGAGGGACACATGAAGAATGAGTGTCCCCAACTGAAGAGAAGTGAAGAAAAGAAGGAGGAAAAGAAGAGGGGTGACAAGAAGAGGTCAAAAGAAAAAGAGAAGAGTGCCACCAACCTCAAGGTGACTTGGGATGATCCATCATCCTCGGAGGAGGAAGAGGAGCATGTGTCCCACTTTGCACTTATGGGAGTGGACCATTTGGAGTCATCTGACGATGAGAGAAGCTCAAGTAGTGAAGATGAAAGTGGCTCATCATCAGAATCCGAGGCTTCGGTAAGTGAGGTATATAGTCTTCCCTCTTCTACTCTTGTTAAAATCATTTCTAGTACAAATATGGATTTGGCTAAAGCTAGGAGAAAAATTAAGGACTTGAAGGATGAAATTGCCATGCTTAAAGTAGAATCTACAAAACTTAAGGAAGAATTGCATGCTTTTTCTACCATGTCAAATGATACTTGTTTTGAAAATGAAAATAGGGAGCTAAGGAAAAAGGTAGAGTGTTGGTGCAGGAAGCACCATATCGAACCTTGTTTTGATATTGGCAAAGGATTTAAAGTTAAGTACTATTTGTGATCTAACGATGTTACTAAGTGAGCAGAAAGAAGTCTTGGCGAAGGACTGCTAGGCACCTGGCGAAGGGCTACTAGGAGTTGAAGTCTTGGCGAAGGACTTCTAGGCACCTAGTGAAGGGCTGCTAGGAGTTGAAGACCTGGCGAAAGACTGCTAGGCACCTAGCGAAGGGCTGCTAGGAGTTGAAGACCTGGCGAAGGACTGCTAGGCACCTAGCGAAGGACTGCTAGGCATCGAAACCTTAAGACCTGGCGAAGGGCTGCTGGGCACCTGGCGAAGGACAGCTAGGAGTCTAAGACCTGGCGAAGGGCTGCTAGACACTTGGCGAAGGACTGCTTGGTACCGAAGACCTGGTGAAGGGCTGCCAGGCACCTGGCGAAGGGCTGCTGGGTAAAAGTCCAACCGGAGGAGCAGGTTGGCAAAAGGTAAATTCTCCTGAGAGGAGTAGGTGAGGACACGTTCCCCGTCGAGGGAACAGTAGGCGTCGGTTCGACCTAGGGTTCCATTTGGGAGACCCGAAGTCAGAACCAAGATAGCTACGGCTGTGAAAAACTAACTAACATTCTTGCCTTGTTTGTTGTGGAACTAACCTTGGATGCAGGGACCAAAGGAATGAGTTTCTGCAGCTCAAAACGCCTCAAAGGAGAGGGGCAGCAGCTGGGCTAGGCGCCCGGGAGGTCCCGGACGCCCAAGGTCAAAGCCAAACGAGCAGTTGAGCAAGAATCGCTTCGGAAGCATACTGGGCCAGGCGCCCTGAAGGACCCAGGCACCCTCATTGTCCCGGGCGTCCTGTATGTCTCGGGCGCCCTGGGTCCAAGCCAAGTTTTGATCGAAGTAAACTCAGCCGCGAAGCCAAGCAGACCAAGTCAACTAAGGGCGCCCCCAGTGTCCCAGGCGCCCCCGTCAGCTCTGAGGCCGATTCTGGAGGGATAAGCGCTAACCGAGCTTCGGATGAGGTTTCTTGGATCCGAAGGCATGCGTCCGGCGCCCCCAGCGTCCAGGGCGCCCCCAGGAGTGCTATAAAAGGGGCTCGACCCCAAGGCTTCAACACATCAATTTTTTCAACGCCTTTACGCTCTTCGCTCAAGCGCTTTGCTTCGGAAACCTCCGAACTCGAGATTCTAGCGCCGACGACGACCCTCTGCTCCGAAGTACGATCCACACCGGGTATCGGTAATGAAGAGTATAATTTTCTTTATTTGCACTACCATTGTAACAATCTTTGTAAAACCTTTTGTGCGAATATAAAATTGCTCGCAGTAAACGGTCAAGGACCGTGGGCCTTGGAGTAGGAGTCGACCGCGACTCCGAACCAAGTAAAATCACTTGTGTTCCGTGTGTTTTATTTCAATTCCGCTGTGTATTCTCTTTTATTAATCCGAAACGTTTTCACGATATTCACCCCCCCTCTATCGTGTTTGTCGATCCAACATAGAGGACCTCACTAAGGCACTTAGGAAATTTCAAGTGGGTTCTAGCAACCTTGACATGATAATAAATAGCCAAAGAGCCGTTTATAACAAGGCCGATTTAGGTTATAGACCAAAGACCAAGGAGGTTGCCTTTGTCTCACTTACGGGTAGGAATGGTGTATCTAGAAGATAAGGGGTTAAGGGAAAAATCAAGAAGGCTTGGGTACTAAAGAAGTTTTTAAATGATGCTTGTGGAACTAAAATTTGGGTACCAAAAGATTGTATTTTCCATGTTGTATAGGTAAAAGTCAAGGAGGCCTCAAACATATGCATAGTAGATAGTGGGTGCTCAAGACATATGACCGGAGATGTGAGAAAGTTCACCACTATTAGCTACCTAAGAGAAGGGACCGTTTCCTTTGGAAATAGTGGGAAACTCAAAATAATTGGTAGGGGCACCATTGAGGTATCTCCTACAATCTCTATCCACAAAGTGCTTTTGATTAAAGATATGAAATTTAATTTACTTAGTGTATGTCAATTGTGTAATGCGAGCTATAGGGTTGAATTTCATTCTAGAAAATGTCTAATTAAACAAAATGGGTTGGAAAATGTCATACTAGAAGGGTATAGAGAGGCTAACCTTTACTATCTTGATCTTGCTTATGCTTTTAACAATTTGCCTAAGTGTCTCATGTCTAAAGAAGAAGAAGGGTGGATATGACACCGAAGACTTGGGCACATCAACATGAGGAGCATTGCAAGAGTGACAAAGGAGGAGTTGGTGAAGGGGCTCCCTATGATCAAGTATGAGAAGACCAAGATGTGTGATGTATGCCATGAGGGTATGTAATCAAAATCATCACACAAAGGTAAAACCCTAAGCAGTACTACTTTACCTTTAGAGGTATTACACATTGATCTTTTTGATTGCCATAGTACTCCCTCACTAGTAGGGAGTAAATATTGTTTAGTTATAGTAGATGATTTTTCTAGATTCACTTGGGTGTTCTTTATGAAATATAAGGATGATACCTTAGAGATTTTCATAGGGTTTAGTAAGAGGGTTGAAAACTGAGAAACACCTCAAAATCAACCGCATTAGGAGTGACCATGGTGGGGAGTTCCAAAA
This sequence comes from Boesenbergia rotunda, assembly GCA_024364735.1. NCBI lineage: Eukaryota > Viridiplantae > Streptophyta > Magnoliopsida > Zingiberales > Zingiberaceae > Boesenbergia > Boesenbergia rotunda. Next base: position 177,360 of record JAGFNQ010001830.1, on the reverse strand, counting down.
CTCAAACTTCTCACAATTATGTGTAGAAAATGGGTATAAGCATGAATTTTCATTCCCAAGGACTCCTCAACAATATTGTGTAGTTGAAAGGAGAAATTGGGCACTACAAGATGTTGGTGCAGACAGCACACAAGTCGAACCTGTGTTTTGATAATGGCAAAAGGGTTCAAAAGTTAAGATATTATGTTGATCTAACATGTTCACTAAGTATACAGGAAAAGAAGTCCTAGGTACACTGGGCACGAAGTCTTGGTCAAGGACTGGGCACGAAGCCCTGGCAAGGAGCTGGGCACCGAAGACCTGCTCGGAAGGTGGGCACGAAGTCCTGGTCGAGGACTAGGCACGAAGTCCTGGTCGAGGACTAGGCACGAAGCCCTGGCAAGGAGCTGGGCACCGAAGACCTGCTCGGAAGGTGGGCACGAAGACCTGCTCGAAAGGTGGGCACAAAGACCTGGTTAGGTGCATCGGGCAAAAGTCCAACCGGAGGAGCCGGTTGGCAAAAGATAAACTCTCCTGAGAGGAGTAGGTGAGGACGTGTTCCCCATCGAGGGAACAGTAGGCGTCGGCTCGACCTAGGGCTCCATTTTGGACCCAAAGTCAGAACCAAGACAGCTAAGACTGTATAAACCCAATATTTTATTGCTTTGTATTGTTTTGGACTAACCCTGGATGCAGGACCGAAGGAACGTGTGTCTGCAGCTCAGAACGCCTCAAAGGAAAGAGGCAGCAGCTGAGCAGGGTGTCCCGGAGGTCCCGGGCACCCCCAAGGTCAAGCAAAACAAGTTAAGCAAAGAAGTGCTTCAGTAGCTCACTGGGCGGGGCGCCCCCGTGCTCCCGGGCGCCCCGGATGGTCTAAGCACTCCGGGCTCAAGCTAACGAAGTGGATCAACTCAAGCCAGCGAGAAGCTAGCGGATCGAGTCAACCCGGGCGCCCCCAGCGTCCCGGGCGCCCCCGGTCAAACCTCAGCCCGATCCTGGAGGGATAACGGCTGACCGAGAGTTGCTTGGATCGATTGACACGTGGGGGAGGGGGGGGGGCGCCGCCAACGTTCCGGGCGCCCCCGGAGGCTATAAATAGCCCCTCGACCCCAAGGCTTCCAACAACACTTCCTCCAACGCCAATACACTCTTCTACTCAAGCGCTTTGCTCCGGAAACCTCCCAACTCGAGATACAAGCGTCGACGACGTCCCTCTGCTCCGAGATACATTCCACACCAGACGTCGGTAACGAAGAGTTGTCTTTTTAAGTTTACTATACTACAATTGTAATTTCTATTTGTAAACCTTTTTGCGCACATATAGAATTGCCCGCAGTAAACTGTCAACGACCGTGGGCCTTGGAGTAGGAGGCAACCGCGACTCCGAACCAAGTAAAATCTTGGTGTTTGTGTGTTGTTTGGTTTTAGTTTTTCCGTTGCGTATTCTCTATTTCTCAATCCGAAACGATTTACGATATTCACCCCCCTCTATCGTTATTCTCGATCCAACAAGTGATATCAGAGCGGGGAAGCTCAAAATTGGTGCAACCACCAGTTTGAGAATTTTTCGGATTTTTACGAAATCTTTTTAACTTTTTTTTCTCGTTTGAAATTTTTCATCGTTAATCGAGGTTGGTGCAACACCCCTCGATAAATATTCTTTTACTTCCCGCACTACTAATCCAAGACCAAGTCTTGGGATATTTTTTCTCTTACTCTAATTTTCAGATAAATGGCCATGCAAGAAGGCTTCAGCACCGCATGGCCACCGCTCTTCAGTGGGGAGGACTTCTCCTACTGGAAGAGTAGAATGGAGGTCCACCTGAAAACTCAGGTGGACATGTGGATAATCATCCAGTCTGGACTGGAGATTCCAAAGAATGCTGAAGGAGAGCCACAGTCTTACGCTGAGTGGGATACCGCTCTGAAAAGAAAAATTGAAGCTGATGCCAAAGCAACCCAAACACTTCAATGCGGCCCGACCAAGGAAGAGTTGAACCGGGTGGGTCCATTCAGCAGCGCTAAAGAATTATGGGGTAAGCTGATCGAGCTGCATGAAGGAACTTCAGATACTCGAATCAGCAAGAGAGATCTCCTCCTGAACAAGCTGTACACGATCAAGATGAACGACACCGAAACAGCAGCTCAACTCCATGCCAGAATTCAGGAGTTAATGAACGGACTACACACCATCGGTCACAAGGTAGAAAACTGTGACCTAATAAGGTATGCCCTTAACGCTTTCCCAAGAAACACCTTGTGGGCATCTATGGTAGATACTTACAAAGTTTCTAGGGATCTTTCCAAAATCAAATTAGACGAACTTTTTTCTGAATTAGAATTACATGAGCAGACTAACTGCAATCTGGCCGAGAAAGGCATTGCCTTTATTGAAGGTAAAGCTGGAAAAGTATCCAAGAAGAAACCTCAACCTGCACCCGAGTCTGATTCAGACTCAGACTCAAAAGACGACGAAGGAGATCGACCTAAGCTGGTCTGACTAGCCCGGAACTACTACAAGGAATTGAAGAATTAATCCAACAGAAGAAAAGCCAGCCGAAAGAAGGAAGATCAAGCTGAGTCAACTAAGAACAAATCAAGTGTGACGTGCTTCGAGTGCAACAAAAAGGGACATTTCAAATCCGAATGCCCTAACCTAAAAGAAGCCAAGAAAGCAAGAAGAAAGAAGGCACTTCAGGCAACGTGGGACGAGTCCTCCTCCTCCTCCGAAGAAGAGGCCCCACAGTCTAACCTGCTCGTACTAACCGCCTCAGAAGAAATCGAGACCGAGTCAGAATCAGAACCGGACGACGGCAAACTTACATTCTCGGAGGACGGCGAAATAACTGTAAGTGGTTTTTCAAGAATTCAATTATGCGAATTAATTTCTTATCTTTCTCGAGATTTGGCAAAAGCCAAAATCCGAGTCGAGTCTCTCAGACAGGAAGTAAAACTCCTGAAAGAGAGAGCAGACTCTGAACCCTTAACTGAGAAGGTTCAAGAAAGAACCTTTGCTCAAGTTGAAAAACTTGAATCAGAGAACTCCTTCTTGAAAACTCAAGTTAAGGATCTTAGAGCTGCCTTAGAACGATTCACTTCTGGTTCCAAGGGTCTTGACATGATTCTTGGAAAACAGAAGTCAGTTCTAAATCGATCCGGACTAGGCTATAGAACCAAATCTAGATAAAGATCCTACTATGCTGTACTGAACCAGTCCAGACCTAAAGTTCAGGCATGGGTACCCAAACTATGCCTGAACAAACAAACTGAATCAAATCAGTATTGGATCCCCAAGGACAAAATTCACATCTTGCCAGACCATTATCGTGGCTTTAGTCCAGGGGGAGCCAAATTAAAAATAATATTTATTGTTAGATAAAATTCAATGTTTGTTTGCAAATTGCATGATTGCTTGTTTATTTAATTCTTGCAATTTACCATGCTTAGACTTAGGAATGGTTAGTTAAGGACTGAACCAACTTAACTGAAATTTGAATAACATAGTATTGGGTAGCGGTGAGATGATAGTACGTTAGGGAAGCCAATTCTAATAAGGTCAAGTATACTCTACTTGGTCTCTTTAGACTGGTGAAACTAGCCGAAGCTACCGATCCAAACCCAAACTAGTTAGACCAGAATTTTTCAAAAAATAATTTTGAAAATGAAATTTCATTAAAAGGCTTTGTCAAGGAAAGGGTTGATGATCCAATAAGGCTACGGCCAAAGAAGGCCTAGTGCCTCGCCAAGACCTGGAAGCCAATTTTTGAAATTCAAATTCAAATTATCCTTTGTCAAATTCGAATTTAACATAAATCTTCAGTTAATTGTAGATTCAAACATTTTTTTTAACTCAAAATCAACTGTTTTCAAAATTAATTCATTTTTTTTCAAAATAAATCATAATTTTTCAAAATAACTCTACCTACCAAAACCTGTCTCACAAAACCCATAAGGTAAACGTGATTGATAACCATAGATTGGGTGAGACAGACTAGGCTGTAAAAATCAATTTAGCCTATTCCTGATTCTAATTGGATCCAAATCAACAAAACTCTTTATGTGTAGGAACATAAAGATTTGGACCAATGGATGTTGGATAGCGGTTGCTCCAGACACATGACTGGAGATAAATTGAAATTCACCAAACTCAAGTTCAAGAACCTAGGCTCAGTGGCATTTGGCAACAATGCTACACTCAAGGTAATTGGGTCAGGTAATATTGAACTTAAATATGACTTTGTTATTAAGAAAGTTCTTTTGGTTGAAAATTTTAAATTTAACTTGCTTAGCATAAGTCAGTTGTGTGATTCTGGTCATGTAGTTACTTTCAACAATTCTAACTGCCTGATTAGAAACTTGCAAGACTCAGAAATCATGCTTAAGGGCACTAGGAAAAATAATGTTTACACTATAAACCTACTCCTAGTACCTAAATGCATGTTAACTCAGTTAGAACAATCAAACCTCTGGCATAGGAGATTAGGTCACACTAATCTGAGAATTATTTCAAAAATCACCCAACTTGGCCTAATTAAAGGTATCCCTAAAATTAAAAATCAAGAAAACTTAATATGTGAATCATGTAATCAAGGTAAACAAACCAGGTCTAATCATAAACTAATCCAATCTGATCAAACTCATACCACACTTGAGCTCCTGCATCTTGACCTATTTGATTCACATGGAGCCAAGTCACTAAGCGAAAATCGGTACTGCTTAGTAATAGTTGATGATTACTCTATGTTTACCTGGGTTAGGTTTCTAAAGACCAAAGATGAAACCCTGAACCTATTCAATGACTTTTGTAAGTTAATTGAAAATCAAAACGATACTAAAATCAATAGACTTAGGAGTGACCACGGGGGAGAGTTTGAAAATCAACGATTCGAGGAATTTTGTAAGGTAAATGGGTATATACACGAATTTTCGTGTCCTAGAACCCCCCAGCAAAATGGGATAGTCGAAAGAAAAAATAGAACCCTACAGGAAGCCGCTAGGGTTATGCTCAATGAATTCAACTTAGCTAACCAATATTGGGCAGAAGCAATTAGTACCGCTTGCTACATCCAAAATAGGGTACTGATTAACAAGCGACACAACAAAACACCCTATGAATTATACTACCACAGACTTCCTAACCTACACTACCTAAGGGTCTTTGGGTGCAAAGTCCATATCCTAAACACCAAGGATTATCTAGGTAAATTCCAGTCTAAGTCAACCCCAGGCATTTTCTTAGGATACTCAACAACAAGCAGAGCCTATAGGGTTTACAACAATCAAACTAAGAAAATTGAAGAAACAACCAATCTAATATTTGATGAAGAAATTAACTCAAAATCTGATAATCCAGATCTAACTTCATCAAATACTGATCAAGAAGATAATGAACAAGCTGTTGAATCTTTAATTAAACCCTTAAACGAACTGACTATTGAACCAACCAATGAGTCAATTGAACCAACTATTGAACCAATAATTGAACCAACTCATATAGTTGAATCAAATAGTGAACCAAACCGACCAGCCGGACCTGAGGCTGAACCAAGTTCTAGAAAAACCAAGAAACCCAGACTCAGTCACCCAACCGATCAAATTGTGGGTGATCTAACTCTAGGAGTCAGAACTAGGTCTTCCTATAGAAACCTTAGTCAGATAACAATGATTTCAAAAATAGAACCTGAGACTATAGAGGAAGCCCTACCTGATCCTGATTGGATCATAGCTATGCAAGAAGAGTTAGCCCAATTTGAAAGGAACCAAGTTTGGGAACTAGTACCTAAGCCTGAGGGCAAATCCGTCATTGACACTAAGTGGGTTTTTAGGAATAAGTTAAATGATCAAGGAGAGATAGTCAGAAATAAAGCCCGCTTAGTAGCGAAAGGATTTAGTCAAGTAGAAGTGTTAGATTATGACGAAACCTATGCCCCAGTAGCTAGACTCGAGTCCATTAGGATGTTGTTAGCCTTTGCATCCCATAAAAGATTTAAACTCTATCAAATGGATGTAAAGTCAGCCTTTCTAAATGGATTGATTAAGGAAGAAGTCTATGTAGGACAACCCCCTGGTTTTGAGGACTTCGAAAGACCTGACCATGTTTACAAACTTACTAAAGCACTTTATGGACTAAAACAAGCACCTAGGGCCTGGTATGAACGCCTATCAACTTACCTAATTTCTAAAGAATTTAAACAAGGACAAATTGACTCAACCCTACTTATTAAAATCTTAGGAAAAGAGATCTTTATTGCCCAAATCTACGTCGATGACATAATCTTTGGGTCCACCAACTCAAATTTTTTAAAAGAATTCGTTAAAATAATGGAAAATGAATTTGAAATGAGCTTAGTTGGTGAGCTCAACTTTTTCCTAGGGTTACAAATTAAACAAATTAGGGATGGAAACTATGTCCATCAATCCAAATATGTTAAAGAGTTAATAAAAAAATTTAAAATGGATAACTCTAAAAGCAAAAGTACCCCCATGGCCACAAATATAAAAATAGATAGTGACCCTGATGGTAAACCAGTAGACCTTAAGCTCTATAGAAGTATGATTGGAAGTCTACTGTACCTTACAGCCAGCAGACCTGATATCCTTTTTTCTATAGGAATGTGTGCTAGATACCAAACCTGTGCTAAGGAAACGCACTTAGCAGCCCTAAAAAGAATACTAAGATATGTTAAGGGCACCCTAAATGTAGGGATTTGGTATCCTAGGACCTCAACCTTTGAATTGTCAGGATACTTGGATTCTGACTACGCTGGTTGTAAATTAGATAGAAAGAGCACAAGTGGAAGCTGCCAACTATTAGGAAACAGTCTAGTAAGTTGGTGCAGCAGAAAACAACACTGTGTAGCTCTATCCACAACTGAAGCTGAGTATGTAGCTTTAGGAGAATGTGTAGCACAATTTTTATGGATGATACATACTCTTAAGGACTTCCAGCTCAACTACACCCAAACTCAGGTTTTCATTGACAATATAAGCTCAATTAATCTAACTAAGAATCCAATCCAACATTCTAGAACTAAACACATAGAAGTTAAACACCACTTTGTAAGAGATCATGTAGCCAGGGGTGAGATAGTCCTTAAGCATGTAGAATCTAAATCTAACTTAGCTGACATATTCACTAAACCCCTACCTGAGTCTGAGTTCAGCTCACTAAGAAGGTAGTTAGGATTATGCTTAGTAGAATAGGTTAACTCTACTGTTGGTTTTCATACTGCTTTACTTGCTTTTAATCAGTTTATAAAAGAATTTTAAAACTGCTTTACTTGATTTCAAAATCAGCTTTTACTTAATTTGAAATTTTTTTGTGTAAATTTTAAAATCAATTTCTCGACTTAGTTTTATTTTTAAAACTACCCTCTTCAAAATTAGGTTTTTTTCGCAAATGGACTTAGCCTAGGCCCTAACCCTAGAACTGCATGCACCTATAGATTTAGAAGCCAGCATCTCACAAGCACCTTAGGGTACTTTTGATTGATAACCTAGAATGGGTTGAGATGCTTAGGTCTTTGCCTTAATTCAAGATGCTTTAAGTCAGTGCATCTGCAGTAATTGGGGCACTAAATACAACTTAAACAGTAATCAAGTTAAGTGTCAAGTTTAGAAAATCTAACTTGAACAGAGCACTTAACTTGACTAACCCTAGCGAAAACTACTGTTTATAACAGTTAGTAAGTAGCTAATTGGGTTAGACAGGACCCTAAAGAGATAATTGAAATTGGTTTGCTTCAGTTCATCTTGGATTGGTTCAGTACAGCACATTGATTTTATCCTTATGCAATTTATTTATTTTTTTGCTATATTTTTGATATATGGCAAAGGGGGAGAGATAGGAAAGGAGAGAAGCTTTAAAAATTATTTCAAAATTCAAAATTTCAAAACTTTATCCTTTCTTCAAAAAGTACTTAATCTATTTGCTTTTAACTGTTGCAAAAGTACTTAATCTACTTTCAAAAGTACTAAGGTCTTCTTCAAAATTTTTCTAAGTTAAGCTGTTTTCAAAAATCTTTTAAAGTACTTAAACTTAAGTTATTTTCAAAAATCTTAAACTTAAGTTGTTTTCAAAAATCTTTTAAGTACTTAAAGTTAAGCTGTGTTCAAAAATCCTTTAAGTACTTAAACTCAAGCTGGTTGTCAAAATATTTCTAAGTACTTAAACTCAAGATGTTTTTCAAAAATTTTGCTAAGTACATATCTTAAACTTAAGCTATGGTTCTAAGAACTTAAAACTTCAGAAGATGTTTCTTTTCTACTGATTTGAAATTAGTTTTAAGTGTAAATTTTCAAAAGTGAACAACCATTTTTTTTTTTTGAAAATATGTGTCTAAAGTTTCTTTTGAAAATTGTTCTAAGTGTTTAAAATTAATTCCATCTTTAGACTTAGAAATTTTTTCAAACCCCACGAACTTTTGAAAAACCTAGGGGGAGATTCCTTCCAGGGGGAGGAAACTACTGTTATATCACCTGTTCTTGATTAACTTAACTTTTTGAACCAGGTTGCGATAAATCAAAAAGGGGGAGATTGTTGGTGCAGACAGCACCCAAGTCGAACTTGTATTTTGATAATGGCAAAAGGGTTCAAAAGTTAAGATATTATGTTGATCTAACATGTTCACTAAGTATACAGGAAAAGAAGTCCTAGGTACACTGGGCACGAAGTCCTGGTCAAAGACTGGGCACGAAGCCCTGGCAAGGAGCTGGGCACCGAAGACCTGCTCGGAAGGTGGGCACGAAGTCCTGGTCGAGGATTGGGCACGAAGCCCTAGCAAGGAGCTGGGCATCGAAGACCTGCTCGGAAGGTGGGCACGAAGACCTACTTGGAAGGTGGGCACGAAGACCTGGTCAGGTGCATCGGGAAAAAGTCCAACTAGAGGAGCCGGTTGGCAAAAGGTAAGCTCTCCTGAGAGGAGTAGGTGAGGACGCGTTCCCCGTCGGGGGAACAGTAGGCGTCGGCTCGACCTAGGGCTCCATTTTGGACCCAAAGTCAGAACCAAGACAGCTAAGGCTGTATAAACCCAATATTTTATTGCTTTGTATTGTTTTGGACTAACCCTGGATGCAGGACCGAAGGAACGTGTGTCTGCAGCTCAGAACACCTCAAAGGAAAGAGGCAGCAGCTGAGCAGGGCGCCCCAGAGGTCCCGGGCGCCCCCAAGGTCAAGCAAAACAAGTTAAGCAAAGAAGTGCTTCAGTAGCTCACTGGGCGGGGTACCCCCATGATCCCGGGCGCCCCGGATGGTCCGAGCGCCCCGGGCTCAAGCTAATGAAGTGGATTAACTCAAGCCAGCGAGAAGCCAGGGGATCGAGTCAACCCGGGTGCCCCCAGCATCCCGGACGCCCCCGGTCAAACCTCAGCTCGATCCTGGAGGGATAACGGCTGACTGAGAGTTTCTCGGATCGATTGACACGTGGGGGGGGGGGGCGCCCCCAACTTTCTGGGCGCCCCCGGAGGCTATAAATAGCCCCTCGACCCCAAGGCTTCCAACAACACTTCCTCCAACGCCAATACGCTCTTCTACTCAAGCGCTCTGCTCCGGAAACCTCCCAACTCGAGATACAAGCGCCGATGATGTCCCTCTACTCCGTGATACATTCCACACCGGACGTCGGTAACGAAGAGCTGTCTTCTTAAGTTTACTATACTGCAATTGTAATTTCTATTTGTAAACCTTTTTGCGCACATATAGAATTGCCCGCAGTAAATGGTCAACGACCGTGGGCCTTGGAGTAGGAGCCGACCGCGACTCCGAACCAAGTAAAATCTTGGTGTTTGCGTGTTGTTTGGTTTTAGTTTTTCCACTGCGTATTCTCTATTTCTCAATCCGAAACGATTTACGATATTCACCCCCCCCTCTATCGTTATTCTCAATCTAACACAAGAGCCCGCTTGGACTATGCATAATGCATACTCCCTTCCTAGCTATTTTGGGCCGAAGCGGTAAATACCGCTTGTTACATTCAAAACCGGGTTTTAGTACATAGGTTCTTAGGTAAAACCCCATTTGAGTTGTGGAATGGGAGAATTCCACAAGTTCATTACTTTAGGGTCTTTGGATGTAAGGTTTACATTCTAAACACCAAGGATGACCTAAGGAAGTTTGAATCTAAAGTTGATGAGGAAATTTTAGTTGGTTATTCATCCACTAGTAGGGGTTATAGAGTCTACAACAAAAGAACCAAGGTAATTGAGGAGTCTTCAGATGTTGATTTTGATGAAACTACCAACACTTACCCTAGAATAGCCTCAATTGATAAGGATATAGAGGAAAGTCAACCCCTTGGCCAAAGAATCCAAGACTTACATTTGGAGGGCAATGATCAAGGGGGAGGGAGAAGTTCCCTAGAGGATGAGGATCATGTAGTCAATGAACCTATAACCTCCAGGCCCTTGAGACATCACCAAGATCACCCCATTGACCAAATAGTGGGTGATGTCACTCAAGGGGTAAGGACTAGGTCCTATTTTAGAGACCAAAGTAGTCAAATTGCCTTGATTTCTCAATTAGAACCTAAATCTATTGATGAGACATTAGGTGATGTGGATTGAGTCTTAGCTATGCAAGAAGAACTAAATCAATTTGAAAGAAGTGAAGTTTGGGAGTTGGTTCCTAGACCCAATGATTGCACCATTGTAACCACTAGATGGGTCTTTAGGAACAAGCTAGATGATCAAGGCAAAATTACTAGAAACAAGGCTAGATTGGTAGCTAGGGGGTTTAACCAAGTTGAGGACTAGACTATGATGAGACCTATGCCCCCGTAGCTAGATTAGAGTCCATTAGAATTCTACTAGCCTATGCCGCTCACATGGGTTTTACACTTCACCAAATGGATGTGAAGTCAGCATTCCTTAATGGGGTCATTAAGGAAGAGGTTTATGTAGAACAACCCCCCGGGGTTGAAGACCCAAACTATCCTAGACATGTTTACAAATTGAGAAAAGCCTTGTATGGATTGAAACAAGCTCCCCGGGCTTGGTATGAAAGGCTTTCTTCATTTCTAGTGTCTAAGGGTTTTAGGAGAGGAACAATTGACCCAACTTTGTTCCTAAAATCTAAGGATAAAGACATATTTGTTGCCCAAGTTTATGTAGATGATATTATCTTTGGGTCAACAAATAATGATTTTCTACAAGAATTCATCAAGTGTATGGAGGATGAATTAGAGATGAGTCTTGTAGGAGAGTTAACCTTCTTTTTAGGTCTACAAGTTAAGCAAACAAATGAAGAGACACATGTATTTCAAACTAAATATGCTAGGGAAATGCTAAAGAAATTTGGCCTAGAAAATGCTAAGGTAGCATCTACCCCTATAGGAACAAATGTGAAAATGGATAGTGATATTGAAGGGAAAATGGTAGACTTAAAGTAATATAGAAGCATGATTGGTAGTCTATTGTACCTAACCGCTAGTAGACCCGATATACTTTTTACGGTAGGTATGTGTGGAAGGTACCAATCATGTGCCAAAGAGTCCCATTTGGTGGTAGTAAAGAGGATCCTAAGATATGTTAAAGGTACCCTCAATGTCGGGCTTTGGTACCCTAGAATCCCAAATGTTGATCTTATTGGATACACCGACTCAGACTATACAGGGTGTAAACTAGATAGGAAGAGTACTAGTGGGGGATGTCGATTCCTTGGGTCTTCTTTAGTTAGTTGAAGTAGTAGGAAACAACCATGTGTTGCCCTATCAACAACGGAAGCCGAATATGTGGCAATCGGTGGTTGTGTGTTCCAACTACTTTGGATCATGCACACCTTAGAGGACTATGAGTTACATTATTCCAAGGTCAAAGTTTTGTGTGATAATGTAAGTACAATCAATTTGACCAAAAATCTGGTTCACCATTCTAGAACAAAACACATTGAAGTGAAGCATCACTTCATTAGGGACCATGTGGCAAGGGGAGACATAGAATTACACTATGTTGAGTCAAAGTCAAACCTTGCCGACATTTTTACCAAGCCTCTTCCCGAATCGGAGTTTACATCCTTAAGAAGAGGGCTTGTAATGTGTTTTGTAGAAGTATAGGATGAACCCTGGGGTAACAGATTAGGAAGGTGGTGCTTGATCCATTAGGATGATACAATTGGTTCATTTGTGCTTATGACAAAGTATTGAATCATTAAATGTATCCAAATTATTGAAAATAGACCAACTATGGGGAAAGCAAGTGTTTAATTAATGGACATCTTGCTCAAAGATCATGGTTGGATATTTAAACATTTGAAAACCATTTCATGTCTTATATGTTTTGTCATAAGCTTAGAAGAAATTTGAATGCAAAATTAGGTTGAAAGATTAATACAAACTTAGTGGTTTTCAAGAATTTTGAACTTTAGTCAAAAGTCAAGCATGTTTGAAATTTTTCACGAACTGATATTTTTCCTTGATAGAGTATATTATATCAAACATGCCTGCAAATTTTTACAATATTTGGGATTTTCTGGAATTTCTGGGAGGTTTCTGAAATTCGGCTCAGAAGCTGAAAATTGGGACTGACAGAGTATCAGTCGACTGCCCCCTGGGGCAGTCGACTGGCACGCCTGATCTCAGCCTACTGAGCAATTTTTTAGAAATCGAATTTCTCTCATTTGATGTCATGGGTTAGGATTGCTTGGGGCAATCATTTTGATGGTGTCAAAGCGGGAGAATGGGTGGTTTAAGTTAGATTTTTGACTTAAATTTTGACCTAATCTTTGATTATGATGAAAAATTAAAAATGAATGAAGGCATAGGTTAAGGGGGAGGTTACCTCTAAGATTTTGCTGTCTTGCATTTTTTTTAATTGCTGTTGCTTGTTGTTAAATTAGGATTGCAACTTAACTTTGGTTTAGAATTGAAAATGGGGAGAAAACATGGGTTAAGGGGAAGGTTCCTCTTGGTTTCACTATGTCTTGTTTTTCAATTGCTATTGTCATTTACTGTTGTTGACTGGTATATTCTCCCAAACTTAAACATATTGCTACACATCAAAAAAAGGGGAGATTGTTGAGGCAATCGACCCTAGAATAATCGGGAAGATCATGATTTTGATGTGTGTGCGCAAATATGTTTAAGGTTAGGGTGTTGTGTTGTATTTGATATGTGTGATTGAGTTTGCAGGATTTGGAGAATCACACATGGTGAACATATCCGAGGGATGAGAGCCGAGGGAGGAGAACTCCAAGGGCAAGCAGGGAAGTGGACTTCAAAGGGCACACGTGAAGGGTGGCATGGAGGCAAGCCAAGGGAAGGCTTGTGTGCGCATTCGAGGGACGAGAGCCGGAGGAAGAAGACTTCAAGAGGCAAGCCAAGGGAGCATATCTGAAGGCACACGTGAAGGAGAGTGTTCGGAGTGGCTGTAAGTGAGTATAAAGGCTGGGCAGTCGACTGCCAAAACTCACAAAAAGTTTTCAGCCTCGGACCTGGGGCAGTCGATTAGTCACCCCGAAAACTAGCCGTTGGCTAGCATTTAAGGCTAGACCAGTCGACTGGCCATGGGGCAGTCGACTGGTGCGGGCTGGACAGCTTGCGAAGTTGTCCTGTTCTCTTATAAAAGGGGGACTTTTTGGCACGAGTTCAGTACGGGTTTTCACTGTACAAAAGTGCTGCTAGTGCCCCATTTGATCAGATACTCCTCTCGCTTCTCATCGTATCCTGTAAAGAGGAAGAAGACGCCTTTTGTAAAGGTTTCTCCACCTTGAAGGAGACTTTTCATAGTGGAGGTGGAGTACTCGTGTGGATCCTTGGATTAGTCATCCTTCGGGGTGGATACCAAGTAAATCTGCTTGTTACCATTGTTCTTATTATTTTTCATTATATTTTTATATTGCGCTAACAATCTTGTAGAGAATTTGGAAAAAGTGCTATTCACCCCTCTCTAGCAACACACTCGATCTTACAGAATTGTCGCTGCGGAAGACCAGAGCAATACTAACACCTCAATTTACATGGTATCCACCTCCTTGAGATGACTAATCCAAGGATCCCCTCTTCCTCACTCTCTCATACACTATGAAAGATCTCCTTCTTAAGGTGGAGAAACCTCTTACAAGCTTACAAGAAGAAACACTTAAGAACAAGCAAATACAATAGAAATCTTACAAATTAGCTCATTTAGAAAAACAATTTTTATTGCTCATTTACAAATTAGCTCATTTACAAGCAAATACAATAGAAATCTTACAAATTATTTTTCATTTAGAAAAAAAATTATTTAGTTTTATATAATATCAATATATTTTAATTTTCTTTAGAAGCCCAAGTTGTTGTAGTATAGCGGTGGGTATTCTCGTTTGTCACGTGGGTGACGCGGGTTCGATCTTCGACGACGGCGGTTTTCGCTTATTAACCAAAAGGATGTTCATTTACAAAATCAATTTTTGTTTAGTTTTATATAATATCAACATATTTTAATTTTCTTTGGAAGCTCAAGTTGTTGTAGTATAGTGGTGAGTATTGCCATATGGGTGACGCGGATTCGATTCTCGACAATGGCTGTTTTCATTTTTTAACCAAAAGGAAGTTCATTTACAAAATCAATATTTGATTAGTTTTATAAAATATCAATATATTTTAATTTTGAAAGGAAGCCTAAGTCGGTGTAGTATAGTGGTGAGTATTCTCGTCTGTCACGCGGGTGACTCGGGTTCGATCCTCGGCAACGACAATTTTTTTTAACAAAAAGGAATGTCATTTAAAAAATCAATTTTTATTTAGTTTTATGTAATATCAATATATTTTCATTTTCTTGGTTGTCCAATTCGTTTTATTATAGTGGTTAGTATCAAGTAGGTGACATGAGTTCGATCCCTGGCAACTGGAATTGTGTTATGTATATTTTTATTAATATTTTTTAATTTCTTTCGATGCGCAGGTCGTTGTAGTATATTGGTGAATATTTTGGCCTGTCACATTGTTGACTCTGGTTCGATCCTCGGAAATGGCCATTTTAATTTTTTTAAAAAAAAGGTCAGCTCTTTTGGGGAGTACACTGGTGAGTATTCTCGTCTGTGCAACGACGATTATTTTTCAAAAACGTAATACCGATTTTGATTTTTTTTATTTAACTCATGTATAATCATTTATCAATATTTCTTCATCCGTCGCCTCTTCCCTTCCGTCGTAAGAATCACCCTAAAGATTGAACTAAACCCGTGGAGCCTTACAGGGATCATTTGATGGTTGATATCACATTTAATGTATCCGACGACTTTCCATGCCTTCTCCCTTTATAAACTCGAATCTTTTTCCGCCTACATATCTCCTCTGTAGCGTTGCCGCAGATCTCAAGCACTAAACCAAATTAGCTCATTTACACAAATTAGCTCTATGTACTTGTCTTACTTTCATTAAGTTAGGAATTGCCTCTTGATACTTGAAAATACAACAGCACTAAGCTTCAAGTCCTCACTTGAAATGGCGATGAGGAAGGTGAAGAGCGTCGAAAAAATTCCGGAGCAGTCTAGCTTCAAACCTATGTGCAAAACCATTATACCCGCGACCTAGGGTTCCTTAATCGATTACCCAATCAATTACCACTTCAGACTTAGCCATTTAATGACTATTTTTAGATGCTTGATCGATTAGTCAATGGACTAAGAGCTTAATCGATTGCTGAATCGATTCAGCACCTTTCTGTGCTCTCCCGCAATACCGTCGTAATTGATTGCCCAATTGATTACGGTCCTCCTTAATGGATTACCCAATCGATTAAGAGGATGCTGAATCAATTACCCAATTGATTC
Source organism: Boesenbergia rotunda (assembly GCA_024364735.1). Classification (NCBI taxonomy): domain Eukaryota; kingdom Viridiplantae; phylum Streptophyta; class Magnoliopsida; order Zingiberales; family Zingiberaceae; genus Boesenbergia; species Boesenbergia rotunda. Next base: position 161,636 of record JAGFNQ010001830.1, on the reverse strand, counting down.
AGCAAACTTCTGTTCTCGCGATAACCCTGCGCCAATCGATTGACATACCCCTTAATCGATCACCCAATCGATTAAGGGTCTTTCTGTTCTCGCAAGCAACAACTTCCAATAGATTGCCCAACCCTAAATTGCTTAGCTTAAGTTTAGAGTTCTCTTGCCTAACCATGGTCAACCGTGACCTGTTAGGACTTCCTTACCAAGTGTCCGATCAAACCTTTGACCGACTTGGACATTCCCTTGCCTAGTTCCCAACTAGGACTTTTTCCGTGCCAGCGTGCAATCTCCCCGATCCACCTAGACTTTCCCATGCCAGCGTGCAATCTCCCTGATCTACCTGGACTTCACCTAGTCCCTCTAAGACATTTCCTTTGTTAGTGTGCGATCTCCCCGATCCACCTGGACTTCTTCCGTGCCAGAGTACAATCATCCCCATCCACCTGGACTTCACCTAGTCCCACTAGGACTTTTCCCAATCAAGTCTCCAGTAACTCTTGATCCACTTGACTTACATACCGTTCTAACATTATTGTCAAACATCGAAATTCAAGCTCACCCGAGCCTAGTCAAACTAGGTTAACACTGACCTAATGAAGATTACACCAATAATAACTTTATGTCTTTTGAATAACACACAATAGAAGAAAAATAATTTATCGTTTTTCCAAGAATACACTAGCCGATTTACCAAATTTTTCTCCATTCGACAAAGATCGACTGTAATGTCTATCATTGAAGTTTCTACCTTGGTCATTAACCGGATACACGATATCCAAAACTCTTTTTGGACACTTCTCTATTAACAAATCGAGCTTTATTTGAGACATATTATTCTACAAATTTCTTAGATCAAAGAAATCATCCAATTGTTTACAACTTATATCTATATTTTCATTCAAATTTTTAATATTATTTGCAACTACTTGAATCCCATCATTCGAAACTATAAACATAGTCAACATTTGATCAGTAACTACATTCTCATGATTCAAATTTTGACCTGAATTTGTAATAATTGTTAAATATTCAACTACGGAGACTACAAATTTTATGTACTTTCAATTTTTGTTTAGTTTTATAAAATATCAATATATTTTAATTTTGAAAGGAAGCCTAAGTCGTTGTAGTATAGTGGTGAGTATTCCCGCCTGTCACGCGGGTGACCCGGGTTCGATACCCGGTAACGGCGATTTTTTTAACAAAAAGGAATGTCATTTAAAAAATCAATTTTTATTTAGTTTTATGTAATATCAATACATTTTCATTTTCTTGGTTGTCCAATTCGTTTTATTATAGTGGTTAGTATCAAGTAGGTGACATGAGTTCGATCTCTGGCAACTGGAATTGTGTTTTTATATATTTTTATTAATATTTTTTAATTTCTTTCGATGCGCAGGTCGTTGTAGTATATTGGTGAATATTTTGGCCTGTCACACGGTTGACTCTGGTTGGATCCTCGGAAATGGCCATTTGAATTTTTTTAATAAAAAGGTCAGCTCTTTTGGGGAGTACACTGGTGAGTATTCTCGTCTGTGCAACGACGATTATTTTTCAAAAACGTAATACCGATTTTGATTTTTTTTATTTAACTCATGTATAATCATTTATCAATATTTCTTCATCCGTCGCCTCTTCCCTTCCGTCGTAAGAATCACTGTAAAGATTGAACTAAACCCTTGGAGCCTTACAGGGATCATTTGACTGTTGAAATCACATTTAATGGATCCGACGGGTTTCCATGCCTTCTCCCTTTATAAACTCGAATCTTTTTCTGCCTTCATATCTCCTCTGCAGTGCTGCCGCAGATCTCAAGCACTAAACCAAATTAGCTCATTTACACAAATTAGCTCTATGTACTTGTCTTACTTTCATTAAGTTTGGAATTGCCTCTTGATCCTTGAAAATACAACAGCTCTAAGCTTCAAGTCCTCACTTGAAATGGCGATGAGGAAGGTGAAGAGCGTCCAAAAAATTCCGGAGAAGTCTAGCTTCAAACCAATGTGCAAACCCTTTATACCCGCGACATAGGGTTCCCAAATCGATTACCCAATCGATTACCACTTCAGACATAGCCATTTAATGACTATTTTTTGATGCTTGATCGATTAGTCAATGGATTAAGAGCTTAATCAATTGCTGAATCGATTCAACACCATTCTGTGCTCTCCCGCAATACCGTCGTAATTGATTGCCCAATTGATTATGGTCCTCATTAATGGATAACCCAATCGATTAAGAGGATGCTGAATCAATTACCCAATCGATTCAGCAAACTTCTGTTCTCGCGATAACCCTGCGCCAATCGATTGACATACCCCTTAATCGATCACCCAATCGATTAAGGGTCTTTCTGTTCTCGCAAGCAACAACTCTCAATAGATTGCCCAACCCTAAATTGCTTAGCTTAAGTTTAGAGTTCTCTTGCCTAACCATGGTCAACCGTGACCGGTTAGGACTTCCTTACCAAGTGTCCGATTAAACCATTGACCGACTTGGGCATTCCCTTGCCTAGTTCCCAACTAGGACTTTTTCCGTGCCAGCGTGCAATCTCCTCGATCCACCTGGACTTTCCCATGCCAGCGTGCAATCTCCCTGATCCACCTAGACTTCACCTAGTCCCTCTAGGAATTTTACCACGTTAGTGTGCGATCTCCCCGATCCACCTGGACTTCTTCCGTGTTAGAGTGCAATCTTCCCCATCCACCTGGACTTCACCTAGTCCCACTAGGACTTTTCCCAATCAAGTCTCCAGTAACTCTTGATCCACTTGACTTACATACCGTTCTAACATTATTGTCAAACATCGAAATTCAAGCTCACCCGAATCTAGTCAAACTAGGTCAACCCTGACCTAATGAAGATTACACCAATAATAACTTTATGTCTTTTGAATAACACACAATAGAAGAAAAATAATTTATCATTTTTCCAAGAATACACTGGCCGATTTACCAAATTTTTCTCCATTCGACAAAGATCGACTGTAATGTCTATCATTGAAGTTTCTACCTTGGTCATTAACCGGATACACGATATCCAAAACTCTTTTTGGACACTTCTCTATTAACAAATCGAGCTTTATTTGAGACATATTATTCTCCAAATTTCGTAGATCAAAGAAATCATCCAATTGTTTACAACTTATATCTATATTTTCATTCAAATTTTTAATATTATTTGCAACTACTTGAATCCCATCATTCCAAACTATAATCTTAGTCAACATTTGATCAGTAACTACATTCTCATGATTCAAATTTTGACCTGAATTTGTAATAATAGTTAAATATTCAACTACGGAGACTACAAATTTTATGTACTTTCAAATTTTGTTTAGTTTTATAAAATATCATTATATTTTAATTTTGAAAGGAAGCCTAAGTCGTTGTAGTATAGTTGTGAGTATTCCCGCTTGTCACGCGGGTGACCCGGGTTCGATCCCCGGCAACGGCGATTTTTTTAACAAAAAGGAATGTCATTTAAAAAATCAATTTTTATTTAGTTTTATGTAATATCAATACATTTTCATTTTCTTGGTTGTCCAGTTCGTTTTATTATAGTGGTTAGTATCAAGTAGGTGACATGAGTTCGATCTCTGGCAACTGGAATTGTGTTTTTATATATTTTTATTAATATTTTTTTAATTTCTTTCGATGCGCAGGTCATTGTAGTATATTGGTGAATATTTTGGCCTGTCACACGGTTGACACTGGTTCGATCCTCGGAAATGGCCATTTGAATTTTTTTAATAAAAAGGTCAGCTCTTTTAGGGAGTACACTGGTGAGTATTCTCTTCTGTGCAACGGCGATTATTTTTCAAAAACGTAATACCGATTTTGATTTTTTTTATTTAACTCATGTATAATCATTTATCAATATTTCTTCATCCGTCGCCTCTTCCCTTCCGTCGTAAGAATCACTGTAAAGATTGAACTAAACCCTTGGAGCCTTACAGGGATCATTTGACGGTTGAAATCACATTTAATGGATCCGATGGCTTTCCAAGCCTTCTCCCTTTATAAACTCGAATCATTTTCCTCCTTCATATCTCCTCTGCAGCGCTGCCGCAGATCTCAAGCACTAAACCAAATTAGCTCATTTACACAAATTAGCTCTATGTATTTGTCTTACTTTCATCAAGTTTGGAATTGCCTCTTGATCCTTGAAAATACAACAGCACTAAGCTTCAAGTCCTCACTTGAAATGGCGATGAGGAAGGTGAAGAGCGTCGAAAAAATTCCGGAGCTGTCTAGCTTCAAACCTATGTACAAACCCATTATACCCGCGACCTAGGGATCCCTAATCGATTACCACTTCAGACTTAGCCATTTAATGACTATTTTTTGATGCTTGATCGATTAGTCAATGGACTAAGAGCTTAATCGATTGCTGAATCGATTCAACACCTTTCTGTACTCTCCCGCAATATTGTCGTAATTGATTGCCCAATTGATTACGGTCCTCCTTAATGGATTACCCAATCGATTAAGAGGATGCTGAATCAATTACCCAATCGATTCAGCAAACTTCTGTTCACGCGATAACCCTGTGCCAATCGATTGACGTACCCCTTAATCAATCACCCAATCGATTAAGGGTCTTTCTGTTCTCGAAAGCAACAACTCCCAATAGATTGCCCAACCCTAAATTTCATAGCTTAAGTTTAGAGTTCTCTTGCCTAACCATGGTCAACCGTGACCTGTTAGGACTTCCTTACCAAGTGTCCGATCAAACCTTTGACCGACTTGGACATTCCCTTACCTAGTTCCCAACTAGAACTTTTTTCGTGCCAGCGTGCAATCTCCCCGATCCACCTGGACTTTCCCATGCCAGCGTGCAATCTCCCTGATCCACCTGGACTTGACCTAGTCCCTCAAGGACTTTTCCCTTGTTAGTGTGCGATCTCCCCGATCCACCTGGACTTCTTCCGTGCCAGAGTGCAATCTTCCCCATCCACCTAGACTTCACCTAGTCCCACTAGGACTTTTCCCAATCAAGTCTCCAGTAACTCTTGATCCACTTGACTTACATACCGTTCTAACATTATTGTCAAACATCGAAATTCAAGCTCACCCGAGCCTAGTCAAACTAGGTCAACCTTGACCTAATGAAGATTACACCAATAATAACTTTATGTCTTTTGAATAACACACAATAGGAGAAAAATAATTTATCGTTTTTCCAAGAATACACTAGCCGATTTACCAAAATTTTCTCCATTCGACAAAGATCGACTGTAATGTCTATCATTGAAGTTTCTACCTTGGTCATTAACCGATACACGATATCCAAAACTCTTTTTGGACACTTCTCTATTAACAAATCGAGCTTTATTTGAGACATATTATTCTCCAAATTTCTTAGATCAAAGAAATTATCCAATTGTTTACAACTTATATCTATATTTTCATTCAAATTTTTAATATTATTTGCAACTACTTGAATCCCATCATTCGAAACTATAATCTTAGTCAACATTTGATCAGTAATTACATTCTCATGATTCAAATTTTGATCTCAATTTGTAATAATAGTTAAATATTCAACTACGGAAACTACAAATTTTATGTACTTTGAATTTTTGTTTAGTTTTATAAAATATCAATATATTTTAATTTTGTATGGAAGCCCAAGTCGTTGTAGTATAGTGGTGAGTATTCCCGCTTGTCACGCGGGTGACCCGGGTTCGATCCCCGGCAACGGCGAATTTTTTTTAACAAAAAGGAATGTCATTTAAAAAATCAATTTTTATTTAGTTTTATGTAATATCAATATATTTTCATTTTCTTGGTTGTCCAATTCGATTTATTATAGTGGTTAGTATCAAGTAGGTACATGAGTTCGATCTCTGGCAACTGGAATTGTGTTTTTGTATATTTTTATTAAAATTTTTATTTTCTTTCGACGTGCAGGTCGTTGTAGTATATTGCTGAATATTTTGGCCTGTCACACGGTTGACTCTGGTTCGATACTCGGAAATGGCCATTTGAATTTTTTTAATAAAAAGGTCAGTTCTTTTGGGGAGTACACTGGTGAGTATTCTCGTCTGTGCAACGACGATTATTTTTCAAAAATGTAATACCGATTTTGTTTTTTTTATTTAACTCATGTATAACCATTTATCAATATTTCTTCATCCGTCGCCTCTTCCCTTCCGTCGTAAGAAACACTGTAAAGATTGAACTAAACCCTTGGAGCTTACAGGGATCATTTGACGGTTGATATCACATTTAATGGATCCGACGGCTTTCCATGCCTTCTCCCTTTATAAACTCGAATCTTTTTCCGCCTTCATATCTCCTCTGCAGTGCCGCCGCTGATCTCAAGCACTAAACCAAATTAGCTTATTTACACAAATTAGCTCTATCTACTTGTCTTACTTTCTTTAAGCTTGGAATTGCCTCTTGATCATTGGAAATACAGCAACACTAAGCTTCAGGTCTCACTTGAAATGGCGATGAGGAAGGTGAAGAGCGTCAAAAACATTCCGGAGCAGTCTAGCTTCAAACCTGTGTGCAAACTCTTTATACCCGCGACCTAGGGTTCCCTAATCGATTACCCAATCCATTACCACTTCAGACTTAGCCATTTAATGACTCTTTTTTGATGCTTGATCGATCAGTCAATGGATTAAGAGCTTAATCGATTGCTGAATCGATTCAGTACCTTTCTGTGCTCTCGCACAATACCGTCGTAATTGATTGCCCAATTGATTACGGTCCTCCTTAATGGATTACCCAATCGATTAAGAGGATGCTGAATCAATTACCCAATCGATTTAGCAAACTTCTGTTCTCGCGATAACCCTGCGTCAATCGATTGGCATACTCCTTAATCGATCACCCAATCGATTAAGGGTCTTTCTGTTCTCGCAAGCAACAACTCCCAATAGATTGTCCAACCCTAAATTGCTTAGCTTAAGTTTAGAGTTCTCTTGCCTAACCATGGTAAATCGTGACCTATTAGGACTTCCTTACCAAGTGTCCGATCAAACCTTTGACCGACTTGGACATTCCCTTGCCTAGTTCCCAACAAGGACTTTTTCGTGCCAGCGTGCAATCTCCCCGATCCACCTGGATTTTCCCTTGCCAGCGTGTAATCTCTCTGATCCACCTGGACTTCACCTAGTCCCTCTAGGACTTTTCCCTTGTTAGTGTGTGATCTCCCCGATCCACCTGGACTTCTTCTGTGCCAACGTGCAATCTTCCTCATCCATTTGGACTTCACCTAGTCCCACTAGGACTTTTCCCAATCAAGTCTCCAGTCACCCTTGATACACTTGACTTACATACCGTTCTAACATTATTGTCAAACATCGAAATTTAAGCTCACCTGAGCCTAGTCAAACTAGGTCAACCCTGACCTAATGAAGATTACACCAATAATAACTTTATGTCTTTTGAATAACACACAATAGAAGAAAAATAATTTATCATTTTTCAAAGAATACACTAGCCGATTTACCAAATTTTTCTCCATTCGACAAAGATCGACTGTAATGTCTATTATTGATGTTTCTACCTTGGTCATTAACCGGATACACGATATCCAAAACTCTTTTTTGACACTTCTCTAATAACAAATCGAGCTTTATTTGAGACATATTATTCTTCAAATTTCTTAGATCAAAGAAATCATCCAATTGTTTACAACTTATATCTATATTTTCATTCAAATTTTTAATATTATCTGCAACTACTTGAATCCCATCATTCGAAACTATAATCTTAGTCAACATTTGATTAGTAACTACATTCTCATGATTCAAATTTTGATCTGAATTTGTAATAATAGTTAAATATTCAACTATGGAAACTACAAATTTTATGTACTTTGAATTTTTGTTTAGTTTTATAAAATATCAATATATTTTAATTTTGTATGGAAGCCCAAGTCGTTGTAGTATAGTGGTGAGTATTCCCGCCTGTCACGCGGGTGACCCGGGTTCGATCCCCGGCAACGGCGAAATTTTTTTTTAACAAAAAGGAATGTCATTTAAAAAATCAATTTTTATTTAGTTTTATGTAATATCAATATATTTTCATTTTCTTGGTTGTCCAATTCGTTTTATTATAGTGGTTAGTATCAAGTAGGTAACATGAGTTCGATCTCTGGCAACTGGAATTGTGTTTTTGTATATTTTTATTAAAAAATTTTATTTTCTTTCGACGTGCAGGTCGTTGTAGTATATTGCTGAATATTTTGGCCTGTCACACGGTTGACTCTGGTTCGATACTCGGAAATGGCCATTTGAATTTTTTTAATAAAAAGGTCAGTTCTTTTGGGGAGTACACTGGTGAGTATTCTCGTCTGTGCAACGACGATTATTTTTCAAAAATGTAATACCGATTTTGTTTTTTTTTATTTAACTCATGTATAACCATTTATCAATATTTCTTCATCCGTCGCCTCTTCCCTTCCGTCGTAAGAAACACTGTAAAGATTGAACTAAACCCTTGGAGCCTTACAGGGATCATTTGACGGTTGATATCACATTTAATGGATCCGACGGCTTTCCATGCCTTCTCCCTTTATAAACTCGAATCTTTTTCCGCCTTCATATCTCCTCTGCAGTGCCGCCGCTGATCTCAAGCACTAAACCAAATTAGCTTATTTACACAAATTAGCTCTATCTACTTGTCTTACTTTCTTTAAGCTTGGAATTGCCTCTTGATCATTGGAAATACAGCAACACTAAGCTTCAGGTACTCACTTGAAATGGCGATGAGGAAGGTGAAGAGCGTCAAAAACATTCCGGAGCAGTCTAGCTTCAAACCTGTGTGCAAACTCTTTATACCCGCGACCTAGGGTTCCCTAATCGATTACCCAATCCATTACCACTTCAGACTTAGCCATTTAATGACTCTTTTTTGATGCTTGATCGATCAGTCAATGGATTAAGAGCTTAATCGATTGCTGAATCGATTCAGTACCTTTCTGTGCTCTCGCACAATACCGTCGTAATTGATTGCCCAATTGATTACGGTCCTCCTTAATGGATTACCCAATCGATTAAGAGGATGCTGAATCAATTACCCAATCGATTTAGCAAACTTCTGTTCTCGCGATAACCCTGCGTCAATCGATTGGCATACTCCTTAATCGATCACCCAATCGATTAAGGGTCTTTCTGTTCTCGCAAGCAACAACTCCCAATAGATTGTCCAACCCTAAATTGCTTAGCTTAAGTTTAGAGTTCTCTTGCCTAACCATGGTAAATCGTGACCTATTAGGACTTCCTTACCAAGTGTCCGATCAAACCTTTGACCGACTTGGACATTCCCTTGCCTAGTTCCCAACAAGGACTTTTTCGTGCCAGCGTGCAATCTCCCCATCCACCTGGATTTTCCCTTGCCAGTGTGTAATCTCCCTGATCCACCTGGACTTCACCTAGTCCCTCTAGGACTTTCCCCTTGTTAGTGTGTGATCTCCCTGATCCACCTGGACTTCTTCCGTGTCAGCGTACAATCTTCCCCATCCATCTGGACTTCACCTAGTCCCACTAGGACTTTTCCCAATCATGTCTCCAGTCACCCTTGATACACTTGACTTACATACCGTTCTAACATTATTGTCAAACATCAAAATTTAAGCTCACCCGAGCCTAGTCAAACTAGGTCTGTTAAATCCGACACGTTTATTCCACTCTGGAAAATTTTCGGAAAGGTCCTGGAATTTTTTGGGCTCTGGGACGAAGTTTAAGGGTTTAATGGATAACTAATTCTAAACCCTAGGGATTAGATTGCAAATGCTCAAATTGGGCGGACCTAAATGTGGTAAGTTTAAAACTAGGGGTGGTCTTGCGATTTGACTGAAAATGGTTGGACCAAACTGGAAAATGTCCATATAAAGTTGACCTAACTCATTCGGCCGACTCATTCACCTGCAGCCAAGCACCCACACGCCCGTCGGCACCACCCGCACCGTACCCTGCAGTACCTACTCCCCCGGCGGTGCCTACGGCTAGCTACCCCTCAGTACCTGTCATGGGAGTTCCTACGGCACCCTCAGCTATTCCATCTCCAGCAGCATATTCGGCCCCACAAGTGGCCCCTGTGTCGGGATTTCCCACGGCTCCGTCTACTATTTTTGGAGTAGCACCTTCTGCCACTCCACTGGTAGCTCCCACTACTCCAGCAGATTTGGCCAGAGCTAGAGCCCGGATACCCACACTTGCCGAGTCGGTGAAGGGCCGATTTACATTGTTCCACGGAGGATCTGATCATAGGGCTGACCGTTCCTGGTTGGAGACTTTGGAGGGCACTTTTTATTACATGGCTTGCTCCGAGTGGGAGAAGGCGGAGCGGGCAGTATACCATTTACGGGACGAGGCGGTTTCCTGGTGGGCCTCGCAGCGCACGATTATTGGGGAGCAGCGCCTTACTTGGGCCGTTTTCAGAGAGGCGTTCGAGAGTCAGTACGTCCTGATAGCCTATCAGATGTCACAGTGATAGGAGTTCATGACTCTGCAGCAGGGGAGTCGCACGGTTATGGAGTACAGCGCAGAATTCAACCGGTTGGCTGAATTTTGCCCCGAGCTGGTCACTGAGGATAGATCACGGATGATTCATTTCACTCGGGGGTTAGCTGGTTATATCAAACTCCATCTTGCCGGATTTAGTACTGCATCTTACCGTGAAGCCTTGGAGAAAGCCCGTCTGATTGAGATGGCAAAGCAGGAGTTGAACGGAGAGAAAAAGAAAGGAAAGGAGTCCGCACAGAGCGCTAGCCAGACTCAGTCACAGCAGACCTCTGGACGGAAGCGTGGCGGGCAGGGACAGTCAGCTCAGAGCACTTTTGGGGTGTCTGTAGGCCTCAGAAGTCTGGTCGTGATTCAGGAGGTTCTTCCTGGCATTCTCAGCAGCGTCAGAAGAAGAAGACCAGCGGCAGTTTTCACTGCACCCTATGTGGTTGCAGCGATCATTCCAGTACAGGCTGTCCGGTGGGGCATGCCAGTATGTTTTTACTGTAGGCTCCCGGGGCACATGAGTCGAGATTGTGCACTGAAGGCACAGCGCGAGGGGACTGGAGGCGCAGGCCAGAGTGGACATACTGCACAGGGTGGACATACCGCACAGAGTGGCCATACCCCACAGACGGGACCTCGACGTGGGGGATGGAGGACTCAGCATTCTTTTCGTCCACCCCAGATAGCCACTCCAGCCGGGGTTTATTGTATGCTGGGATATGAGTACGTCAGTACCCCAGCGGCATCACAGAGTTCCGTTTCAGCACCTCCACATCAGTACATGCCACCGCCTCAGCACTACCCGATTTATCAGACTGCACCGTATCAGCCTCAGCCTGCGGCTGGAGCACCTGTACCTCAGCCCCTGCCACCACCACAGCCAAGCAGTATCCTCCTCTGCCTCCACTGCCAGAGTCTGGACGAGTTTACGCGGTTACCCGAGAGGAGGCGCAGAGGGCTGACGGATCAGTATTTCGCGGTATTATCTCTTTATATTCAGTACCTGCAGATCTATTAATAGATACTGGTAGCTCGTACTCTTTTATTTCACGGATATTCTTGCTTGGATTGGTAGGCTACCTACCGCTAGGGCTCGCCACCTATCGGTATCTTTACCATCGGGTGAGTCATTAGCGGTCACTCAGGAGGTCAGAGCCTGCCCACCGGACTTCGGTAGCATGATTCTCACCGTGGACCTGTTGGTGCTGGAGATGGTTGATTTTGATATCATCCTCGGCATGGACTGGCTTACTGCATACCATGCCACCGTGGATTGTCGGACGAGGGTTCACTTTTCGGCCTCCGGACCAACCCTCGTGGGATTCACCGGCATCCGAGACGATGGTATATCTGTTATTTCTGCGCTCCAGGCACAGCGATTGTTATCACTGGGCTGTCAGGGTTATCTGTTATCGATGATTAGCGTGGATGAAACAGTTGTTCTTCTCTTCCGGGCATTCCAGTTGTTCGGGAGTTCCCATATGTCTTTCCAGAGAAGCTACCGGTGTTTCCTCCCAGGAGGCAGAGAGAGTTCACTATAGAGCTGATTCCGGGGACTGCGCCGCATCTAAGGCTCCTTATCGCATGGCACCGAAGAGTTAGA
>JAGFNQ010001830.1:0-147665 GCA_024364735.1 Boesenbergia rotunda | reverse complement strand
AACCATGACAATGTTGACAGGTACTAGTAGGAACAAGAGTAGATAACATTTACCAAGTATCTTTTAAAAGTGCTACTAATGCTTTTGCTAAGTGTCTTATGTCAAAAGAAGAGGAGTCCACCCTTTGGCACCGGAGACTAGCACATGTGAACATGAAGAACATCCGGAAGTTAGCCAACAAGGGACTAGTCCGTGGCTTACCAAGCATCAAGTATGAAAAAGACAAACTTTGTGATGCATGTCAAATGGGTAAGCAAACAAAATCAGCACATAAAGGTAAAAGCGCTGTAAGTACATCTACCGCTTTAGATTTACTTCATATGGACTTGTTTGATTGTAGCACTATCATATCATTGAATGGAAGTAGATATTGCTTTGTTATCATTGATGATTTTACTAGATATACATGGACATATTTTCTAAAATATAAGGTCCAAACCTTAGATGTTTTCATTTCTTTTTGTAGAAGAGTTGAACATGAGAAATCATCAATAATTAAGACAATTAGAAGTGATCATGGAGGTGAATTTAAAAACCAACGATTTTTATAGTTTTGTCAAGATAGAGGGTATAGACACGAGTTCTCTACTCCTAGAACACCACAACAAAATGGTGTTGTAGAGAGGAAGAACCGTGTTCTACAAGAGGTTGCACGAAGCATGCTTAATGAGTACTCACTACCGAGCTACTTGTGGGCCGAAGCTGTAAACACAGCTTGCTACGTGCAAAACCGAGTCCTCATCCATAGGTTTTTAGGAAAGACTCCTCATGAACATTGGTTTGGAAAACCACCTACAGTTAAACATCTTAGGGTGTTTGGTTGTAAGGTATTTATCCTAAACACTAAGGACCACCTTGGAAAGTTCACGACAAAGGCTGATGAAGGGTTACTGGTCGGGTACTCCCTAGTTAGCAAAGCCTACCGAGTCTACAATAAGAAATCTAGATTGGTTGAAGAGTCTTCTGATGTGGTTTTTGAAGAAATTCCAAAAGCAAATGACCAATCAGAAAATATAGAAGGAGTTCAACTCGAACTTAGGAGACTAAGTTTGAATGAAACTCCAATTGTTGTTGATGGTGATGAGTCCGATGACGGTGAGCCTAGACAACACATAGATCAGCCGGATCCTGAGGCTGAGCTAATGTCTAGTGAAACTGTTAAATCCGACACGTTTATCCCACTCGGGAATAAAAAAATTTTCGGGAAATTTCTAGAATTTTCCGGGCTCTTGGACGAAGTTTAAGGGTTTAAATGATAAGGGATTCTAAACTCTAGGGATTAAATTGTAAAAGCCGAAACTTATTGGACCAAACTGCAAAATGTCCATATAAAGTTGACCTAACTCATTCGGCCGACTCATTCACCCGCAGCCAAGCACCCACACGCCCGTTAGCCTCGCGTCTCTTCATCTCTCTCGTCTCGCTGCCCTAGCCCGAGCCCGCAGCAGCGCCGACCTCACTTCCTTCCCTTCTCTTCTCCTTCGTGTGCCCTAGCCGCAGCCCGTCGCCACAGCTCCTCTTTCCTCCCCGATCTCATCGGTCGAGGCGTTCATCTTCTGCTTGGGCGAGTAACTGAGTCGCCGACGCCTTTCCTCACGCGATCAGGGCAGAATCGCTTGCGGGTATTCTCCTCTACTCCGTTCCTTGTTCCGGCTGTGTGTAGCCTTTGCACACGCCTATCATCGCAACACAATACATTGGAGGCAGATCAATCAGGAGCAGGCCGAGGAGTCTTGAGCTCTACCGCATTGTCGGAGTTAGATTCTAGGGTTGCTCTCGATTTTGGCCTGGCGTGGAGTTCCCTGGTGGTGCTAACTCAAATCGGTAGGAGTGGTTGCTGTGCAGACTTGCCGAGGTCAGGTAAGGATGGCTGAGTTAATGTTGGGGATTAGTTTTTGTTGTAGGCATATGTTGTATCTCTTCCTACCTACCGTGGGCTTCATTTGAGATCAATTCCGGAATTCTGTCTGCCAAGTTTTGATATAAAAGCTAGGTAGTAGATTTGCTGATTTTGCCCTATCCTTAATCAGTATATGAGCTCTTGATTGGAGTTTGAACTTTGCTGTGTGGAGAAATGGTGGTGATTCTAATTTGATCTGGAATTTGTGGTCTTAGCTCGGTTGGAGAAGCTGTGAATTTGAGGAATTCCTGTTGCATAAGGTGATCTCTAAACCCCTGCTCAATTTTTTCCTGTTCTCTTATTTCTACCATAATCTGAGCTATTTGATTCGGCCTTTGGTTGTTGCCTTTTGATTCTAGGTCAAGGTTGTGGATGTATCAATTTGATCCTTGTAGATGTGCTTGGTGTTGTTAATTCGGTGTTGTGTCAACATAATATAATTGATGTTGCCATGAGCAACCTTTGGTATTAAATTAAACCCAGCCGTGATGGATTGGAATTAAGGATTAAAAACCTAAAGAGAAATATAACCTTAAATCTTAATTATGCGGAGTAATTAAGAACCTTTCATTTAATTAAAGATAATTAAATGAAACACAAGGGAAATGATTAAGTTAACCCTAGTTTGGTTCAGGAAGTAATTAGCTAATTATCTTTCTGTAAATAGCTAATTAAATACATCCTTGATACAGGAGCTTGATTGGATCTATTGCTATTTATTATTGGCGGGTGGTTCTTTCTGCTTGATACGGACTTCACTACTCTTGGAGGCGAGTACTTCTTGCTTGTATTCTGTAGTCCACTTTATCTTTATGCATGGCTAGTTATTTATGCAGTAGGCTGATATTGACCTTTATCTGCTACCGTTTTGTTGTCCTGCTTGATACTTATGCTTGACCTTGGATATGATCTACATTTACTTCTATACAATCTCGTTTATTTGTTATCTGACTCTGTATAGCATTGGTATGAGCATGAGTATGTGGATATAGATTAGCCTACCATTGTATGGTTGCATTGGTTGATTCTGGTCATACTTGCACGTGTGTCTAGATGTGGACTGATTGGGTTATTGTGGTATGTCCCCTGATATTTGCATTGGTTGATTCTGGTCATACTTGCACGTGTGTCTAGATGTGGACTGATTGGGTTATTGTGGTATGTCTCCTGATATCTGCATTGGTTGAGTTTATTCATACTTGCACGTGTATCTGGATATAGGATTGATTGGGTTATGATGCATACATATGATCTGTGCATGATAGGTTGAGTTATGTGTCGATGACCTGGTAGGGGTTGCATGTGTTAGTCATGCACCATACCTGCACTGTTGCATGCCAGCGATTCAGCGACTCCCTTGTGGTTGAGCCTAATCGTCTTCCGGCACATGATATGCACACACGGCCACTCATGGGTTAGTGGATACCGCTGGGTGTATGCATTTGCTCTGTACTGCTCCGCTCGTCCGCTCATGGGTAGTGGTTTCGGAGCGTGGTAGCAGGCAGGGATCCCTTCTCTACCCATAGACCAGAGAAGATGAGAGAGATATCTCCCCCATATATATATGGGGCGGAGCGATAGCTCCACCAGCATCCTGTCCTCTCGGTCACTCAGGAGCAGTGATGGCAGAGTGCGGACAGTGTCACCGCTCTACCCACTCGGCCGACACAATATCGCCTGTCTCGGTGGCTTGACTGGAGTTAGGGGTGACCATGACATTGCATCATGTGCATATGATGCATTTGTGCATTGATTGTGTTTGCTGCATTTACTTGCTGCACTTGTTTGACATGCACATACAGGAGGTACTGTTGGTATGGTTTGTTGACCCTGCACTTGCTCGTATGGTACGAGTCCTATTATGATAATGATAGACTGATTTCTGGTATGTACAGTCTTTATTATTCCAGTTATGCATATTTCTGATTATTATTATGGAGATTGTATCCTGTTGTTTCTATATAGCTGCTTTAGCTACTTTTCAGCCATGCATATCTTTCTATATACCCGAGAGTCCACTTGGACTCACCACCCGTCGTAATATTTTTGTTTTCAGGTTGATAGCTCGCCGGAGGAGCCCAGTTGCCAGTCCCGGGTCCCACGACTCCATTTGGATGGATGCTTCCGCTGGTTTTGTTTTCTTTGATAGTATAGTCTACGTTTTGTATTCGTTTCATATATCGTGGGCTTGTATTGAATTTATTCGTACGGTATTGTATTTTTAAGTCCTCTGTTGGACTTTGTGCTTGTGGTTTTGCTACGCACCTGCCCAGGGGGCAGCTCAGGTGAGTATTACAGAGTTTTAGCATTTCGATATGTTCATTTTCATATATTATATATCTATTTTGAGGCCTGAGGCCAATTTATAAACTACGTGTGTTGTGTGTTTGTGTAAATTATCCGCCAGACAGGGGAGATGCTGCCCGATTTTATATTGGATCAGCGGCTCCAATGGTCTCGGGGCGTGACAGAAACCATTCATAAAGCACCACCAACACCTAGGCAAACTAGGTTAGCCTCTAGTCATCCCCAAGACCAAATTGTTGGAGATATCCACCATGGGGTTAGGACTAGATCATTCTTCCGGAAATGAGGCTAACGAAGTTGCCCTAATTTCTGAAATGGAACCTAGGAAAATTGATGAAGCATTAAATGATCCCGATTAGATCATTGCTATGCAAGATGAACTAGGTCAATTCGAAAGAAGTCAAGTTTGGGACTTAGTCCCTAGACCCAAGAAGACCACCATTATTGGAACCAAATGGGTCTTCAAAAATAAATTGAACCACAAGGGAGAAATCATAAGAAACAAGGCACGCTTAGTGGCCAAGGGTTACAGTCAAGTTGAAGGCCTTGATTATGATGAGACCTATGCTCCCGTGGCCCGATTAGAGTCCATCTGATTAATGCTTGCATTTGCTGCACATCAGGGTTTCAAGCTATATCAAATGGATGTCAAATCGGCCTTTCTAAATGGTTTAATAAGGGAAGAGGTCTATGTCGAACAACCTCTGGGGTTTGAGAGTTCCGAATTCCCAAACCACGTATTTAAGCTCAAGAAGGCACTTTATGGCCTTAAACAAGCACCCCGAGCTTGGTATGAGCGGTTGTCGACGTTCCTAATTGAAAAAGGCTTTGTTAGAGGCCAAATAGACCCTACACTGTTTCTACGTAGAGATGGTAACAATATATTTGTAGCCCAAGTATATGTCGATGACATTATTTGTGTCTCAAACAACAAGGGCTATTTAAATGAGTTCATTGGACACATGGAAAGTGAATTTGAAATGAGTCTAGTGGGAGAGTTGACTTTCTTCCTTGGACTTGAAATCAAACAAACCCGAAATGGGATCCATGTGCACCAATCAAAGTATACTCAAGAGATGCTTCAAAAATTCAACATGAGTGATTCAAAAGAGGTAACAACTCCCATGGCTACAAACACAAGATTGGACAATGATGAGAGTGGTAGACCTGTTGATTTGACCCAATATCGAAGCATGATTGGTAGTCTGCTATACCTCATAGCTAGTCGACCTGATATACTCTTTGTTGTGGGTATGTGCGCTAGATATCAAAATTGTGCCAAGGAATCTCACTTAATTGCTGTCAAGAGAATTTTGAGATATCTTAAGGGCACAATTAGTGTTGGTCTATGGTACCTCCCCAAACCGAATCTTTTGACCTAATCGGCTATACCGATTCCGACTACGCTGAATGTAAGTTGGATCGGAAAAGCACTAGTGGGGGTTGCCAATTTTTAGGATCAGCTTTAGTTAGTTGGTCAAGTCGGAAGCAACATTGTGTTGCTCTCTCCACGACCGAGGCAGAATATATTGCTATGGGAGATAACATATCGCAATTGTTGTGGATGATTCATACTCTAGAGGACTATGGATTAAGCTATAAGGGTGTGCAAGTGTTGTGTGACAACATTAGCACAATTAACCTAACTAAGAATCCAGTCCATCATTCTAGGACCAAACATATTGAAGTGTGTCACCACTTCATTAGAGATCATGTTGCTAGAGGAGATGTTGTACCCTCATATGTAGAGTCCAAATCAAATTTAACGGACATTTTCACTAAACCACTCCCCCAAAATGAGTTTAGTTTCTTAAGAAGGGAGTTGGGAATGTGTCGTGCTTCATAGACATCAAAATGCATTCAAAACCCTTGATGATCATTTCAAAATTGTTGGGGAAATCAATTGGGTAACTTGGGGACATCTCACACAAACTATAAGGTTCAACAAAACATTTTTGTTTGCTAGAAATGGGGTGAGATGTTAGGATCAACTAAATTTCTCGAAATGTCATTGCATCCCTTGAGAAATTTGGTTGACGAGATAAAAATCACTTCGGTGACCAAGTATGGGGAAAAACAATGCATAACACATGTGTACTTGGCTCCATGATCATACTTGGACATTCCAATCAAGGAAACTTGATTGGAAACTTGAATATGATACAAACTTGATTGAAATTGATTGAATGTTTGTTGTTTGAGTTTGACTCCACTTGGGTGGAGCAATGTGATTGTTAAACCCATAAGGACCTTTGATCCTTATTCAGGGATCAATTTTAGTCAAGAGACAACTTCCAAGATCGATAACCCTCATCAGATCTTGTCAAAAATCACTTGGAAGTGTGAAACTGCGAGTTTCAGATCGTATCAGGAATTTCAGGAAGCCTGATCGGTCACCGGACCGATCAGGAGTATGTCTGATCGGTCCAACGGACCAATCCAGCTCCTGTGTGAAAAACTGTCAAAACCCACTGTGCTGGTTTGGATCGGTCCCCGGACCGATCTGGTGCCCTCTGTGGTGATCGGTCCACAAACCGATCAGAGGGGTCACAAAACACTTGGCAAAAATTGACCAAACTCACTGTGTTGGCCTGGATCGGTCCCTGGATCGGTCCCTGGACCGATCTGGCATCCTGGTCTGATCGGTCCACAGACCGATCAGGGGCTCAAGGGAAAAACCTCCAAACCTTCTGATCGCCTCCTGATTGATCAGCCGATCGATCAGGAGCCTGCCTGATCGGTCACCCAGACTGATCAGGACCAGGCCAGTCCGATCAGGCCAACGCCTGATCGGTCTGGGCGCTACCAGATCGAACGGTGATCCGTTCAATCACATTAAATTTCATTTGGTGGACCGATCCACCAACCTAATAACTTCGCAAAAACCCCTTACTCCCCAAGCCCTAGCGCCGAAACACCTTCCCACGCGATCTTCTTCGTGTGTTTCCTCCCCCCTGCGCGTGTTCTTCCTTGTGCGTGAGTTCCTCTTGCGCGTGAGCTTCTGTGTGCGTGCGATCCTGAGAAGGTGTCCTACAAGTTTCTTTCTTGCTCAAGGTCTTGAGGACCCTTCTTGCGCCGAGAACTTTCTCCTGCGCAAGCTCTCCTTTAAGCCTTCAGAATTTTCTCAAATCAACATCATGGCACCTAAGTAAGAGTTTTGTTGGTTTTCATTTCAGATCAATTCTTAGATTATGAACTTATGCTAATCATAACTTGTCTTTTATGCTGTGTGTGCCATTACCGTGACTCTATTTTTTTGTCGTGACCTCCCTTGCCATGACCTTTCAATTTTATTGATTAAACCTCATCTCCTTTGATCAATGTCTTACCTTATGTTCACTAATTGGGTCATTGATTACACCTGTTTTGTCCAATTTGATCAAACCTTAATCTTGTGATCTCTTAATTTGTGTCATGATCAAATCTACTGTCATGATCTATTTCAACCTCTTAGAAGAGCGTCCAAGGGAAAAGAGACAGTGGAGGGCAGCTCAAAGGGCAAAGCCCCTTCTTCCTCCGCGCCCTCCTGAAGGCCTCAGCCTTCTTCAAGTTCTCGTTTCCCCAACGCTGCCTGTGAACAGGTCTTTCAGTCCAGAACCTTCAAGTTGCTCTCCTGCCGATCAATTGATGTTCCTTTTCTATCCAAGCACTGTCCCTCCATCATGGAGATAGTCACCTTCTACAACCTTGGCTTTCTTCTCTCCCTGGAGCGGACGATAAACTATGATCTTGTTTCCGAGTTTTACAACAACCTCCAACAAGGGCCTCAAGGGGGCTTTGAATTCACCACTCGAGTCACCAAGAGAAACCTTGATTTCTCTTATGAGATTCTGGCAGAGTATCTAGGCGGTCGTCGATCGCCTAATTTGTACTCTATCTATCCTGAGCTCCCTGACCCCTTGTTGGCTCCTTTTGCGGACGTCACTCCCGACGCTATCTATCAGCATTTCTTTGGCCACCCACGACCAGCCGGTCTTGACGAGTTAGGGCCTGATTTTCTGACTTTTGCAGCACTACGCCTTTCTCCTGTTGACTACATCCTCTTCAAGATAATCACCAATTGCATCTTGCATATCACTTCAAAGCCCTTGACCGACATCCATCCCTATCATTGCCTTATGCTCTATGGTATGCACCGCTGCATGAACTTTGACATCATGGAGAGTATTTTTCAGTCCATCCTATCCTATAGAGAGCCGAGCCGACGCACTGTCTATATGTCATTTGGTCATGTCATCACCAACTGGCTTATGTCAGTGGGAGTTGATGTCACCAAGGGCAGGACAGTGCCCATGGTTAAACAGGATTGCCGACTTGGCAGGCGAGCATTCGCCAAGTCTGGTATCATTATTCGAGATCACGATCGGGCACTGGTTTGGAAGGACGAGAGGGGGCTTGGTGAGCTACCTGGGGGAGGCCCACATTTTCAGGCACCAGCAGATGCTGCTGCACATCAGGAGGTTCCCGCTGCTGCTGCTGCCGATTACGACTATGAGCTGGACCGCGAGGAGGTTCCCGCTGCTGCTGCTGGCAGATTTCCGAGTTGGATAGGACGATCCAGCATGATCTTCACTTGAGAGAGCTCTACCGCGAGGAGGTCCACTCGAGTTTTCGCTCCGTCGACCGCAGATTGACTGCGATGGAGTCTGATGTCTCCGGGGTCCGTACGCTACAGCAGACTTGGTATGATGAGTGGCGCCGCCACACATTTCCGGGAGATGCGCCCTCCGGCAGTGCTGCACCTGGGTCTTTTGCTCCTGATGATGCCACGATGGATGACCCTATGTATGATGACCCCCCCGGTCAATGGTTGATATACTCTGCATCTGCTTGTGATTTGACTCTCTGACTGTTTGGATTGTATGACTTTCGGGATGTATGCCTCGTGACTCTTATGGCCTTGTGCCGCATTTGTCTTAATTTTGATGCATTGATATGCATCTACTTAGTTGTCTGGTTTTGATGTATGATGCACTTGGCTTTCCAGGCTATGCTTTATGCCTTATTTCTATGACTGATTGTTATGGATGTTTTTACTATCTTTTGCTCATTATTGGCTTATTTGAGTATTCATGACATTGCTATCATTATGAATGCCTTATTACGCATGATTATGCTATGCTCCATGTCCATATGATCATATGATTGTTTTGTCATGCCTTATATTTATTATATGTGTTTCATATGCTTTCAAAATTATATCATATCTTTTGTTATTTTGGTATTCCCCTAGGGTTGAGGGGAAGTATGTTTAATCTTAACAACCCGTCTAGACCCTTTTCAGTGTTTGACAAAGGGGGAGAGTGTGGTTGGTTAAGTTTGGGATGATAATGTTGTAGGGGGAGGATCCTGATTCCCCTATGATTCTGAAATTTGAGAAAATTGATTTCGAATCCCTAAACTTAAAATCGGATTGTCAAACAACAAAAAGGGGGAGATTGTTGATGCAGTCTGACCCTGATTGTTGTTTTGGTGTTGACATCGATTTTAGTTTAGGTTGATGATTATGATTATGATTGGGTTTAAGTCCTGGTCGTGGACTAGGCATACCTAGTGGGACTAGATTTGATAAAATCCTAGCTTGGAGGGCTAAGTGTGGAGAAATCCTAACCTGGAGGGTTAGGTGTGGAAAATCCTAGCTTGGAGGGCTAGGTGTGGAAAAGTCCTAACTTGGAAGATTGGGTGAAAAGTCCTAGCTTGGAGGGCTAGATAAAAAGTCCTAACTTGGAGGGTTAGGTGAAAAGTCCCAACTTGGAGGGTTAGGTGTGAAAAATCCTAGCTTGGAGGGCTAGGTGTGGAAAAGTCCTAACTTGGAAGGTTGGGTGAAAGGTCCTAGCTTGGAGGGCTAGGTGAAAAGTCCTAACTTAGAGGGTTAGGTGAAAAGTCCCAACTTGAAGGGTTAGGTGAAAAAGTCCTGGCTTGGAGAGTCAGGTCCTAGCTTGGAGGGCTAGGTTGGGTGAAACCCTAGCTTGTTGGGCTAGGTTGGAGCCCCTGGATCGGTCTGGTGACCGATCAGGGAGATTGGCACGGTGCTCCTTCGTGGATCGGTCTGGTGACTGATCCAGCGATGACTGATCGGTCTGGTGACTGATCAGGGAGTATGTGTTTCACTCACTACACAGCTCCTGGTCGGTCTGGTGACCGATCAGGGAGCCCATAAGTGGGTTGAGTTCCCCTGCTGATATGCTCGTGATCGGTCTGGTGACCGATCAGGGATCATCCAGTAGGTCTTTAGCAAACCTACTGATCGGCTCCTGATCGGTCTGGTGACCGATCAGGGAGAAACCGCAACTGATCAGACTGAACGATTAACTGTCGCGAGGTTTCTCACCCTGACCGATCAGGCTGGAGCCTGATCGGTCTGGGATCGGCCTGATCGGTCTGGTGACCGATCTGCCAGTGGAATCCAGGCGGGATTGTGGCAAGTTGATTGATAAGTACCATTTTATTGATTATTTTAGTTGCTAAAATCCATGTTTGACCCATATTTTTCTTGCTTAATTGTGAAATTACCCTAGGTTTTAGAACTTGCTTTTATTTTGGACTTAATTGCAAATCTGTACATATTTGGATTATTTGGCCACTAAATTTTTGATCTATTTTTGTAGGCATGAAAGGATCCTAGACCTAGGGACAAACTTGAGTCGGAAGTGGACCCGGATCGAGTTATCAAGTTTCGGATTCATCTGGGTCGTCCGATTCAAAAGCGGCTAGATCTGAGCCATCTGGGACCATCTGAGGCAATCCGAGCTAGGGTTAGGGTTGATCAAGCATCTGGATCAAGATCTGAAGGTTTCATCCCAATCAGAGCTCATTCAACCGTTGGATCAAGCTCGGAGGGCTCTAGACTGTCCATTCAAAAATTAGGTTGATATGGACCATCCGTTGCACATCTGGAGGATCCGAGCTACCACGAGGCAGATCCTGACCCTTGATCAACATCATCAAAATTTGGTTCAGATCGGATGAAGATCAGCCGTTGGATTTCCTCAAATCAATCTGGGTCGTTCATTCCTAATTACTTAAGGAAAATTCTCCCCAGTTTTCTCGTCGTCGCCTCTTCACCGCAACTGTTCATCGTCTTCGTTTCTCTTCGTTTTGCTTGCAAGTTCTTTAGTTTTGAAAGCGTGACCACCTCAATCTCGACCTTGGATCATCATCTGGATCATTGGAGATAGCTTCGGTGGAGAATTCAGCTCAATTTTCATCCGGACAGAGGTGTTTGAGGGTTTTGGCATGCTCTGTGGTCCGAGCACTTGAATCTCAGCCACTATCCATTTCCGATCATCTCAGCCACTTGTAGGGGTTCTCAGGTGAGCTTAGATGATCCTCGAATCATCATCGCAATCCATTTAACTGAGATCGAAGGGATTCGGATTGGATTTCCCCAGCTGATGCAGTTTGAGCAGAGTTGATCAAGCGAAGCTGATTTCCACTGATTTGCTGAGCTTAGGGGTTCGAGGCCAGCCTTTGCGTGACGAACAAGGAGATTTTGAGCTCGGGAAGGGTTGAGGATTAGTTTTTGTAGCTAATTTCCTTAGTTTCAGTTGTAACTTCATTTCCGAATTCTGTCATTTGCTGAAATTCGTATCAGCTATTTGGTTGCTTCTTTAAGTTGTTTCTGCTTAAGTTAGGTTTACTTTCTGCAAGTAAATTAGCTAGGTAACCTGTTTAGTGATCAATTGAATTTAATTTCAGTTTATTTCTTTGTTTGTTGCCTGCGTATCAACTTAATTGCTTGCGTGCCAATTTCAGATTGCGTGCCAAGTTCATTTCTACATTCTCCAATTTATTTCTGCCTTCTAGACTTTTGTTTCTGCATTCTAGATTTCAGCACATCAAAAAGACCTTGTTTGGTGAATCATTGCCTCAGATTTCCACCTGATTGAATTGATTTTGCATTTGCTTTGTGGATGAATTTCTGCACAGCTTGTCCTGAATTTTCAGTTTCGATTTCTTCTTTCTTTTCTTTGTTTCAGTTTGTGTCTGAATTGTTAGTTTATTTCTGAAATTCTAGGTTCACTACTCCTTAAGCTAGTTTCGAGTAGTTGATCTCAGTTGCTTAGTTTGATTTTGTATCCAATTAGTTGTTCCATTTCAATTTGTTCTGTTACTGAATTTTCTGCACATCTTGTTCTGCACTTTCAGTTTCGATTTTGTTGCTTCTTGTGGTGTCTGATTTGGATCTGCATTTGGATGTTTAATTTCTTCCTTTAACTTCTGCAACATTTATTCACTAAAGACCTTTTTTCTTTTAAACCTAGTTTATTAGTTTCATTCCAGAAGTTGTTAGAGTCATTTCGGCACACAGGAGTTATCTTCTCCTTTGCATCAAGTTGCTGAAATTTGGCACTTTGTATCAAGTGCAAATTAGGCAGTGCTTGGTGCCAAGTTTAAGGTAGTTTTTAGTGAGCTATTGTGTTTGAAATTGGTTAGATTTGCATTCGGACATTTCTGAGTTTCCTTTCAATTGTTTGCTTCAAGATTTTGTAGCTAGCTTGATTTGTGCCAAGTTTGCTTGCTGCTGAAAATTCCTGCCTGGTTTTTATTCATCTTTCTAGCAACTTGTTTTGCAATTTGGTATCAGATTTGTTTCCAAACTTTAGTTAAATTCTCTAGCTTGATTTGGTTTCCATTGGGTGAGTTGTTACTTGCATTCACATTGTTCGGTTCATTAGTTTGGTTTCCTTCATTTTCATTGCCATTTTATTTCTATTTGCAATCCAAACCCACATTTCCTTTGAAACCCAAAAATATCGACGACACAAATACAAGCTCGAATCACACAACATCAATTAGCCCTAGGAAAAATACGACATGTGGCCCCTTTACTACGTTTTCATATTTTGATTGCAAAAAGGGTTTCCAGCATTTATAAATATCTAAATTTGAGACCCACATTTCGTGACAGCCTATTTTGGGTCCGTCACTGATCTCCGGATCGGTTTGGTGACCGATCTGGTGACCGGTCAGGGTGACCGATCATACGAGTTTGCGATCCCAAGTTTCTCACTATGGACCGATCAGGTTGGAACCTGATCGGTCTAGGATAGTCCTGATCGGTCCGGTGATCGATCACTTTAATTCAAATTGCATTGTCAGACGCTCTGATCGTGTCTGAACGTATCTGATTCTCTGTGCTTGATCTCTGATACTTGATTTTCTGCTTGATATGTTGTGCTAATGGTCTGATTAAGCTGCAGGTGACAGGGATGGATTCAAACACACAAGGAGAGTCAAAGGAGACCTTTCCTTGGAGCAGGTTTGTCCATTTGCCATCTCAGGTTGCAACGGCTGGAGCTGCTGACTAGAGCTTGGCTGAGGGAAGCTCAGGGAGTCCAGGAAGAGTTCAGTGGTAGTTGAGTGTTGCAGGTGAGCAGCTGGAGGCTGCAGTGAGGTGGTGACCTGGAGCTGAGTGGAAGAGACTTAAGGGCTTGGGCGAACAAGTCTCCAAAGAACTTACTCCGACAGCAATACTGCATACGCGCAATCAATTCATATTTTGCTTGTGCAATCTTTGAAGCAACCATCTGTTACTTGAGCATTGGGAAGAAGAGTCAGAAGGCTTGGCGAGTCCATTAGCGAGAAGACACGAAGAAGGGGATTCTTGCGTGAGATCTGCGCTGAGTGGAGCTCGGGAGAAGTTTGTCTGAGTTCTTGCTGTCCTAAGTGCTAAGTAAGATCTTTCTTGTGTTTCATTGTGCTTAAACATTTATCCTTGTTGAAACGCTGTGGAGAGGTTACTCCACCGAGAAGGAGGTTGCATTTTATCCGGTGTTCACCGGGGCTTGATTTGTCGACGATCAAGCGATCGCCCACCTTAAGGGCACGCCAAGGAGTAGGGGCAAGTTATCCCCGAACCTTATAAATCCTCTTGTTAGCATTTTGCATTTGTGCTTGGCAAGGTTTTATTTCTGCATACTCTGTTTTCTTTAGCTTCCGTTGTGCTACTAATCTTTAAGTCGCAGAAATTTCGATAAGTGCAAAGTTTCGGTGTCTGGCTACATTCACCCCCCCCCCCTCTCTAGCCATCCAAGGTCCAACAATTCCTTCCTGGGAAACTGCATTCCGCATAAAAGGCAGCTCGGGCTACTCAATAGCTAAATTAAAATTTATGTAATTTCAATTTAATTTTTGGTTAACTCTCCAAAAAGGTGTATTTCCTCCAACTGGAGGTGATCTTGAGCTAGATCTCTTTAATGTTGGAGACCACGTCGAGGGGTAGGTGATTGGCGAGCACCTCCGCTGGCAAGCTGGACTTGGCCACCAGGTGAGAGCACACTGTCCACAACTACCACAAATTTTGCATCCTCGACGCCATTAGCACCCTTGTCGCCTCCTCGATCGACGCCTTCTCCACCATTTCGACAAATGCCTCTACAATCATAGTTGCATTCATTTTATATGATTATCATGCTTCGGCACCGTAGCCGCCAAGATTCGCACCTGAACAAGGAGGGCAAGGGGCTTAAAGCCAAATGAGCGGGCGGCGGAGAGGGTCTCAAGGGCCAAGTCGACGGCGGCGGAGCAGTGGGTGTGCCAGCACGTGCGATCGGGGTAATCAGATCGCGCCTTGTGCTTTTGCGACGCCAACGAGACCCAGCCACTGTAGAGGAACTGCAGCACCAGGAGGAACACCTCATAGCTGACGGCGATCATCGATATGATTCCGACGCCGAGGCCGGCAAGTGAATCCAGCAACACCGAGCCTCTAAAACCGTCGCCGTCGAAGAAGAACTTCCAGAAGAAGAGGGAGCGGGCGGTGAGGATGCAGCGATGTCTGTGGACAACGCGGCCTTCGTCGCTGAAAGCCTGTTCGTGGATGAGCAGGTTGAGGTAGTCCGTCGACAGCAACATCAACGCCGACTCCTCCATTTCTCCATTTCTCCAATTTACTTGGCTATCGACCCCTATTAAAGTAAGAGAAGTAGAGAGAGAGAAGAGAGGTAGAGAGAGAAGAGGTAACAAAATAACTTTCTTAATTAAAAAAACTTATCCATGAGATACATAATTTCTAAAGGCCTTAGGATGCTTAGTCAAATGAAAAATTAATAAGGAAACTGTTAATTAACAGATTCATTAAAAAACTGTCAATTAGCAGATTACTAAGGAAAATATCTAAAAATATTTGACTTGATCAATAATTTATTCTCTTTTACCTCTCGACAAACTTAACTGGAGATCTCTGACGTTGAGTTTGAATGATAATCTGCTAAAATATTGTCTGGATAATGACTTGGTAAAGATATCAACAATTTGATCTTCTGTAGAGATATAAGAAACAGATAATTGTTTGCTTGCCACGCTCTCTCGAACAAAATGAAAATTAATTTCAACATGTTTTGTACGAGCATAAAATATTGGATTTGATGTAAGATATATTGCTCCAATATTATCACACCAAATTTTTGGTGCAATATGTGATGCAAGATGAAGTTCCGAAAGAAGGGATTGAAGCTAAATAATTTCTGACGTTGCATTGACTATAGCTTTATATTCAACTTCAATGCTTGAACGAGATACTGTAGGTTACTTTTTCGAATTCCAAGAGATAAGATTTCGTCCAAGAAATATTGCATATCCACTAGTAGAGCGTCTATCTTCAGGAGAACTTACCCAATCCGCATCGCTATAGGCATGTAAATCTCGAGATGAGTGTCGATATAAAAGGAGACCATGTAGAATAGTGTCTTTGAGATAACGAAGAATTCTTTTCACACCTTCCCAATTTTGTTCAATGGGAGTATGCATGAACTGACAAGCATGATATACTACAAATGTAATATTAGGGCGCGTGATAGTAACATACTGTAAAGCTCCAACAATATTTGATAAACCTGAGGATTAGCTATCACCGAAGAGAAAGAAGGTGTAGAGACATTATTTGGAGCAATTGGTGTAGAGACCGGACGTGCTCCATCCATTTTAGCTCTTTGAAGAAGTCCAGTAATATATTTACTCTGAGAGAGGATATAACCTTCATCATGTAGAATAAGTTTAATACCAAGAAAAAAATGAGCATTTCCTAAATCTCGAATAGGAAATTCTTGATTGAGAAGACTTAATAAATTTGTAATGCTCTTTTAATCATTGCCAGTTAATAGAATGTCATCCACATAAATAAGAAAAAATATCATAGATCCATCATTATGTCTGTAGAATAGAGAGGAGTCCGTTTTTGATCCAGAAAATCCTTGAGCTTGTAACCATTTAGATAATCGATGAAACCATGCATAAGGAGCTTGCCGAAGACCATATAAAGATTTCTTAAGGTGGCAAACATGAGATGAAAATTATGGATGAACAAACCCAGGTGGTTGCTCCATAAATACCGTTTCCTCAAGAATACC
Organism: Boesenbergia rotunda; assembly: GCA_024364735.1. Lineage (NCBI taxonomy): Eukaryota > Viridiplantae > Streptophyta > Magnoliopsida > Zingiberales > Zingiberaceae > Boesenbergia > Boesenbergia rotunda. Next base: position 131,108 of record JAGFNQ010001830.1, on the reverse strand, counting down.
ATGAAAAAATGCATTAGAAATGTCTAATTATCGGATAGACCAATTAGAACTAATAGCTATCGATAATAATATCTGACAGATGTAATTTTGATGACTGGGTTGAAGGTGTCATTGAAGTTAATACCTTGTTGTTGACTAAATCCTTTGGCTACAAGTCGAGTTTTATACCGTTCAAGAGAACCATCAGCTCGATGCTTAAGACGGAATATCCATTTCGAGCCCACAACATTCATGGACGGAGTGTGTGGAACTATGCTCCATGTTCCATTGCGAAAAAGTACATCAAATTCTGTAGCCATTGCATTACGCCAATTTGGATCCTTGTTTGCTTGTGTAAAGCAAGTTGGTTCAATAGTTTTTAAGGAAACCACTAGAGCTCGAGGATGTGGATATCGAGTAGTCATTGGTGGGCATCATGCATATATGCCACTTAAAGGAAGCATGTGACGAGGAGCATTATCATTTGAATCACTTGTTGATGGTGATGAGGAAGTGGGTTGGCATGTTGAGTTTGTTGCCGAACTTGTATTATCTGAGGATCCAGAGCTAGAGAGCATATTATCTTCGGCTGGTGAGACTTCTAAGATTGGAGCAGCAACTTGAGGTAATTCTGATGGTATATGAGAGTTATTAGGGATCTCCGGAGCAGAACCTACGATGCTATCTGTTCTGGTAATGTTGGGTGACATCAAGAAAGTACCACCTGTATCTGGAGGAGAGATTGAAGAGGCTGCCGAAAAAGGGAATAGAGATTCATCAAAAGTAACATGTCGTGATGTATATATCCGTCCAGTTGGTATATGTAAGCAACGATACCCATGATGCATATTACTATAACCAAGGAAAACACATAATAATGAACGAGAATCAAGTTTGTGTTTAGAGTAGGGGCGTAACCATGGATAACATGCGCAACCAAAGATTTGAAGAAAGGTGTATTCAGGAGTTTGATTATAAAGTTTTTCCAAAGGACACTTATGATTGAGCAATGGGGTAGGAAGTCAATTTATGAGATATACTGCAGTACAAACAGCTTGATCCCAAAATTTACGCAGAACAGATGAATGATGAAGAAGAGCTAACGAAGTTTCAACTATATGTCTATGTTTTCTCTCAGCAGAGCCATTTTGTTCTGGAGTGTGAGAGCAAGAGACTCGATGAACAATCCCACAAGAGACAAGATGACGATGAAGGGCTTGATATTCTCCTCCCCAATCAGAATGAAGAGAGAGTATTTTGCGATTAAAATATCGTTCAACTTATTTTTAAAAATTACATAATACATCAAATAAATCAGATTTTCTTTTCATAGAATAAAGCCAAGTGTATTTACTAAAATGATCAATGAAGGTAACATAATATAAGAAACCTTGGTTAGACAAGATAGATGCAGGACCCCAAATATCAGAATGAATTATTTCAAGTGGAAAATCGAAAACGTTCAAATGAAGAAGGTAACTTATGACTTTTAGATTCCATGCATGTCTGACATGAATGAGATGGAGATGAAGTAAAGGAAATAGGTAAATCATACCTATTTATGATCGACTGAACAATACGAAGGGAAGGATGACCAAGTCGAGCATGCCAGGCTAGTTTATTTGCACGTTCACCAATAAAAGCTTTGATTGAAGAATTTTGAAGATAGTAGAGGTCATTTTTTATTTCCCAAGAAACACTGTAGTATTTGTTCCTCTATCTTTTATAAGATAATGATTATGATGAAATTCAAAAAAGACATTGTTATTAAGGCAAAACTGACGTACAGAGAGTAAATTTTTAGTAATGGATGGAACATGAAAGATGTTGCGCATGTGAAAAGTATGATTGGACAAATGAATGAATGTGTTTCCAAGATTAGTAATATGCAAACCTGAGCCATCACCTACTTGTACCGTATCCGAACCAGTGTATGGTAGTACTTCTGTAAAGATATTGTAGTCTGATGTGACATAATGAGTTGCTCCAGTGTCAATATATCATTCAGTAGATAAAAATTTTGAAGGTTTGCCATGAGTAGGCACAGATGAGAGAACTTTAGGATGAACTTGTGAAGTAGTTGCGTGTCTTAAAGATCTTCTTAAAGCTGAAGGACCACCGATGAAGGTTCTGTCTAGTCTTTTAGGACATTGAATACCAGTATGTCCAATTTGGAGACAAATTTGACATCTTCTTAAAGTTGAAGGACCACCGATGAAGGTTCTGTCGAGTCTTTTAGGACATTGAATACCACTATGTTCAATTTAGAGACAAATTTGACATCTCTGAATATTCGACATCAAAAAATTAAAAAAAACAACAACAAAGAACCAAAAGTTGTTGTAGAATGGGCAAAAAGGCACAGAGGTTATTCCTCTTCTCCCCTACTATCCCGTCGTGAGTGGGCGGGTGATAGAAACGAGGAAGGAGGATAGCGAGCAAAAAATAGAGGAGGAAGAGACAAACACTTTAAAAGTTGCAAGCCCTTTTTTCAAATAAAAATAAAAATAAAAACGGTGACATCAAGCGTCACATGAAGAAGAAGAAAGACGTCGTATAAGAAGAAGCGGCGTATAAGGTAAGAAGAGCTATCACTCTAATACCATATTAAAGTAAGAGAAGTAGAGAGAGAGAGAAGAGAGGTAGAGAGAGAAGAGATAATAAAATAACTTTCTTAATTAAAAAAACTTGTCCATGAGATAGACAATTTATAAAGGCCTTGGGATGCTTAGTCAAATGAAAAATTAATAAGGAAACTGTTAATTAACAGATTCATAAAGAAACTGTCAATTAACAGATTAATAAGGAAAATATCTAATATAATAATATAAATTTAATAAGGAAATTGTTAATTAACAGATTCATTAAGAAACTGTCAATTAATATATTACTAAGGAAAATATCTAAAATATTTGACTCGGTCAATAATTTATTCTCTTTTAACCCCATCTTCTTACTATCTTTTAAATTTTTCCCCCAAGGGCTATGGTACAGCGGAATGACGATTAGTTATCTTTCAAATATCCGTAGTTCGATGCTTAGCTACAGCGAATTTTATAAAGATTTTTCCTCTAAATGGGATGCGTAACTGTAGGATGTTGGGCTTCTAGATCGCTTACCGCGAGCGCTTCTCGATTTATCTTGGTGGCCAATGGAAAACATCCGTGTGGCCAGGCCAGTCGCCCCAGGTTTAACGTTACTCAACCTTGTTACAGATGAACTGATGGTTAGAGTGTGAGTGTTGCCACCTTGAGGTCTAGGGTCAAACCTGATAAAATCAATGTGCCCCCTCCCTACGCGCTAGCCACAGTATCTGAGCTAGTAGTCCTTATGATTTACCCCCTCCGTATTAGCCCTGGGACGGATTGGCAGGAGTGCTGGGGCGAGCAAAATCGCCTTTTACCACCTCGCTTATATATATATTTTTAAAAAATATATAAAATAAAGAAAATTATATATATACTATTGCTACAATAGTGTGTGTGTGTGTGTGTGTGTATAGTTTTGATATGTTGAGTGTCTTCATGTGCACGACTGTGGACGACACCCGACTCTAATCGATTCACTAATTGATAGGAAGCATCAATCGATTGGTGAATCGATTGAGGCACCTCGTGATTGAAATGCCTATGCGCGTCCAGCCGCCTTATCCTGACCTAAACTATAAGCCAGAAGGATTGATGAATCTAGGGGAAGGGACTGGATTCTGACTGAATTACAGTCAAAATTCGACCGCAATTGATCACGACGCTATGTCTCGAATTGATTCGAGGTGTCGTGACATGCTTCAATCAACTGAGGCACCAAGCCTCAGTCAACCTAATCGATTGAGGCTTACTTAGTGCCCAATGGATTGAGGCATGCACTCAATCGAGGCACCAATGAATTGGTGAATCGATTGGTCTTCCCAATCTATTCATCAATTAATTAGGAGACGGGTGTGCACAAACGCATGGAGTAAGACGCATAGTGTGTGTATATATATATATATATATATATAATTTTCTTTATTTTAGTTTTTTTAAGAAAAAACATGGATTATATGAATTCTATCACCCCTGTTCTCGTTGGATGACTGAACCACCGGGGATGTACAAAGACTAGAGGGGTGTTGAGGATCAAGCCATAGAGATAATCATGAGACCTAAAAAATTCAAAGAGGAGGTTAGAATAACATTAAGGCAAATTTTGACGGAGCTACTCTCATATTCTAAGTTAGAAAAGTAGATTGACTCCAAGAAAATAGTCAAGAGTTAGAATTTGAGAGGGCCTATGTGCGAGTATCCAAATCACGAAAATAAACTCCCTTTTATACCCTCTCCTATGAGGAAGGTATGAACCCTATGTTCTAGTTGTGGCGTTGCCATGTGGACCTATGTGCCTTATCCTTCCCCCGAGTTATTCCACGTCTTTCACTTATCACGGTATTTACGTTCTTCCCCGCTGCTCTACGTTCTCTGTATATTATGATACCCACATTATTGTCATTTGGGAGATGGGATAATGACCGTATCCGAAGGGATCTAGAAGGGGTCGAGCTAAGGGAGATCAGACGTGACCAAGCTGTAGGAGATATCGGAGGTGGTTAATAGGTCAGCTTGGACTGAGCTTTCCGAGTGAGTGATGGACCCAATAACGAGTGTCACGAATGAGCCTCAAATTTAAATTTATAAATTAAAAACCCTTAGCTCACAAAACTAAATGTAGTATAGGGGCCTCAAGTCGTATTTTTCCAAGGACTAGTTCAGGAGTTAATAAAGAAATTTAAAATGGATAACTCCAAAAGCATAAGTACCCCTATGGCCATAAATGTAAAAATAGATAGTGGCCCTGATGGTAAACCCGTAGACCTTAAACTATATAGAAGTATGATTGGTAGTCTACTTTACCTTACAGCCAGCAGACCTGATATCCTTTTTGCTGTAGGAATGTGTGCTAGATACCAAACATGTGCTAAGGAAACACACTTAGCAGCCCTAAAAAGAATACTTAGATACATCAAGGGCATCCTAAATGTAGGGATTTGGTATCCTAGGACCTCAACTTTTGACCTGTCAGGATACTCGAATTCTGACTATGCTGGTTGCAAACTAGATAGAAAGAGTACAAGAGGAAGCTGCCAACTTTTAGGAAACAATCTAGTGAGTTGGTGCAGTAGAAAGCAACACTGCGTAGCTCTATCCACAACCGAAGCTGAGTATGTTGCTTTAGGAGAGTGTGTAGCACAACTCTTATGGATGATGCACACTCTGAAGGACTTCCAGCTTGACTACACTAAAACCCAAGTCTACATTGATAATATAAGTTCAATTAATCTAACTAAGAACCCAATCCAACACTTTAGAACTAAACACATAGAAGTTAAACACCACTTCGTAAGAGATCATGTAGCCAGAGGTGAAATAGTCCTTAAGCATGTAGACTCAAAATCTAACTTAGCTGATATATTCACCAAACCCTTACCTGAGTCAGAGTTCAGCTCACTAAGAAGGTAATTAGGGTTATGCTTGGTAAAATAGGAATACTCTAATTATGTTTCTTTTCAAAAACTGTTTTATTTCTTATTTCAATTTGCAAACTCATTTCTTTATTTAAAATGATTTTCCGACTTAGTTTTTTCAAAACTTACCCCCTTCAAAACTAGGGCTTTTTCGCAAATGGACTTAGACTAGGCCCTAACCCTAGAACTGCATGCACCTATAGATCTAGAAGCCAGCATCTCACAAGCATCTTAGGGTACTTTTGTTTGATAACCTAGACTGGGTTGAGATGCTTAGGTCTATGCCTTGATTCAAGATGCTTTAAATCAGTGCATCTGCAGTAATTGGGACTATAAATATAAATTAAACAGTAATTAGGTTAAGTGTCAAGCTTAGAAAATCTAACTTGATCAAATCACTTAACTTGACTAACCCTAGCGAAAGCTACTATTTATAGCAGTTAGTAAGTAGCTAACTGGGTTAGACAGGACCCGAAAGAGGAAATTCAAATTGATTTGGGTCAGTTTAAACTTAGAATTGGTTCAGTACAGCACTTTACTTTGATTACTCATTTTTCTTGCGATTTTTTTGATATATGGCAAAGGGGGAGAGAGTGGAAAGGAGAGAAAAGGAGGCTTTAAAAGTTAATTTTTTTCAAAAATTCAAAAACTTTCATCTCCTTTTTCAAAAAGTAAAGTTCTGTAAGTAATTAAGTTCCTTTTTTAAAAGTCAATTGTTTTTTGTTCTCAAAAATTATTCTAAGCACTTACTCAAAATATTTTTTTCTGGAAAATTTTTCTAAGTTACAAACTCAAAATTTTGCTGGAAAATTTTTCTAAGTTACAAACTCAAAATTTTGCTTGAAATTTTTCTAAGTATTAAAACTTCAAAATTAGTGTAGAAAAATTTTCTAAAGTGCAAAAATAAATTATATTCGAAATTATTTTTAGGTACTTAACTCAAAAGTGTTTTCGAAACTATTTTTAAGTACTTAACTCGAAAGTGTTTTCGAAACTATTTTTAAGTACTTACTCTGAAATTTGTCTAATAGAAAATTTTCTAAGTGTGTTGAAAACTTTCTAAGTGCTAAATATGTTGAAAAATTTTCTAAGTGCCCAACTCAAAATATTTTAGAAATTTTTTTTGACTTTAAAATCCCGTTTTGAAAATTTTTCTAAGTATGGAAAATCTGAAAAACTTTTCAAACAAAGACTTAGAAACTATTTTAAAAACCCCACGAATGTTTGAAAAACTCAGGGAGAGATTTCTTCTAGGGGGAGGAAATTAAAACTGATACTTTACCTATCTTATTGTTGTTTAACTTAACTTTTTGAACCGGGTTGCCATAAATTAAAAAGGGGGAGATTGTTAGTGCAGGCAGCACCTAAGTTGAACCTGGGTTTTGATAATGACAAAGGGTTCAAGAGTTAAGATGTTAATGTGTTCTAATGTGCTTACTAAGTGTGCAGGGAGAAGCCCTAGGTACACTAGGCAAGAAGTCCTGGCAAAGGGCTGGGCAAAGAAGTCCTGGTCAAGGACTGGGCAAGAAGACCTGACCGGAAGTCGGGCAAAGAAGTCCTGGTCGAGGACTGGGTACATAGTCCTGGCAAGGGGCTGGGAACCGAAGACCTGACCGGAAGTTGGGCACGAAGACCTGGTCAGGTGGATCGGGCAAAAGTCCAACCGGAGGAGCCGGTTGGCAAAAGGTAAACTCTCCTGAGAGGAGTAAGCGAGGACGCGTTCCCCGTCAAGGGAATAGTAGGCGTCGGTTCGACCTAGGGTTCCATTTGGGAGACCCGAAGTCAAAACCAAGACAACTACGGCTGTAATTACTACTTGTCATATTTTTTTGACTAACCTTAGTTGTAGGGTCGAAGGACTGATCGTCTGCAAGTGAAGGTTCTTCACTGGGCCTAGGCGCCCGAATGGAGTCAGGCGCCCGAGTGGGCTCAGGCGCCCGTAAGGATACGGGCGCCCAAGGGTGAAGGCAAAAACCAAAAACCAGCTGCGAAGCCATGGAACCAAGGCGGATCAGGCGCCCGTGAGCTCACGGGCGCCCCCATCAGCTCAGGCGCCCAAGAGGGGAGGATAAGTGCAGACTGAGCCCGCAGATAAGGATTCCCGGATCAAATGGCACGTGTCAGGCGCCCCCAACCTATCAGGCGCCCGATCGAGTACTATAAAAGGGGCTCGACCCCAAGGCTTCAACAACACAGTTTCATACGCTCCAACGCTTTTCGTTCAAGCACTACACCCCGGCAAACTCCGATTTTGAGATTCCAGCGCCGACGACGTTCCTCTGCTCCGAAATATGATCCACATCGGACGTCGGTAACGAAAAGTGTAATTAGTTTCATTTACTGTAATATTTCTGTACTCAATTTGTAAACCTGTTTTTGCGCGAGTATAGTATTGCCCAAAGTAAACGGTCAAGGACCGTGGGCCTTGGAGTAGGAGCCGACCGCGACTCCGAACCAAGTAAAAACTACTTGTGTTCCTGTGTGATTGTTTTATTTCCGCTGCATGTTTTCTCTTTCCTTAATCCGAAAAAGATTTTAACGATATTCACCCCCCCCCCCCTCTATCGTTTTTCTCGATCCAACAGTCTTTAGCTGCTCCAGTCAAAGAAAATGGAAATGCCCTTAATTTGATATCCTCTTCAGAAATCACTTGAGGCTTCATAGTGGAGCACACCACATGGAACTCATGCAAATATCTGTTAGGACCCTCTCCTTATTGTCCCTGGAACTTGGGTAGTAGATGAATAAGGCCTGATCTCAGCTCAAAATCACCAGCTAACTCTGAATAAGCAATGCAAGAATATTGAAATGCATCATCAGGGGCTGCATGCTCCTTCATAGTCTTCTGATGATCTGCCATGGGACTGCTTAAATGAGTAGAAATAATCTCAATAGCTTCTAAAACTCTTCCTTGATTTCTCCTTGCTCTGAATGTTCTCTCAATCTCAGGATCAAATTCCTCAAGATCACCACCTGCAGTCCTGGTCATAAACCAAACAAAATGGCAGTAAATGTATATAGACAGATAAAGCAAATGAAATAGATCACAAAATATGAAACTAAGCACAAACTCAAATTAAACAAACTCAACTAGTGTATATCTCTGGCAACGGTGCCAAAAATTTGATGGACCCAATAACGAGTGTCACGAATGAGCCTCAAATTTAAATTTATAAATTAAAAACCCTTAGCTCACAAAACTAAATGTAGTATAGGGGCCTCAAGTCGTATTTTTCCAAAGACTAGTTTAGGATGTTTAACTCAAGCTTGAATTTGTCGTTTGATGTTTTGGGTTTTCAAATAAGATGGGGGTTTTTGCGAATATGAGTGAAATAAAAATTTGAAACAGAATTGACTTAGCTAAATTAGAAATGAACTAGGAAATTGTTGTTGATGCAGTCTGGCCCTGATTGTTATTTTGGTGTTGACACCGATTTTAGTTTAGGTTGATGATTATGATGATTATGATTAAGTCCTGATCGAGGATTAGGCATGGTTTGGAAAATCCTAACCTGGAGGGTTAGGTGTGTAAAATCCTAGCTTGGAGGGCTAGGTGTTGGAAAGTCCTAATTCGGAAGGGTTGGGTGAAAAGTCCTAGCTTGGAGGGCTAGGTGAAAAGTCCTAACTTGGAGGGTTAGGTGCAAAGTCCCAACTTGGAGAATTAGGTGAAAAGTCCTGGCTTGGAGGGTCATGTGCCTAGCTTGGAGGGCTAGGTTGGATGATGTTCTAACTCGGAAGGGTTGGGTGAAAAGTCCTAGCTTGGAGGGCTAGGTGAAAAGTCCTAACTTGGAGGGCTAGGTGAAAAGTCCTAACTTGGAGGGTTAGGTGTAAATTCCCAACTTGGAGAGTTAGATGGAAAAATCCTTAGCTTGGAGGGCTAAGGTGGATGAAACCCTAGCTTGGAGGGCTGGGTTTGACTCCCTGGATCGGTCTGGTGACCGATCAGGGATATTGGCACGCTGCTCCTTCGTGGATCGGTCTGGTGACCGATCCAGCGATGTCTGATCGGTCCGGTGACCGATCAGGGAGCAAGCAGCTTCCTCACTGACTTGCTCCTGATCGGTCTGGTGACCGATCAGGGAGCGAACAGTGAGTGAGTTCTCCTCCGGATCAGACCCTGGATCGATCCGGTGACCGATCAGGGACTTAGGATCTGATTACAGAATCACTGTTCATTTGTCCTGATCGGTCTGAGTGACTGATCAGGCTTCACTCTGATCGGTCCGGTGACCGATCAGGCATGTATAGCTGCGAGAGCTAGGAATCCCAGCGAAGCAGTGGATCGGTCTGGTGACCGACCCACAAGCCCTGGATTGGTCCGGTGACCGATCACTTTAATTCAAATTACGTTGTCAGACGCTCTAACCGTATCCGATTCTCTGCGCTTTACATCTGATACATGATTTGCTGCTTGATATGCTGCTCTAACAATCTGATTAAGCTGCAGGTGACAGGGGAGGATTCAAACACTCAAGGAGAAGTCAATGGAGGCTTTCCTTGGAGCAGGTTTGTCCGTTTTCCATCTCAGGTTGCAACGGCCGAGCTGTAGACTGGAGCTGAGACTGGAGCCTGGCTGAGGGAAGCTCAGGGAGTCCAGGGATAGCTCAGTGGTAGGTGGCGTTGGCAGATGAGCAGCTGGGAGCTGCAGAGATGGTGTCATCTGATGCTTGGTGGAGAAACAAAAAGGGTGGAAGAAGGCTTCGTGGAAGGATGAAGAGGTTTTTGAGAACTGGTTTCTAGCCGCGCCTTGTGTTTCTCCACAACTTGCTTACTGTGTTCCTGAAATTGTCATCACCTTGAGTAAGCGATTGCATTCTTGAAGCAACCGTCCACTACTTGAGCACTTGAAGGAGAGAACAAGAAGCTTGGAGTCCGACAGCGGGAAGACACGAGGAAGGGTTTCTTGCGTGAGATCGCCGCTGGATGGAGGTCGGGAAAGCTTGCTGTGTTCTTGTCTTTGCTGAGTGCTTGAGTAAGATCTTTCTTGTTGTTTCATTGAGCTTAAACATTTATATATGATTGAAACGCTGTGGAGAGGTTTCTCCACCGAGAAGGAGGTTGCTTTATATCCGGTGCTAACCGGGGCTTGATCTGCTGATTATCAAGGGATCGCCCACCTTAAGGGCACGCCAAGGAGTAGGGGCAAGTTATCCCCGAACCTTGTAAATCCTCCTTGTTAGCGATCTTGGTAGTTGTAGTTGTTTCCTTTCATTTTCTATTTCTGCATCTTCTGTTTTCATACTTCCGCTGTGCTACTAACAAAGTTAAGTGCAGAAATTTGATTTGTGTCTAAGTGAAAGTGATTGGCTATATTCACCCCCCCCCCTCTCTAGCCATTCGGTTTCCAACAAGTAGTATCAGAGCTTGGGGCTCTGTTTACGGCTTAACATCCAAGAGTTATCAACAAGATGGCTTTGAGAGAAGGCTTCTCCACCACCCGACCTCCATTCTTTGATGGCGCCGACTTTCAATATTGGAGATCAAAGATGGAATATTATTTGAAGATGGACATCAACACTTGGTTCGTGGTGAAGGAGGGGTTCACCCCTCCTAAGGATGATGAAGGCAAAGAACTTGAGTCGTGGAGATGGATTGCCGAACAAACTCGAAAGAGTGAAGCCGACGCGAAGGCGGTTGTCACTCTACAATGTGGCATGAACAAAGACCAACTCATCAAGGTTGGTCCTTTCACAAGTGCAAAGGACTTGTGGAACAAACTCATTGAGCTCCACGAGGGTACCCGAGACTCAAGGATCGCAAAGAGGGATTTGTTCCTCAATCAACTCCAAAATCTCTCCATGAAGGAGAATGAATCGGTAAGTGAGCTCCATAGCCGGTTCAAGGAAGTCCTCAATGGGCTTCATTCGATTGATGAAAAGGTCGAGAATCGCGACCTTGTGAGGTATGTCTTGAAAGCCTTTCCAAGGAATGCTTTGTGGTCATCCATGGTGGATGCCTATAAAGTTTCCAAGGATCTATCCATTGTAAAGTTAGATGACTTATTTTGTGAGATGGAATTACATGAAATGGTTAACAAAGGCCCCAAGGAGAAGGGGATTGCTCTAGTTGCAGGGGACCGGTCAAACAAGAAGAAGAAGGAGAAGGAGGTCTCTTCGTCTTCATCCTCTTCCGAATCCGAGTCCGATTCTGAAGAAGATGACAGCGGCTCCTCATCCTCCGAAATGGCGAACTTTGTGAGAAAAATGATGAGAAGGGGTCGACGCTTCAAGAGTAGAGGTAACTCTAGTGAATCCAAACTTGATAAGACTAATGCATCTTACTTTGAGTGTGGTAGGAAAGGACATTTCAAGAATGAATGTCCAAAACTCAAGAAGAAGGAGGAGAAATCCAAAAAGAAAGAAGAGAAATTCAAGAAGAAGAAGAAGGCCTTGAAGGACACTTGGGATTAGTCATCCTCTAGCTCATCCGATGAAGAGAAGGAGGAGAAGAGCACAAGGCATGTGGCACTTATGGCTCTAGGAGAGGAAAGCTGTGATGAATCTTCAAGTTCCTCAAACGCGGCTTTATCATCTTCGGAAGATGAAGAGGTTATGATTGAGGGGGAGCATCTACCAACTTGGTTCATTGATAGTGGATGCTCCAAACACATGACCGGGGATAGATCATTGTTTACCACACTTCACAAGAAATGTAGAGGTAATGTATCATTTGGTAACAATGGTAGTCTTAAGGTCATAGGAATAGGAGACATTCAAATATCTGAATGTCTTAGAATTTCAAATGTCCTTCTAGTCAAGGGGATGAAATTTAATCTCCTAAGTGTGAGTCAATTGTGTGACACGGGTTACACAATTGACTTCCAACCAAGTCAATGTCTAGTTAGACAACATGACACCTTGGACACGGTACTAGTAGGAACAAGAGTAGACAATATTTATCAAGTTTCATTTAAAAGTGCTACTAATGTTTCTGCTAAGTGTTTCATGTCAAAAGAAGAAGAGTCCACCCTTTGGCACCGGAGGCTAGCACATGTGAACATGAAGAACATCCGGAAGTTGGCCAACAAGGGATTGGTTCGTGGCTTACCAAGCATCAAGTATAAGAAAGATAAACTTTGTGATGCATGTTAAATGGGTAAGCAAACAAAATCTACACATAAAGGTAAAAGTGCTGTAAGTACTTCTACTGCATTAGATTTACTTCACATGGATTTGTTTGATTATAGTACTATCATATCATTGAATGGAAGTAGATATTGTTTTGTGATCATTGATGATTTCACTAGATATACATGGACTTACTTTTTGAAATATAAGGACCAAACCTTAGATATTTTCATTTCTTTTTGTAGAAGAGTTGAAAATGAAAAATCATTAACTATTAAGACAATAAGAAGTGACCATGGAGGTGAATTTCAAAATCAGAGATTTCTAGAATTTTGTCAAGATAGGGGTTATAGACATGAGTTCTCTACTCCTAGAACACCACAACAAAATGGTGTTGTAGAGAGGAAGAACCGTGTACTTCAAGAGGCTGCACGAAGCATGCTTAATGAGTACTCACTCCCGAGTTACTTATGAGCTGAAGCTATGAATACAGCTTGCTATGTGCAAAACCGAGTCCTCATTCATAGATTCTTGGGAAAGACTCCCCATGAGCTTTGGTTTGGGAAACCACCTACGGTTAAACACCTTAGGGTGTTTGGTTGTAAGGTGTTCATCCTAAACACCAAGGATCATCTTGGAAAGTTCACGGCAAAGGCTGATGAAGGGATACTAGTCGGGTACTCCCTCGTTAGCAAAGTCTACCGAGTCTACAATAAAAAATCTAGACTAATTGAAGAATCTTCTGATGTTGTCTTTGAAGAGATTCCAAAAGTCAATGGTCAACCAGAAGATGAAGTCCAATTCAAACTTAGGAGACTAAGTTTGAATGAAACTCCAAATATTGTTAATGGTGATGAATCCGATGGCGGTGAGCCTAAACAATCCATAGATCAGCCGGATCCTGAGGCTGAACTTGTGTCTGGTGAGCCCATTCAAGAAGCACCACCAACACCAAGGCAAACTAGATTAGCCTCTAGTCATCCCCAAGACCAAATTGTTGGAGACATCCATCATGGGGTTAGAACTAGACCATTCTTCCTGAATGAGGCTAATGAAGTTGCCCTAATTTTCGAAATTGAACCTAGGAAAATTGATGAAGCATTAAATGATCACGATTGGATCATTGCAATGCAAGATGAATTAGGTCAATTCGAGAGGATTCAAGTTTGGGACTTAGTCCCTAGACCTAAGAAGACCACCATCATTGGAACCAAATGGGTCTTTAAGAACAAATTGAACAATAAGGGAGAAATCATTAGAAACAAGGCACGCTTAGTAGCCAAGGGCTATAGTCAAGTTGAAGGACTTGATTATGATGAGACTTATGCTCCCGTGGCACGATTAGAGTCCATCCGATTGATGCTAGCATTTGCAGCACATCGTGGTTTCAAATTATATCAAATGGACGTCAAATCGGCCTTTCTAAATGGTTTGATTAGAGAAGAGGTCTACGTCGAATAACCTCCTGGGTTTGAGAGTACCGAATTTCCAAACCATGTGTTCAAGCCCAAGAAGGCACTCTATGGCCTTAAACAAGCACCCCGGGCTTGGTATGAGCAGTTGTCGACGTTCCTAATTGAGAAGGACTTCGTTAGAGGCCAAATTGACCCCACACTATTTCTACGCAGAGATGGTGATAATATTTTTGTAGCCCAAGTATATGTCGATGACATAATTTGTGGCTCAAATAATAAGGGCTATTTAAATGAGTTCATTGGACACATGGAGAGTGAATTTGAAATAAGTCTAGTGGGAGAGTTGACTTTCTTCCTTGGACTTGAAATCAAGCAAAGTCGCGATGGTATCCATGTGCACCAATCAAAATACACACAAGAAATGCTTCGAAAATTTAACATGAGTGATTCAAAAGAGGTAACCACTCTCATGGCTATAAACACAAAATTAGACAATGATGAGAGTAGTAAACCCGTTGATTTGACTCAATATCGAAGCATGATAGGTAGTTTGCTATACCTCACAGTTAGTCGACCAGATATTCTATTTACTGTGGGTATGTGCGCTAGATATCAAGTATGTGCCAAGGAGTCTCATTTAATCGTTGTTAAGAGAATTTTGAGATATCTCAAAGGCACAATAGGAGTCGGTCTATGGTACCCCCGTACTGAATCATTTGATTTAATTGGCTATACGGATTCCGACTACGCTGGATGTAAGTTGGACCGGAAGAGCACAAGTGGGGGTTACCAATTCTTAGGTTCGTCCTTAGTAAGTTGGACAAGTCAGAAGCAACACTGTGTTGCTCTCTCCACGACCGAGGCAGAATATATCGTCATGGGAGAGAGCGTATCGCAATTGTTGTGGATGATACATACTCTAGAGGACTATGGATTGAGTTACAAGGGTGTGCAAGTGTTATGTGATAACATTAGCACAATTAACCTAACCAAGAATCCAGTCCATCATTCTAGGACCAAACATATTGAGGTGCGTCACCACTTCATTAGAGATCATGTAGCTAGGGGAGATATTGTACTCTCACATGTAGAGTCCAAATCAAACCTAGCTGACATTTTCACTAAACCACTTCCCGTGAATGAATTTAGTTTCCTAAGACGGGAATTGGGAATATGTCGCGCTTCATGAATTTCAAAATGCTTTCAAACCCTTCATGATTATTTCAAAATTGTTGGGAAACAATTGGGTAACTTTGGGGATATCTCACATAAACTATAAGGTTTAACAAAACGTTTTTGTTTGCTAGAAATGGGGTGAGATGTTAGGATCAACTAAATTTCTCAAAATGTCAATGCATCCCTTGAGGAATTAAGTTGACGAGATAATAATCACTTCGGTGACCAAGTATGGGGAAAACCATTGCACAACATATGTGTATTTGGCTCCATGATCATACTTGGACATTCCAATCAAGGCAACTTGATTGGAAACTTGAATTTGGAACAAAACTTGATTGAATTTGCTTGAATGATTGTTGATTGAGTTTGACTCCATTTGGGTGGAGCAAAGTGATTGTTGAATCTATAAGGACTCTTGATCCTTGTTCAGGGATCAATTTTAGTCATGAGATCATGTCCAAGTTCGATAAACTTCATCAGATCTTGTTGGAAAGTTTCAGAAAATCTGAAACTGAATATTTCAGATCGAATCTGGGAGTACCAGGAACCCTGATCAGTCACCGGACCGATCAGGCATAAGGTTGATCGATCCCCAGACCGATTTGGCTTCCTCTTGCATTGATCGGTCCACAGACCGGTCAGAGGGGCATCAGTGACTTTACGAAATTCTGATCAACCTTACTGAGCTAGCCTGGATCAGTCTCCGGACCGATCTGGCACCCTGCTGGGACCGGTCCACAGATCGATCAGGGGGCTCACAGTAAGCCTCCCGAGCCTACTGCTCTCCCTGATTGATCAACAGATCGATCAGGAGCATGCCTGATCGGTCACCCGACCGATCAGGCTCGGTTCAGTCCGATCAGGCTATATCCTAATCGGTCTGGGCGCTATCAGATCGAACGGTGATCCATTCCATAGCATTAAATTACGGTTGGTGGACCGATCCACCAACCGATTAACTTCGCGAAAAACCTCTCCTTGCCAACCCTAGCGCCGAAACCTCTCCCTTGCGCCTCTTCATTCTGAGCGAGAGTGTTCCTGCGTCTCCCTCTTTCTCTTGCGTGCAAGTTCTTACGAAGGTCCCTGCGGCGTCTCCCTGTTCTCTGCAAGTTCTCTACTTGCACCAAGTTCTCTACGTCTCTGCCTTGCGCCAAGGCCTCCTCCTGCGCAAGCTTTTTCCTTTCAAACTTCAAGAACCTCACCAATGGCACCAAAGTGAGTTATTGGCTTCGATTTTCTTGCAAATCAGTTCATAAAATTATGTTTTGAAGCTAATCATGTTTTGATGTGTGCTCTTATTGCTGTGCCGTGACTCCTTGATTTGGTCGTGACCCATTTGTGCCGTGTCTTATCCTTGATCAATTTCACCTCTGATTTAAATGTGTTCCTTTGATCATTGTGTCTTGATTGCACTCTCTGATTGGGTCTTTCCTTGTATGATCAACTCTTGACTTTGTGTGATTCAACCTACATTCGTATCAACCTTGCTCAATTGATTCAAACCGTGTATGATCAATTCGATCCTTTAGAAAATCTTCTAAAGGTAACCTATGGTAGAAAGCTCAAAGGGCAAAGGCCCTTCCATATCTACACCTTCTCCAAGGCTCCACCGCCTCTACATACTCGATTTCAGAGTGTCACTCTTGCGTTAAATTTTGAGTGGCACAATTTCAAATTAATGCCATGTCGAACCATAGACCAGTCCTTTATCTATGAACATTGCCCGACCATCCAACAAACTATCACACATTACAATCTTCAATCCATTCTTTTTCTTGAGAGGCCGATCAATCTTGACTTGGTCTTTGAATTCTATAATAACATGGTGAGTGGGGAGGGAACGGGGTGGAGGACTCGTGTCGCCGGTGTCGACCTTGACTTTAATCGATCCATTTTTATTGATTTTCTTGATTGTCGCCGGTCAGACAATGATTTCTTTCTCTACCCTTACCATCCTAATCCTCTTCCGTTTCCCTTCAATGAAGTAACCCCTGATTTCATCTATGAGTACTTTCTAGGTCATCCCAGGCCAAGGGGTTCTGGTGAGAGCACTAGTGATTTTCCCACATTTTCTGCTCTTCGCCTTTCCCCTGTTGACTATGTTCTATTCAAGATCATCACCAATTGTCTTCTACCTACTACTTCGAAACATCTGGATAAGATTCGCCCGTCCCACTGCTTGATGCTCTACGGGATGCATCAGCAGTTAGATTTTGATCCAGTGGCCTCGGTCTATTTCTCCATCATCATCCACTGCATGTCATCCACCCAGTCAGTCCACATGCCATTCGGCCATATCATCACTGCCTGGCTGGAATCGGTTGGCATCGACGTTTCACAGGGCCGCATTGTGCCCATGCTTCGACAGGACTGTCGTCTGGGTCGTCGCATGCTTGCTCAGTCCGGCATTGTCCTAGGGTCCCAGGGGTTGAGGTGGAAAAATCGCAGACATGAAGAGGAGCTACCGAGAGCAGCTCATGCCCAGGGGCCGCCAGCTGATACTACAGATTACGACGGGTGGGCTCCTGACCTATGCTAGCAGGTTACAGAGATAGAGCGGCTGATAGAGCACGAGTTACATATCTCTGAGCTCTGGCGACAGGAGGTCAGCTCAGAGTATCAGTCTTTCGATCGACGTCTCGATGTTTTAGCGTCTGATGTCTCTGAGATCAGCTCATTCCAGGATGCGTGGTATGAGGAGTGGTACCATCATGCATATCCTGGTGGTGGGTCCCCCAGCATTCCTTTACCAGAGGACGTTATCTACATTGCTGATTCCTCAGATAATGACCATGCAGGGGATTGATGATATTTATGATGAGTGTCATTTTTGTTTGTACTTGGATTTTACTGCACGTGTCTTGCATCGTGTTTTTCTCTGGATGTTTTATGACTTGATCTTTCTGACTAGGATACATGTTTTATCCTACTTTCGTATGCTTCTTGTTGATGCTATGATGAGTACTATCTGTATGTTTGTTACACTGCCATGATTGTGCGTATGATGCCATGCTCATATGATACATATGCTTATGTTGCCATGCCTATATCGTTTTGTCATATGTATTCATATGCTTATCAAAAATCAAATTGTTATTTTGGGATACCCCTAGGGTTGAGGGGGAGTGTGGTTAAACTTAACAGCCCCTCTAGTCCCTTTTCGATGTTCGACAAAGGGGGAGAGTGTTGGTTGGTTAAGTTTAGGATGATCATGTTGTAGGGGGAGGATCATAATTCCCCTATGATTCTAAATTTGAGGAAATTAATTGAGAATCCCTAAACTTAAAATCGGGTTGTCAAACAACAAAAAGGGGGAGATTGTTGATGCAGTCTGGCCCTGATTGTTGTTTTGGTGTTGACACCGATTTTAGTTTAGGTTGATGATTATGATGATTATGATTAAGTCCTGATCGAGGATTAGGCAGGGTTTGGAAAATCCTAACCTGGAGGGTTAGGTGTGTAAAATCCTAGCATAGAGGGCTAGGTGTTGGAAAGTCATAATTCGGAAGGGTTGGGTGAAAAGTCCTAGCTTGGAGGGCTAGGTGAAAAGTCCTAACTTGGAGGGTTATGTGCAAAGTCCCAACTTGGAGAATTAGGTGAAAAGTCCTGGCTTGGAGGGTCAGGTGCCTAGCTTGGAGGGCTAGGTTGGATGAAGTTCTAACTCGAAAGGGTTGGGTGAAAAGTCCTAGCTTGGAGGGCTGGGTTTGACTCCCTGGATCGGTCTGGTAACCGATCAAGGATATTGACACGCTGCTCCTTCGTGGATCGGTCTGGTGACCGATCCAGCAATGTCTGATCGGTCCGATGACCGATCAGGGAGCAAGCAGCTTCCTCACTGACTTGCTCCTGATCGGTCTGGTGACCGATCAGGGAGCGAACAGTGAGTGAGTTCTCCTCCGGATCAGACCCTGGATCGGTCTAGTGACCGATCAGGGACTTAGGATCTGATTACAGAATCACTGTTCATTTGTCCTGATCGGTCTGAGTGACCGGTCAGGCTTCACTCTGATCGGTCTGGTGACCGATCAGGCTTCACTGTGATCGATCTGGTGACCGATCAGGCTTCACTCTGATCGGTCCGGTGACCGATCAGGCGTGTATAGCCGCGAGAGCTGGGAATCCCAGCAAAGCAGTGGATCGGTCTAGTGACCGACCCACATGCCCTGGATCGGTCCGGTGACCGATCACTTTAATTCAAATTGCGTTGTCAGACACTCTGACCGTATCCGATTCTCTGCGCTTTACATCTGATACATGATTTGCTGCTTGATATGCTGCTCTAACACTCTGATTAAACTGTAGGTGACAGGGGAAGATTCAAACACTCAAGGAGAAGTCAATGGAGGCTTTCCTTGGAGCAGGTTTGTCCGTTTTCCATCTCAGGTTGCAACGGCCGAGCTGCAGACTGGAGTTGAGACTGGAGCTTGGCTGAGGGAAGCTCAGGGAGTCCAGGGATAGCTCAGTGGTAGCTGGCATTGGCAGATGAGCAGCTGGGAGCTGCAGAGATGGTGTCATCTGATGCTTGGTGGAGAAACAAAAAGGGTGGAAGAAGGCTTCGTGGAAGGATGAAGAGGTTTTTGAGAACTGGTTTCTGGCCGCGCCTTATGTTTCTCCACAACTTGCTTGTTGTGTTCCTGAAATTGTCATCACCTTGAGCAAGCGATTGCATTCCTAAAGCAACCGTCCACTACTTGAGCGCTTGAAGGAGAGAACAAGAAGCTTGGAGTCCGACAGCGGGAAGACACGAGGAAGGGTTTCTTGCGTGAGATCGCCGCTGGGTGGAGCTCGGGAAAGCTTGTTGTGTTCTTGTCTTTGCTGAATGCTTGAGTAAGATCTTTCTTGTTGTTTCATTGAGCTTAAACATTTATCTGTGATTGAAACGCTGTGGAGAGGTTTCTCCACCGAGAAAGAAGTTGCTTTATTTCCGGTGCTAACCGGGTCTGCCGACGATCAAGGGATCGCCCACCTTAAGGGCACGCCAAGGAGTAGGGGCAAGTTATCCCCGAACCTTGTAAATCCTTCTTGTTAGCGATCTTGGTAGTTGTAATTGTTTCCTTTCATTTTCTGTTTCTGCATCTTCTGTTTTCATACTTCCGCTGTGCTACTAACAAAGTTAAGTGTAGAAATTTGATTTGTGTCTAAGTGAAAGTGATTGGCTATATTCACCCTTCCCCCCTCTCTAGCCATCCGGTTTCCAACAATTGCAACAACTAAACTTAACCTATTTGAAACTAAGCAATTCAATGTAAAACTATGAGATTGAAAATTCCAGAACTAATATTGAATGTATCAAATCTGTAGCTAAATTGCAGAAATATGAAAACTAGAACACAGCAAGCTAAAGGAACATAACTGAATTGTAGCTAGGTTCAAATTGAAACAAGTATTTTAGAAACAAAATTTTCCTAAATTGAACACCAGATCTGTCCCTTGCCAAGTTTTCGTCTCGCCGTCACACAAAAGTCCAGCTAGAAACCCCCAAGCTCGAAAACCAACGAACAAAAACTCCCTGGATCAGTTTGCACTTGACTGGCGCGTATTGGTCTTCCTGATCAGTCACGGGACCGATCAAGACCTCCGCTGATCAGATTGGAGACCGGTCAGTGACGTCTCTGTCCGGTCGCAGCGATCGATCAGTAACTAAAACACTTCCACCAAGCTCTTCTTCTTGACGCGCTGATTAGCGATCGAGCTCAGAAACTTTCAGAACACTTCGGAGAACCCCTCTGAACGATCCTACAGCTTCGGTCGATGGAGATCGGCGATCAAACGAAAGAGTCGATGGTGCGGAACAGAGCTCCGGCGAAACCCTCACCTGAGCTTTCCAAAACAAAATTGATTAGCAAACTTAACAAGAAAATTACCTCGACGATTCGAAGACTCAAAACAAGATCGGATCTGATGTGGCCGTGTGCGATCGGAGAAGAAACTGATGCGAAAATGATGAACAGAGAAGAAACTCGCGATGCCAGATCTGAGGAGAAGTTTTCTGTTTTAATTAATTCCATTTGAAAATGAACGACTGTGATCATCCTCGCCGCATCCAACGGTCGGATCGTCTCGAATTGAGTTCAAACTTCCCAGATCTCCATCAATGGTCAGGATCTGCTCCTCCTTAGCTTGGATCAATCAGATCTGCAACGGATGGCTCAGATCTCCCTTCCTTTTGAATGGATGGTTTAGACTCCTCTTAAGCTTGATCCAACGGTCAGATGTCTTCTGATTTGGACTAAACTTTCAGATCTTGATATGTGGTCTTGATTAACTCTATCTTGATCTCGGATTGATCAGAAGTTGACAGATGGCTCAGATCTCCCCGTTTCTTGATCGGACGACCCACATTAATCCATCTCTTGATCCTCTTGCTTGAAGCCAAGTCTGAACTCAAGTTCGTTCCAATCTTATCTAGGTCCATGATCATTCGAAGCCTACAAAATTAGATTCAAATTTTATTGTCAAAATATCTCAAATATATAAAGATTTACATCCAAAGCTAAAATAGAGATAATTCATGAAACCTAATATAAATGCAAACTTAAGCATATAAAAAGGGATTAAAACATGGATTTGAGAGCCTAATTTAATTGTCAAAATGGTAATTATCAGTGAACAGATTTGGTACGTAGTTAGGACGTTCAGATTTCTTTGGCTCAACTGGTTGATTGAGTTCGACTTAACTCGACTTTGTTTTTGATCGAGCTTGACTTAGATTTAGATAGGTTTGACTTATAATTCAGCACAATTCTAGACTCCATTAGGACATGTAATATCTCTACATCAATGTCATTGAACTCAATTTTCTAATATACCATCCTCTATATTTATATAAAATTTATTATTATTAATTAAACTTTCTTTAATCTTACTCTTCTTTAAGTAATATATATATATATATATCATGAATTATCCAAATATATATTTATATTATCTGAAAGGTGTCTCTTACATTTTTCACAATAGGCGCAATCCTATGATCGATTCGTAATTTAACAATTAGATTCGTATAATAGGCGCAATTAATTTATGAATAATTGATCGAAAGAAAAGTAAATTGTGTGTTTTTCAAAAAAAAAATGAATTAAGATATTGGGATTTGATTAAAAAATTTATGAGGTTTGAGAATCGCAGTCATCATAAAATTATTCATGCTAATTATAAATTTGGAAAAGTTAAGGGGCTGAATAAAAATCGTGATCACTTAAAAAAAAATTAATTAGTTTGGATAATATCGAAACTAGGACGATCAATCATATTTTATAAAAAATTTATATCGACGGTTAGATAAATTGAGAATCCTATTTAGTTCTAATGACTTTGTAATGAACGATGAATTAGATAACAATCTAATATAAAATATTTGATTTGATTTTATGAATAAATTTTATCATTGTTAAAATAAGTGAATAAGTATTCACAATGATCCTGTAAAGTAAGGTGAACTTGAGCATCGCTGATGTTGATTTTGATCTGTAAGAAAAATAATCATCATCAACTCGTCGGGAAAAGTCTTCGGCAAAGTACTCCGATGATCAAGTCAGCCTCCGATGGAAGAAATGGAAGTAGTAGAACTGTAGCAAAAACTCTATCGCGCGTAACTGTGCATAAAGTACGGAGGACCTTATATAGCAGAGGGAGCCGATAGTTTCTGCCACGCGTCTGCCCCTTTTTATCTTATATGGGATAGTATCAAGGGTACTGTCAGCTTACGACTCGGCACTCGGGCTCGACCAACGCGATTCATTCCTATAACATATATGACTAGGAGACCTCGCAAGGAGCCGAATGGCTGCCGGATGAGGGCTGACCGGGCGATCCTAAGCCCGACACTTGGTATCTAGATCTCTCTAGGGCGACTTCAGATCTCATTAGATGGATCGCTCACTCGGGCCTCTTGACCCGAGTGGGCTGCCCCGCCACGCCGAGCTGTCGAGGACTCTCCCTCGATGATCTATCTCCCTACGATATCATGTCGTCCAATCAAACTACACCTAAGTACGGTCGGGATCATATGATAAATAAATAGTTTAAAAGTCTAATATTTCATGATTATATATTTTATTTAAAGATTTTTTTTTACAAATACAATATAACTCCGGGCTGTTGTAATGATTTTGTGGGTAAACGATGGGAGTAATTTAAATTAATTGCTCTTATTTTTATTGTGTTTTATGTTAATTTATCTTTTCTGGAGTCCGCCCTTTATTACATGTTATTTATTTATTTATTAAATTATTTAAGATTGCAAGCACGGGGAATTTTGGTGAATTTTATTTCCATGCACGTGCCATAAATTATTCTTAAATCATCAATTAGCTTTGATTTATTGTTTTCACATGGAGAATTTTATTATTGATAGGGGAGGAAATTCAAGGGCATTGTTTAATGAAGCATTCATTTTCACTAAAAGACAATATATTAAAAGTTCATTTTTTTTAAAAGAGTTTATTCGTTGAACAATTAATTTTTAAAATGGAGGTGATATTTTGAATCATATTATAAAATATCAACCTTAAATTTATTATGTATTAAAATAAATAATTTTAAATATATGTTGCTGATGAGTTATACATAGAACCCAGGGTTTATGATTTAAGATTTAAAATTGTAAATATATTATAATAATTTTGGCTAAATCTGATATAATAGTATTGAAATAAAAATAGAATATTATTTTAATATTTTGGTAAAGATTTTTTTTTGAGAAAAAAATGAGAATTTGAATTAAAACGTTCTCTACGTGGGGTTTCTTTTGGGTGTACATTTTCCAACTTCTTGAAAGCTCTATATAACTTCAATGACCGTTACTAGTCGTGAAGGTTAGGTTCTAGTGTTTCTAGTACATTTTTTTTTTACCTATCAACATCAACACCATAGATTCGATAAAGAGATTTAAAGAGACAATAACCATAGATTATTTTATAATCCCATAATTCAATTTTATTTTACCCTCACGAAAGCTCTATATAACTTCCGTAATCATTATCGGTCGTTAAGGTTGTTAAGTTTGAGTTTAAATTCAATGAGAGCACATTGTAGTAATTACATTGCTATAGTAATTATAATTTTATAGTTGATATAATTTGAATATTAAATGATCAATTGGTCAAATTCGTATTCTAAAAGATGCAAAACCTAATTATTATAATAATTATAATTACTATGATGTACTCAATCAATTCAGAATCTAATGCATTGGTTGACACTATATTTGAAAATAACTATGTCATTTTAAGGGTGGACGTGAGATGCAAACATGAAACCTCCTTCTAACTAAAAAAAAAAAAAAAAAAGGGTCGTCCAATAATTAAAAGGAGCGTCATGTCCATTATTGTCCTTAAAATTTAGGGAAAAAAGCCTCTGGATCTATGGTAAAAAGGCTATTAATTATCTATATAATATTCACGATTCAATTTATAGCTAAGATGAATTTTATAAAAAAAAATTTAAATGATAGGTACAAATCTTAAATGTTGGAATTTAGACTTGATCATCGCGAGTCCTTTCGATTTATCCTAGTTATTCGTGGAAAATTTTTGTGAGAATCGAATTGATCATCTCAAACTTCGTCATTACACAACTTGATTAATCAATTTTTTAAAAAAAAATTGAAAAAAGTATTATTTTAAAAAAATAAATAAATAAATATTTGATTGGTTCTCACCCGTTATTATCCTTACCCGACCCGTTAAGCAGTGGGGGGATAGGGGGATAGCTTAAGGATAACGCGTGCGAAGGAGAGGGAAGCCAGGAAGGTGGGGAGAGAGAGAGAGGCACTCGAGCATGGCGTCGCTCACCACTTCGATTCACTCCGCCTGGTACCTCTTCTGCTTCCTCTCTTCCTCTTTCGGGATCTATTAGTCCGAAGTTTTCTCTTTGGTTTCGTCGCGCGTGTGCTTTTCTAGGGCATATTACTTGTTGAGTTCGTCAATCTGGAATCTGATCGAAACATTGTTCAATTCCTTTTCTCGTTTGCTTGGTTTATGTCTAGTGATTCGCTGCAAATGGTAGCGATCGCAGTTCCCGCGAACGAATTTCATGTGTCCGCATCACGTTGTGTAGGTTTAGGAGTGGATTATTGCAAAATCTTGTCTTTACTACCTATCGCGCTTCAATTCGCTGTGAAATTGGTTGAATTTGTTGTTTGAGAGGTTCAGCGTGTTCATCTTGTGGCATATTGAATGGATTGACTCTTTTTGGTTCTCATGTTTCAGCAACTTGAACGCTGCATTTCTTGGCGATGGAGGTGGTCTCTCAGTTGCTGTTTCTCCTCTTGGTTATGTCCGGTTCGTGCGGAAGCTTGTTGAGTGTAAGGATTCCAGGATTGGGAAGAAACCAATAGAAGTGCCGTCCAATGTGGCCATTACATTGGAAGGACAGGATCTCAGAGTTAAGGGGCCACTTGGGGAGCTCTCAAGAACATTCCCTCGCGAAGTGAAGGTTGTAAGAGATGAATCGGGGTATATAAAAGTATCAAAATCTGTCGAAACTAGAAGAGCAAATCAAATGCATGGACTTTTCAGGTTTGTTGAATTCTCTAGCTCAATTGTTGGCAATTGATGGGTGACTTTTATGCTATTGAATGTTTAGCTTGGATCCAACCTACATGAGAGCCTCTATGGATTCTCATAGATCTCATTGAGGATCTTCTTTAGGTAATTGCTTATGTTCTTTCTCTAAGTTTATGATTCTTGTGATGTATAAGCCAGTAGAATAAGTCATTGAGGTCTTCTTTAGGTCCTTATTACCAGGGCTTCTCAGATATTGATCATTAGGTGACATTCCATACCTTTCACACAACCTATTTCCTCCAAATATCCATTTTCTTCCAAGAACAGAAAATTCAGATGGGTAAAGATGATTTCTCTAGTTCTTAATAAATAGTACTTCTATGCTCATTTGGAGTCTTGTTGGCATATTGGTTTGTTAGATAAGTGGATTCCTTTAGTTAGTTTCAGGCTAGCTTGGTTTACACTTGTGTCGGCCTTTGAAATGCAGAACTCTCATGGATAAAATGATGGTTGGGTCCTCTAAAGGATTCGAAAAGAGACTTCAACTATTTGGAGTTGGGTCCTGTGCCATGTTGGAGGCAAGGACCTTCTCAACCTATGCATTTTCTTCGAAGAATAGGAAATTCAGATGTGCAAAGATGATTTCTTTAATTCTTTAGAAATAGTAGTTCTATGTTTGTTTGGTGACTTGTAAAACATTAGCTTGTTAGTTAAGTGTATTCCTTTAGTTAGTTTCCAACTGGCTTGGTTTACACTCGTGTCAGCCTTTGAAACGATAAAATGATGGTTGGGGCCTCAAAAGGATTCGAAAAGAGACTTCGACTAGTTGGAGTTGGCGTATAATGCCATGTTGGAGGCAAGTGATAGAGATATAGAAGCAGAGGAAAGAGAAATAAAACATAAAACAGATAATAATATTTTGGATGATCTTATTGCTGTAGCCAAAGGACTTATTTATATAAATTGTCTAAATAATAAATTGAAAGATAAAATATAACACACAGTCATAATAATTATAATCATAGCAATAAATATGATAAACTTGGAAATATTATCATTTTCTATCGATTCGTCCAACATTTGATTATGATGCCAAATATGGCAAATCTCGATTGATTGAAATCAAATCAAGATTATCTTGATTGTTATTCTTGTTGTCATTATCCCCGACAAAGTCAAGGGGAGCGTTGGATGTTGAGTTTGATTGCCAACTTATTAAAGTGGTGTCTAGAGAATGACTTAGTGAATATATCAGCAATTTGATCTAGCAATTTGAACTTCTGTAGAGATGTAAAAAACTAAAAATTGTCAAGTTGTCACACGTTTTCAGAGAAAATGAAAATCAATCTTCACATGCTTGTTACGACCGTGAAAAATTGGATTTGCGGTAAGGTATGTTGTTCTAATATTGTCACACTATATTTTGGGTATAGTGGTTGTTGAAAGATTTAATTGTGAAATAAGAGATTGTAGCTAAATAATTTTGTATGTTGCATTAGCTATAGCTTTATATTCAACTTCAATGTTTGAGCGAGAGATTGTAGGTTGCTTCTTTGAAAACCCAGAAATACGAAGAGGGCAAGAAATTTAGCTAGACGAGGGCAGAGCTTGTTGCGAAGAGGAGATGGGAACAAATAAAGCGGAGAATAGTCATAATAATAGGAAGTTGGCTTGAGGAGCATGGCTAGCGATGACTAGTGGCAGCGGCAGAAGAAAAGGAGCACAGAGACAAAAAGGAGGAAGAGATGAAGTGACGGTGTTGTAGGTTTCATGTCTCTGATAGTCTGATACCATGATAGAGATATAGAAATAGAGGAAAGAGAAATAAAACTTAAAATAGAAAATAATATTTTGGATGATCTTATTGGTGAAGCCAAAGGATTTATTTATGCAAGATAAAACAATCATAATAATTATAATCATAGCAATAAATATGATAAACTTGGAAATTATCATTTGTTATCCTGTTGATCTTTGATTATGATGCCAAATAACATAAATCACGATTGATTGAAATCAATTCGATAATATTAACCTTGATTGTTATCCTTGTCATTAGCAAGGACCTTTCTTCTCAACCTATCCATTTTCTTCAAAGAATAGAAACTTCAGATATGCGAAGATGATGCCTTTAATTCTTAAGGAATAGTAGTTCTATGTTCCTTTGGCGACTTCTAAAACATTAGTTTGTTAGTTAAGTGGATTTCTTGAGTTAATATTAGTTTGTTAGTTAAGTGGATTTCTTGAGTTAATTTCCGGCTGGCTTCGTTTACACTTGTGTCGCCTTTTGAAATGCAGAACTCTCACAGATAACATGGTGGTTGGGGTTTCAAAAGGATTCGAAAAGAGACTTCAACTAGTCGGAGTTGGGTACCGTGCCATGTTGGAAGGCAAGGACCTCGTTCTCAACCTCGGGTTCTCGCATCCAGTTAGGATGACAGTTCCTGAAGGTTTGAAAGTGAAGGTGGACGAGAACACCAGGATCGCCGTAAGTGGGTACGACAAGTGTGCCGTCGGTGAGTTTGCCGCTGCTGTAAGAAAGTGGAGACCTCCAGAGCCATACAAGGGCAAAGGTGTCAAGTACGCCGATGAAATTGTGCGACGAAAGGAAGGCAAAGCTGGCAAAAAGAAATAAGACCTGAACAATTTATGTACTTTACCCTCATTGTGTTCTTGAAATGCTTGTGCTTCATGTCGCCTAAAGATTATAATCTTCTGAACCTCCTTATTGATTTTTTTTTTATGGCCAATATTGTTGATTGTTGATCCTGTGGCAAGTGAGGAGGGTCCATCCTTGTTGACGCAACAAGAAAGTCAACTAAAAATCGTCTGTCGACTGGCTACTCGGACGTCAGTCGGACGCTTGAGAGGGTGAAGGGAGACTCTACTGCATTGTATAGAAGAAAAGACATTTGAGGTTGGTCAGTTGGGCCTCCGGGCGCAAAAACTCTGACTCTCAAGTCAACACTTCGGTGAGGGGAAAAACTGGCAACAGCAGGCAAAAAATACTATTCAATGTACATGCGCAAGAGCTTTGGAGGTCTTTATATAGGGAGGAGGCAGACCGTTAATGCTGCCCTAGCTTTAATGATGAGATTGCGCCATTACTTTGGAGGTCTTTCTAGCAGGGTTTGTCTTCCAAAGGATGAGATTGCGCCACCAGACTTTCCCTCACCTGTCCATCCTTCTTACTTCCCCTCACCTGCCCATCCTTCTTGTCAATTCACCTTCGCGACGGGTGGTCGACGCCTCGAGCGACATGATTACGGCTTATTTCCCCTCACCATAATGAGCGGATTCAGCGAATATATTCGTACATCTTTATATCTCCTCATCATTAAACAATCTTACTCGTACAGGCTTACAAGCCGCGGGTTCTCCATGGAGACTTATCCAGCCTTACCGATTGGACGGTCGAGCTAGCCTCTGCGAGATTGAGCAGAGTCCAGGTCGGATTCCCCGCGTGTTTACTCTGACGTCGAGGCCTTCCTGATGGGCCGACCGGCCGGTTGGACCATGGACGTCCGATCGACCCATTCAAGGAGGACAGTCGGCATGAAGTAGATAAGGACCATGATGAGGGTCGGTCGAGACCCGGTTAAGCTTCCCGCGAGATACGTGGGTTTCCTCCACCACCGGATCATTCCTGTCCGGGCATATGCCAGGTCAGACATTCCTATCCGGACCTATGGGAGGTCGGTTAGCCATACCAAGGCTGATGGCCGAGCCGAATCACCCGCACAGTAGGTCAGGATTAGGTGAGAGTCACTCGCTCTCGTACCAGGGTCCTAACACGATGTTGAGCCTTCCCCCACCGATGAGGCTAATTGTTTGGACACTGTGCAGACCCAACTCCGTTTTTGCCCGGGCAAATAGGACTCCACCCTCTGATCGGTCAAGGAAGGTTGCCACCCGAGCGACCCTCCTTGCCTATTGGCCTGTTTTCTTGACCTCGTCTATGCCAGCGCTCGGTGTGAGTCGGTTGGGTTGTCGTTGGGAGGATGCAAATTGATATAAAATCGTCAAGGCTAGTGTTCGACATTGTCTCTGTAAAACGATATTGCTCCGCTATATGTGCTCATAGATAATAGTAATTCGTTTCCCAAGACAACAACAATGTCTTGAAATAGCAGCACTTCAAATTTCGAGGCCAACGAACCTTCTCGTTGGCGGCTTTTTGGACTCTAGATGCAAAAGATGAGATATATGCTTTTGGACTCTGGATGATTGAATGAATTTCCAGCATTTAGAGGATTCTATTTATACAAGGAGAAGAAGTGAAGTACTCTTTGGTGAGTGGCTGTGACCTTTGATTTAGGATTTATCTAGGTCATTCGATCCGAAGGGTTGTAACCCTTCATATAGCCCTTTGATCTCAGCCGCCAGATCTGAATGGTTGTAACCCTTTAGATCCCCCTTTGATCTCAACAGCCAGATTCAATCTAACGCTTCAAATTAGGTCTCATCACCAATGGTTAGATCGCGACACTTCGCGATCAACGCTCCAGATCACGTCACTTGTGATCCAACACCACTCTTTGATTTGACGGTTGTCATTCGTTCGCCCAGTCAGCAATCCAATCATCTCTCTTTGCCTACCCGAATGTCACATAGGCACTACCACGTCACATGTGAGCATGACAGATCACCTGAGTGCTGCGAAGTGCAAAGTGCACCAACAAAACGCCCATTGCACGCTTGCGTGGGTGGCGGGTCGCGAGCTTGCAGGTGCAAGCACCTACTCGCCCATGAGCAGAGAACACCTGTGTTTTTCTTTTTTAACTCCATTAACACAACAACAAATATAAGGAAACAAATACTCTTGGAATTTACAAATGTGGGACTATTCTTCATCTATTTCCTTCTATGCTATTTTTGGACTGACTTTAAATAATTAATTTCTCTTTCACCTGTAATCGATTTTGAGCAAATTAATAATCTAGATTCAACTACGCGAAACGCAGATTTCATTTTTTAAGTCAATTCAAACTTTTATCGATTGATGGCACCCCGATTTTTTCTTGCAAAATCATATTTGGTCTTTTAAGACTCAATATCCAACAATTCTCCACATGAATGGAAATTAATGTGTGTATCCAGGCTGACACTTTACAAGAGTCCAATCGATAAGTCAATACATCAGGAGAGATAGCTTGTGGCTTTGAACCTTTCATAATGGAATGCTATCGAGCATACTAGGCTACGCAGTAAACGTCATATCTTGAACTGCTCAGCTGTTTGTGTGTATTAAGATAATAACACGTACCCACACAGGGACTTATCTCACCTATTTTTGGTTCTCATTGTTGGTTCCATTTTGGCCATGGATACCATCTTGGATTCATGAGTGTTTCATTGAAGCGGTCTGTTTTTACACTCACATAGGTGACACTTCTATCAAGAGTATGCTACCATACTTCACCTTATAAATATATAGAAATCATTAAAAGTATAAGCTTAACCTCGCTACATGTGGTAGGACAACACATGTTCATCCTAGGATTAAGATAGAGATAATATATCTCGTGTGTTCTAACACAACTTCTGTAATTTCGTTATCCAATTGAACCAAGATCTTAGGATCTCCAGTCAACAAGGTTGGGTTACGGCTACAATCATTTCAGTTGTAGATTTTTAATCTCATTCCTCTCGATGAGCAGTATACTTGATCTCGACTTAGCCATTTCGTAAGAGGATCTGCCAAATTATCTTTGGACTTAACATACTCGATTGCAATCACTCCATTCGAGATCAACAACCTAATGGTATTGTGTCTACGACGTATATGTTGTGGCTTACCATTATACATACTACTCTATGCTCTTCTAATCGCCGATTGACTATCACAGTGTATAAGTACGACAGACATAGGTTTCGTCCAGCTTGGAATATCTTCTAAAAAGTTCCACAACCATTCAACTTCTTCAGCTGCTTTGTCTAGTGCTATAAACTCGGAATCCATAGTTGACTGAGCAATGCACGTTTGCTTAGTGGACTTCTAAGATACCGCTCCTCCACTGATCATGAATACATATCCACTAGTGGATTTGTAATATTTTATATATGATATCCAATTAGCATCACAGTATCCCTCTAAGACAGCGGTATATCTTTCGTAATGTAATCTATAATTCATAGTATATTTCAGATATCTAAGAACTCGCATCAGTGATTTCCAATGGGCTCACCATGATTTTTCGCTAAGTGTTGACTTAGATCCATAGGCATTTTCATTGTGTAGAGATCCGCATTAAACTTTTTCAATATCAATTCAACATAGTGAGATTGTGTTAGAACTATTCCATCAAATGTCTTGAGAATTTTAATTCTCTATATAACATTTGCTCGACCCATATCTTTTATATCGAAATTGTTGGTCAACATTCTTTTTGTACTCATGATTATCTTATGATTACTACCCATTATAAGTATGTTGTCTACGTATAGACAGACAATTAAATGACCTTTAAGTATAGTTTTGACATAAATGCATTTGTCGCATTCATTTATTTTGAATTTGCTTGACAACATTGTTTTGTCAAAGTTTTCGTGTTATTGTTTAGGCGTTTGTTTAAGTTCGTATAACGACTTAACAAGTCGACACACCTTCGCCTATTTTCCTGGAGCTACAAACCCCTCGGGTTACTCCATATAGATTTTTTCTTCCAACTCACCATTTAAGAATACAGTCTTAATATCCATTTGATGTATTTTAAGGTCATACAGTGTTACGATGGCTATCAGCACACGTATGGGCGTAATCATTGTCACAGGTAAGTAGCTATCGAAGTAGTCAAGGTCTTCCTTTTGGTTGAACCCTTTGGCTACAAGTCTGACCTTATACTTGTCAATCGATCCATCAGCTTTATACTTGCGTTTTAGTATCCACTTACAACCTAATGGTTTAGTACTAGAAAAATGTCCCTTAATTCCCAAGTATAACTATTCATGATGGACTCGATTTCATTATTGATAGCTTCTTTCCACAATGGGGCGTCGGGACCAGAGAGATCTTCGTTTAATGTTCTTGGGTCCATTTCCGACATAAAAGTTATGAAGTCCGACCCGAACGATTTCTCAATTCTAGCCCGTTTGCTCCGATGTGGCTTTGCGCTTTGATCGTCAATAGTTCTTTTATGAGAATTAAGTTCATAAACATCTTTTTCGTTAGAACTTCTGTTGCAATCACTTTGAACATTTTTCTTCTTATTTGAAAATACGTTTTCAAAGAATATTGTATTCCGAGATTCTATGTTTGTTTCCACATGAATATCAGAAATGTCTGACTTGTGAACAATGAAACAATATGCACTACTGATATGAGCATATTCAACAAATATCACATCGAACATTGTAACTCCGATCTTTACATTCTTTGGCTTGGGTACTTCGACTTTTGCCAAGCACCCCACACTTTCAAGTATTTGTACGATGACTCGCAGCCTTTCCATAGTTCGTACGGTGTTTTATTATTTTTCTTGTGAGGGATTTTATTGAGAATGTGATTTGCCGATAATATAGCTTCCCCCCAAAAGTTCTAGGGAGGCCTGAATTTATCAACAGGGCATTCATCATTTCCTTTAGTGTCCAATTTTTACGTTCGGCAACACTATTTGATTGAGGCAAGTATGACACCTTGTCTGATAGATAATGTCATATTCTAAACAAAACTCATCAAATAGTGCGCCATATTCTCCACCTCTATCGCTACGAATTATTTTAATTTGTTTATCAAGTTGATTCTTAACCTTTGTTTTATAGGTTCTGAAAGCATCTAAGGTTTCATCTTTACTTCTTAAAAGAAAGATATAACAGAATCTCATGCAGTCATCGATAAAAGTAATAAAATATTTTTTACCTCCTCTAGTATGCTCAAATTTTAAGTTACATATAGATCACTATGTATCAATTTTAGAGGAGTCGTTGACCTTTCGATCGAATAAAAAGGTAGTCACGTCATCTTTGTTGCCACACACACTTCATATTTGTGTGTTTCGTCAACATTGACGTTTGGTAATAAATTTAATTTGATGAGATATTTTAGAGTATTATTATTAACATGTCCAAGTCGATCATGTCATAAATTAAAACACTCAATAATATAGCTGGAAGATTTTATTTTATTACCATCAAATTCATGGTGTACAGTCATTACAACCATTTTAAACAGACTCTGTTCTAAGTATCCTTTACCTACGAAGACATCATTCTTCGTAAGTACAAAGTTGTTTGACTGGAACTCTAGTCTAAAGCCAACCTTGACAAGTGCCAATTTAGAAACTAGGTTCTTCCTGATGTCGAGAACATGGAGCACATCAATCAGTGTTAACTCCTTCCCAGACGTTATCTTCTGAACAACTTTCCCGAGTCCGACAATCAGCGATGTATTGGAATTGCCCATATAGAGTTTTTTTCCACTTATCGGAGTATACTTGGAGAACATCGTCTTATCAGAATAGATCTGACGTGTTGCTTCAGTATCGATCCACCACTGCTTCGGGTTGTCCACCACCATGTTGGCTTCAAACACAACCACAATGAGATCCAGTTCCATGTCATGAGAAGTTGCGACCTGGTTCGCAACATCCTTCTGACTCTTGGTTGATTTTTTCGGGCGTCTACAATCCTTAGACATGTGTCCTAGATTTCCGCAGTTGTAGCATGAGCCCTTGAATTTGTTGCCTTGAGTCTTCTTTTTAAATTGTTTCAGATTCATGGCGTTCGACTCAATCAAGTTGGACATCTCGTCGACAGCTCGCTTCGTTCCTCTAGAGTCGAATAGCTTTCGATTATCCTCCTCTATTCGTAGCCTCAGGATCAGGTCTTCAAGTCTCATCTCCTTTTGCTTGTGGTTGAGGTAATTTTTGAAATCCTTCCACGATGGAGAGAGTTTCTCGATTACCACGGCTACTTTAAAACAACTCATTTAGTTTCATGCCTTTGGCATCCAGATCATATAGTATCAGTTACATGCCTTGGACTTGAGATGTCACGCTCTTGGAATCCACCGTCTTAAAATCCAGAAACTAGTCGACGATGATTTTTTTCAATCCAACGATTTCGGTTTTATATTTCTCTTCTAGTGATTCCTACAGAGATTTCATTTCCATCGGACTATACACGTTATACAACATGTTGTCCATTGCATTGAGAACGTACTTGTGACACAGAAAATTTCCTTGCGACCACGCATCGCATGCAACCTTGCTTTTGGAATCACCTTCCATAGTGGTTGGTGGGTCTTCACGCAAAAACCGTACGAGGTTTAGCGTTATCAGATAGAACAGCATCTTCTGTTGCCATCATTTAAAGTCGGCTCCGTTGAACTTCTCCGGCTACTCTCCATATGGAATGATGGTCGGAACGTCATTGAATAAGGTCATATCAGTTTGCTCAATATCATTTTACAATTGTGAGTCGGTTGGGTTGCCGCCGAGGAGGATGAAAATTGATATAAGATCGTCGAGGCTGGTGTTCGATAGTATCTCCGTAAAATGATATTGCTCTGCTACAAATGCTCACAGATAACAATAATTTGTTTCCTAAGATACAACGACGATGTCTCGAAATAACAACACTTCAAATTTCGAGGCCAGCGAACCTTCTTGTAGGTTTTTTGAACTCTGAATGCAGAAGATGAGATGTATGCTTTTGGACTCTAGATGATTGAATGAATTTCCAACATTCAAAGGATTCTATTTATATAAGGAGTGTTGATGCAGTCTGGCCCGGTTATTGTTTTGGTGTTTGACAATGATTTAAGTTTGGTTGAACTAATTGTGATTAAGTCCTGATCGGGGATCAGGCATGGTATGGAAAATCCTAATCTGGAGGGCTAGGTGTTGGAAAATCCTAATCTGGAGGGTTAGGTGTTGAAAATCCTAGCTTGGAGGGCTAGGTGGGTGAAAAGTCCTAGCTTGGAGGGTGACAACGCCCAATCTATGCTAGATTAAATTGTCACGAAAGTGTGGGCTCATCAGATTTAAATGTGAATGAAATGCTGGAAACCCTTTTTGCAATCAAAGAAGAAAAGCGTAGTAAAGAGGCCTCAGGTCGTATTTTTCTCGGGGCTAGTTGATATAATTTGATTCGAACTTGTATTTATGCGTCGTTTTTGTTTTTGGGTTTCAAACAAGGAATTGGATTTTGGTTTGTAATTGAAATTGAATTTGCAATGGAAAAATAAAAAAAAACCTTGATTAAATAAACTAAACAAGAAGTTGGCCCTAAAGAACTCAACTAATGGAAAACTAATTAGTCACTTACCGAATTTTTGGAAAACTAATTTCTAAGTTCTACAAAACAAAAGAAATGCTGAGAAATGAGGTAAAAGCAGTGATGGGAGTTTTCGAAAATAAACAAACCTAAAACAATTACTAGCATGCGAAATTAAGAAAATCCACAAACAACTTAACTCAATTAGCTACAATATTTTTGGAAGCCAACCACTGCCAATAAAAATTCAGAATTGAGTGAATTTTAACTTATTGATTCCGAACACACTCACATGCCACAAAAACAAGTTAAATTCAGATGCAAAAAGAATCAAATCAATTGGCACGCAAGGGAAGTCTCCTTGTGCCAAAAACTAACACCAACCTTATGAAATAAGTAAACTTTCAGCCCAATTGTTTAAGCTGAGTGGTTCAATCGGGAAACAGAGGTACTAAGAAAGAACTAAGCAAGACTAAGGTGAGGAATTGAAACTGAAATCAGATCTTGAAAAACACAAATTCAGAAACCAAATGGATGAAATTTCAGATTGCAGAATTCAAAGGATTAGCTACAGATTTTTTCTATTTTCGCATTGGATTAAAGGCTGAGCTAACTAATGCAAAACAAATTCGATTAACTAATCTAAGTGCAAGGAAACTTAACTAGCAATTACTTAACAGAACCTAAGGAAATCGGATTGAAAATGTTGATACGCAACAAACTAACTTGGCACGCTACAAACTAAACAAAAATGAACTGAAATAAAGAGCAATTATTCACTAAACAACTTCCTAAACTTATTGTCTTTCAGGATTAAAACCTAATTAAGTAAAAACAACTCAGAGATTAAAAGTAACACTAGAACAGCTGATAAAACTGAAACTCAAAATAGAATTTCGACAAAATTTAAACTACATGCGAAAACTGAATTGTAACTAATTAAACTACTCCTCGATTCCTTCCAGAGCTTATGTACTCCTTGGTTGTCAAGCAAGGGAGAGCCTCGGACCCGCAAGCTCAGCAAATCATGGGGAAAACTTCATCTGCGATTGAATACAGCTCAGATTGCTCATTTCTGAATTTTCCATTCGAAATCTTCATTGCAGCTGCGTCTGTGTGCGTAGGCGAGTGGATGATGATCCAAGCTACTCAGGGAACCCCTCTGGATAGCTCAGGTGGAAGTATTAGAGCACAGCCGATCCGAAGGTAACAATTGGAAAGAGCTGTGGAAACCTCTCACAAACTCTGTTCTTGGGCAATTCCGATCCGGAAACAAGACTGATGGCCTCCCCAATGGTCTAGCACATGAATTCAGCAAGGAAATCGAGTGGTCGCGCCTTGGATTGAAGGAAGAAACTAAGAACGAAGGAAGAACACGAAGAACTGGACTATGCGGCGAAGACGCGACGGAGGTTAGCTGCTGCAGATTTTTGATTAAATACTTAAGCACGGACGGTTCAGATTGATCTACTTCAATCCAACGGCTGATCTTGCTCTGATTTGAGCCAAACTTTGATGATGATTATCTGAGGTCAGGATCTGCCTCGTGGTAGCTCGGATCTTCCAGATGTGCAACGGATGGTCCAGATCTACCTAATCTTTGAATGGACGATCTAGAGCCCTCCAAGCTTGATCCAACGGTTGATCTTGGTCTGATTTGGATGAAATCTTCAGATCTTGATTAGAGTGCTTGATCAACCCTAACCCTAGCTCGGATTGCTTCAGATTGTCCCGGATGGCTCAGATCTAGCCGCTCTTGAATCGGACGGCTCGGATTAATCGTAAGCTTGATAATTCGGTCCGGGTCACTTCCGACTCAGGTTTGACCCAATATGCCCTATGTCCTTGAACCTTTGATGTCTACAAAAATAGATCAAGAATTTAGTGGTCAAAATAATCCAAATATGTGTAAATTTGCAATTAAGTCCAAAATAAAGGTAAGTTCTAAAACCTAGGGCAATTTCACAATTAAGCAATAAAAACATAGGTCAAACATGGATTTTAGCAGCTCAAATAATCAATAAAATAGTATTTATCAACTCCCCCACACTTAACCTTGAGCGTCTCGCGAATACAGTAAATATGTATCTCCTAGATTTACTTAAGCATAATTAGAAACAAATGAAAAGAAATTACCTAAGGTTGTCAATTCTCATAAATCTAAGCTATATGGATTAGTATCTTGCCATTAAATCAACAACTTAGCCCTTTTCATCCATCATGAGTCATTGAGATGAATCTAACTCATAGTCTTTCAAGGAAAATTTTTGGTGGTTCTCTCCTTAAGTTCTAACTTGATGATGGAAGTGGAGCTCACTCAAACACATATGATTCTTGCACTACCATAGGCTTGCTTATTATCTACTCTCCACCATTAATCATGATTAGGATTCACATCTACAAAAACAAGTGAAAACATGAAAAATGGTAAGAAATTGAGTAAAAGCCTAGAAAATTGGAAAAATGGATAAAGTGGAAGACTTAAGTGCTCAAGGATGTTTCTAATGAATTTTTCCCTCTTTACAGTCCTCTAGTGATATCCAAAAGTGTGATGGAGTAAATCTTGAACAATGCCTTTGATTTGGATGAAGAAAAACCTATTTGATCTCAATGTGCCAAGTTTGCCAATTTTTGTGCCAACCTTGCTTCTTTCACTCTTTTCTCAGATTTTTTTTCTTTCTTTTCAGATCAGCTTTGTATCAGATTTTTATCAGCAAAACTTGAGACATTTCTGCATTGTTTTCAGATTTTTCTACATTGGGCTCAATTACTGATCTGCACTTCATTTATAAAGTTGTACAGGTCGGTTTCAGATTTCTACATTTTCTTCTTCAGATTCTAACTCTACTGCTTCCATTTCTTTTTCCTGGTTTGAAAATACAGCAGCTATATAGGGATAGTTCAGCACTGAAAGTACTCCACTCAACAATTCTGATCAGCAAGTTTAATTTCAGCCCTTACATTGCATCTGCTTTCATGGAACACTACCAATTCGCAGCTTGAAATTGAAGTATCTGAACAACTTGAAGTTGAAGTATCTCAGCAGCTTGATACCTTGCTGTTTTTGTTCAGTAGTCATACTTCAATTCAGATTTAATTATGTTCAACTGCAATTCATCCTTCCAGCTGTGTATTCGGCTCCAATTCAGTGTCAATTCCAACTTCATCAAACTTTTCTCTCTTCTTTTTTTTCTGTTCTTGATCTGAAAAATCCAGACAACCACATTTCTTTTTCCTTCGATCAGCAGTAGATACTCTTGATACAAATCTGATCAATTCAGGAACTTAGTTCCCTGCTTCATAGTCTAGAAAAACAACTTCAGCTTCATTCTTGATACAAACTGCACACAACTACTTCAGCTGCATTTTCAGCTCAACTCTTCAACCTTTCAGCCTTCAAATCTGATCAACTCCCTCCTCAAGTGTTTCAAGTGGACTGATCATCACTTTTGGCACAAAGAAATGGATTCCATCTTTGAATACTATCC
Source organism: Boesenbergia rotunda (assembly GCA_024364735.1). Classification (NCBI taxonomy): domain Eukaryota; kingdom Viridiplantae; phylum Streptophyta; class Magnoliopsida; order Zingiberales; family Zingiberaceae; genus Boesenbergia; species Boesenbergia rotunda. The sequence goes on along the minus strand of JAGFNQ010001830.1, from coordinate 91,757 downwards.
TAGGCCACTGCTCGTCCACTGAAGCTCAGATTTTCTTTTACTACTTTCCAATTCTTTGCTTGCAAAACATCCTCTAGATGAGTGGACGAAACACCTTCATAGCATCTTCCTCTGATTTTTCTTCTTTCGGCTCAAATGCAAAGACTTGACAACAGCTTTTCAAGTTCATCTTGAGTTGTAATTGCACAGCTCTTAAATTTGTTGCATTTAAATAGAACCTAACCTCTGCCCGAAACTTGGCATAATGATTTCCTTCAATTCTCTTAAGTTCATAAAACTCAACCTTGTCAAAAACCTTTGCCACTTCCTGATTTCTTTCCAGCTTTTATATCCTTTTGGCAGCTCAAAATCAAGCCTTGGCAATTACAGAATTTTCTTTGGCACAACATTTCTTCTTCATCAAGTTCACAGAAATTTCCTTCTGATTCTCAGCTTATATTCCACTCAATTCAGCTCTAAACAATTGGCATCACATAGTTCTTGCATCAAATGGTAGTGAAAGCCTTAAGTGTTCCACTCACCAATTCAATTCAGCTCAGAATTCGAATTCAACCTAGCCACTGCCTTCCATTTTCTGATTTCTTCAGGTATTTAGCATCAAGTGGTTCTTCTTATATCCGAAATTGAATGTGCACCTTCAACTTCAGATACATTGGTTCTTCAAATGGAATGCAGTTCAGCTTTTGAGCAGTTCCGGAATTTTTCTTTCCTCAGCTTTTGATCAGTTTCAATCAGCTTCATCAGATTATACAGCTACATGAAAATGTCTTCACTGCATTTGATCAGCATAATTCTTGCATTTCCTTTCCTTTCACTTCATTCGTGTGCTTCATTTCTTATTTTACAGCCTTGAAAAATTAAATCCAACCCCAATTTGATACAATCTGCACAAAAAGGTGTTGCTAATTTCATCTTTTGTTTGCTCTCAGCTTGTGTTCAGCCCCTCTCAGATTCTTCCTTAATTGTTAACTGCCTACAACAGCTCTCCTTTTGCTTCAATTCAGATTCGGTCAGCCTCAACTCAAAATTCAGCCTCTTTCAACTCAATCCAACACATAGATTTCTTTTCGTTTTCCTATAGATGTGGTTCACCAAAATCAGCTTCCTACACCAATTTTCAGAATCCAAAATCATCCACTTCTTCATCCTTGCACCTCTCAGATTTCTTAATAATAGTTAGCATCAACTATAAGTGGAGAGTTTGAATTCTTCACTTTGAGATCACTGCTGTCAGCTCAGAATTCCTGCTTTAATGTGCCAATTCAGACCTTGGCATAGCTTTTCTCAACTTGGCATCACCAACTTGATGATCTGCACTTCAATTGCAGATTTGTATAGACTGGTTTCCCTGCTTCAGCTTCTAGCTCAGTTTCCATTCAATAGCTATGCAGTTTAGCTACTGATCTGTGCAGCATTTAATTTGGACAGAATTTTTAGCATTGGTTCAGATTTGTTCAGCTTCACCTGCATTTTTCTCTTCAATTCTGCACTTGAACTCAGCTTAGTTCCAGCTTTTGTTCCACTTCTGCTCAGCTTCTTTTTCTTTTGTTTCCCTTCTCTTTTTTGCATTCGATAAGTGGCAATAGACCCCCATTGCAAACTAGTGCTATTGAATGAATTTGTTCCTCTTTGAATTCTTTTGCTTTTGGATTCCATCTCTTGATACTCAACTTGCCATTTCTTTCCACTTTGGCACAAACTTTTTCTTCCTTTGAAATGGCACAGATTTTTCCATTGCTTGCCACTTAAATCTTCAAAATAAGATAAGGAAACTCAATCTCCAATTGCTTCCATCTCTCTAGCTTATTCTTGGTGCCAAACATCACTCACTTGGCACATGAAAAAAAAATTTTTTTTTTTTTCGAGTTGAAATGCATCCTTGATAAATATTGCTTCCAAATCACCAATCACTCCCCCACACTTGAATCTTTGCCCGTCTCGGGCAAAATAGCGTCATGAAAACATCCCAAGCAAACAAATCCATAGAAAAATTTAGGTTAAGATTAGAAATAAGGAAAAACAACTAGAATAGAATAGACAAATTGATGTGGAAAGGTAAATAAAATGATTAGTCCCTATAGATGTGATCCAACCATTGAAATATGATTTTGAAAGAACCTAAGCAAGTTCTAGAATACAATAACATATGTGTATCACAAAATAAGGCTAATCTCACTAGGTAAAAATAATCCATCTCAAATCTAGATTAAATCCTAGCTAGGAGGGCTAGGTGGGTGAAAATCCTAGCTTGGAGGGCTAGGTGGATGAAAAGTCCTAATTCGGAAGAGGTGGGTGAAAAGTCCTAGCTTGGAGGGTGACAACGCCCAATCTATGCTAGATTAAATTGTCACGAAAGTGTGGGCTCATCAGATTTAAATGTGAATGAAATGCTGGAAACCCTTTTTGCAATCAAAGAAGAAAAGCGTAGTAAAGGGGCCTCAGGTCGTATTTTTCTCGGGGCTAGTTGATATAATTTGATTTGAACTTGTATTTATGCGTCGTTTTTGTTTTTGGGTTTCAAACAAGGAATTGGATTTTGGTTTGTATTGAAATTGAATTTGCAATGGAAAAATAAAAAAAACCTTGATTAAATAAACTAAACAAGAAGTTGGCCCTAAAGAACTCAACTAATGGAAAACTAATTAGTCACTTACCGAATTTTTGGAAAACTAATTTCTAAGTTCTACAAAACAAAAGAAATGCTGAGAAATGAGGTAAAAGCAGTGATGGGAGTTTTCGAAAATAAACAAACCTAAAACAATTACTAGCATGCGAAATTAAGAAAATCCACAAACAACTTAACTCAATTAGCTACAATATTTTTGGAAACCAACCACTGCCAATAAAAATTCAGAATTGAGTGAATTCTAACTTATTGATTCCGAACACACTCACATGCCACAAAACAAGTTAAATTCAGATGCAAAAAGAATCAAATCAATTGACACGCAAGGGAAGTCTCCTTGTGCCAAAAACTAACACCAACCTTATGAAATAAGTAAACTTTCAGCCCAATTGTTTAAGCTGAGTGGTTCAATCGGGAAACAGAGGTACTAAGAAAGAACTAAGCAAGACTAAGGTGAGGAATTGAAACTGAAATCAGATCTTGAAAAACACAAATTCAGAAACCAAATGGCTGAAATTTCAGATTGCAGAATTCAAAGGATTAGCTACAGATTTTTTTTGTTTTCGCAATGGATTAAAGGCTGAGCTAACTAATGCAAAACAAATTCGATTAACTAATCTAAGTGCAAGGAAACTTAACTAGCAATTACTTAACAAAACCTAAGGAAATCGGATTGAAAATGTTGATACGCAACAAACTAACTTGGCACGCTACAAACTAAACAAAAATGAACTGAAATAAAGAGCAATTATCCACTAAACAACTTCCTAAACTGATTGTCTTTCAGGATTAAAACCTAATTAAGTAAAAACAACTCAGAGATTAAAAGTAACACTAGAACAGCTGATAAAACTGAAACTCAAAACAGAATTTCGACAAAATTTAAACTACATGCGAAAACTGAATTGTAACTAATTAAACTACTCCTCGATTCCTTCCAGAGCTTATGTACTCCTTGGTTGTCAAGCAAGGGAGAGCCTCGGACCCGCAAGCTCAGCAAATCATGGGGAAAACTTCATCTGCGATTGAATACAGCTCAGATTGCTCATTTCTGAATTTTCCATTCGAAATCTTCATTGCAGCTGCGTCTGCGTGCGTAGGCGAGTGGATGATGATCCAAGCTACTCAGGGACCCCTCTGGATAGCTCAGGTGGAAGGTATTAGAGCACAGCCGATCCGAATGTAACAATTGGACAGAGCTGTGGAAACCTCTCACAAACTCTGTTCTTGGGCAATTCCGATCCGGAAACAAGACTGATGGCCTCCCCAATGGTCTAGCACATGAATTCAGCAAGGAAATCGAGTGGTCGCGCCTTGGATTGAAGGAAGAAACTAAGAACGAAGGATGAACACGAAGAACTAGACTGTGCGGCGAAGACGCGACGGAGGTTAGCAGCTGCAGATTTTTGATTAAATACTTAAGCACAGACGGTTCAGATTGATCCACTTCAATCCAACGGCTGATCTTGCTCTGATTTGAGCCAAACATTGATGATGATTATCTGAGGTCAGGATCTGCCTCGTGGTAGCTCGGATCTTCCAGATGTGCAACGGATAGTCCAGATCTACCTAATCTTTGAATGGACGATCTAGAGCCCTCCAAGCTTGATCCAACGGTTGATCTTGGTCTGATTTGGATGAAATCTTCAGATCTTGATTAGAGTGCTTGATCAACCCTAACCCTAGCTCGGATTGCTTCAGATTGTCCCGGATGGCTCAGATCTAGCCGCTCTTGAATCGGACGGCTCGGATTAATCGTAAGCTTGATAATTCGGTCCGGGTCACTTCCGACTCAGGTTTGACCCAATATGCCCTAAGTCCTTGAACCTTTGATACCTACAAAAATAGATCAAGAATTTAGTGGCCAAAATAATCCAAATATGTGTAAATTTGTAATTAAGTCCAAAATAAAGGTTAGTTCTAAAACCTAGGGCAATTTCACAATTAAGCAATAAAAACATAGGTCAAACATGGATTTTAGCAGCTCAAATAATCAATAAAATAGTATTTATCACAGGGCTAGGTGAAAAGTCCTAACTTGGAGGGTTAGGTGAAAATTCCTATCTCGGAGGGTTAGGTGAAAAAGTCCTGGCATGGAGGGTCAGGTCCTAGCTTGGAGGGCTAGGTTTGGAAAAGTCCTAATTCGGAAGGGTTCGGTGAAAAGTCCTAGCGTGGAGGGCTAGGTGAAAAGTCCTAGCTTGGAGGGCTAGGTGAAAAGTCCTAACTTGGAGGGTTAGATGAAAAGTCCCAACTTGGAGAATTAGGTGAAAAGTCCTGGCTTGGAGGGTCAGGTGCCTAGCTTGGAGGGCTAGGTTGGATGAAGGTCTAACTCGGAGGGGTTGGGTGAAAAGTCCTAGCTTGGAGGGCTAGGTGAAAAGTCCTAGCTTGGAGGGCTAGCTGAAAAGTCCTAACTCGGAGGGTTTGGTGTAAATTCCAAACTTGGAGAGTTAGTTTGAAAAATCCTTAGCTTGGAGGGCTAAGGTGAATGAAATCCTAGCTTGGAAGGCTAGGTTTGCGTCCCTGGATCGATCTGGTGACCGATCAGGGAGTTGGCACGCTGCTCCTTCGTGGATCGGTCTGGTGACCGATCCAGCGATGTCTGATCGGTCTGGTGATCGATCAGGGAGTGTGTGTTTCACTCACTGCACAGCTCCTGATCGGTCTGGTGACCGATCAGGGAGCGAACAGTGAGTTGAGTTCCCTTGCTAATCAGGTCCAGAACGAGCCGGTGACCGATCAGAGACATAGGATTTGATTAAAGAATCACTGTTCACTCAAGCTTGATTAGTCTGGTGACCGATCAGGCAGGAGCCTGATTGGTCTGGGGACCAATCAGGAGTGTGCAGAAGACTGCTGGATCGGTCTGGTGACCGATCAGGCTCCTCCCTGATCGGTCTGGGGACCGATCAGGAGCAGAATTTTAATTCAAATACGCTGTCAGAAGTCTGTTTTCACTGCCGATTCTCTGCTACTTGCTGATTTCTTTTTGATATGCATTGCTAAGCCTCTGTTGGAGTGTGCAGGTGATAGTAGGTGATTCAAACACTCAAGGAGGGTCAATGGGAGGCTTTCCTTGGAGCAGGTTTGGATCTATTATGTTTTCAGGTCTCAACGGCGTCTGGTGCAACTGGCAACTAACGAAGGCGCGGCTGGCAACTGACGGAGGCTCAGCTGGAGGAGTGTCCAGTGGACTGAGTGCTCAGATAGGTCAGTGGGTCAGGGTGTGAGTTAGTGGTGCTGATGGTGGCGACGTTGAGCCGGAGCTTAAGAGACAAAGCTGGATACAGAGGAACGGTGGCGAACAAGACAGAAACTTGGGAAGTTTGGCTGGGTTGTGTTCGTGCTCTCTGTTGCTTTGTGCTTGAGCGATCTTGTTACATCTTTGTGAGCTTGTCTTCTCGAGTGTCTCTGTGCTTAACTTGTATCTTCTTGAGATCACTTGTGGAGAGGTTTCTCCACCGAGAAGGAGGCTGCTACTATTCGGAGTTCACCGGGGCTTGATCTGCCGACGATCACGGGATCGCCCACCTCACGTGCACGCCAAGGAGTAGGGGCAAGTTATCCTCGACCTTGTATATTGAGGTGTTCGCGTCGGTTTGCATTCCCTTTGTGTTTTGCTTGCTGTTCTTTATTTTTGCTTCTGTGTTTTTGTTTCCGCTGCTACTAATCTGATCTCGCAGAAGTATCAAAGAGCAAAAGTTTTATGTCCGACTAGATTCACCCCCCCCCTCTCTAGCCATCGGGGGTTCCAACAAGTGGTATCAGAGCTTGGGGCTCTGTTCACGGCTTAACATCCGAGAGCTTACAGCAAGATGGCTGGAAGAGAAGGCTACAGCACAAACCGACCTCCATTCTTTGACGGCACGGATTTTTCATATTGGAAGTCAAGAATGGAGTTTTACTTAAAGATAAACATGAGTTTGTGGTTCACTGTCAAGGAGGGGTTTTCTCTTCCAAAGGATAATGAAGGAAAGGAGCTTGAGTTTTCCAAGTGGTCGGCTGAGCAAATCCGGAAGGGTGAAGCAAATGCCAAAGCTATGGTCACCTTACAATGTGGGATGACCAAAGAGCAATTGATCAAGATTAGTCCCTTCACATCTGCCAGAGACTTATGGAACAAACTCCTTGAGCTCCATGAAGGAACTCAAGACACCCGGACAGCCAAGAAGGATCTCCTTCACAGCCAACTCCAGAACTTGACAATGGGAGAAAATGAAACTGTAAGTACGCTTCATTGCCGATTTAAAGAAGTATTGAATGGTCTCCACTCCATTGATGAAAAGGTAGAAAACAGAGACTTAGTGAGGTATGTTCTCAAAGCTTTTCCTAGGAACGCCTTGTGGTCATCCATGGTGGATGCTTACAAGGTGTCCAAGGATTTATCTTGTGTTAAGTTAGAAGATCTATTTTGCGAAATGGAACTACATGAGATCTCTAACCAAAGCCCAAAGGAGAAAGAGTTTGCTTTTGTGGCAGGTAACAAAAGAAAGGAGAAGAAGGATGAGAACACTCACTGTCATGTGACTCTAGTGTCCTTAGAAGATTCAAAGGAGGAGAGTGATAACGAATCGAGAAGCTCCTCAACCGCGCCTTCATCATCTTCGGATGATGAAGAGGTAATCTCTCCGGAGTTAGACAAATGTTATAGAACAATAGCGTGCTTAACAAAAATGCTTAAGAAATCTAAGGCCAAAGTCAAAGCATTAAGGTTGGAAGTAAAAGAATTGAAATCCTCTAAGGTTGAGGACATAAATGATTTGCATGACAAATTCCTTGAGGATGAAAATAAGGATTTGAAGAGCAAAGTTGAAAACCTCAAGAATATTCTTGAGAAGTTTTCAACAAGCTCTAAAACATTAGATATGATACTCAACTCACAAAGGGCGATGTACAACAAGGTTGGCTTGGGTTACCGACCTAAAGAACCAACCTTTGTGTCACTAATGTCTAGAACTCAATTTAGATCATCAAATGATTCTAGGGTTCAAAAGGTCAAAAAGAAAGTGACTAAGGCATGGGTGCCAAAGTCCTTCATTGAAGATGCATTAGGTCCCAAAATTTGGGTACCTAAAACTTCCATATTTCGAATTATATAGCTTGTTTTGAGGGGGAGCATCTATCAACATGGGTACTTGATATTTGATGCTCCAAACATATAGCCATTCCTAGTTAGGAATGTGCTCATCATTTTCTCAAATTAGTGAATGACCATATACTACTCATGAGAAAGGTTTTTCTTTGACAATTTAGATGATTTGATTTAAATCAATGGAAAACTTGAATTTCACTTGAGTAGTAAGGAAATTTTCATGCAATGAACAATAGTATCTCCATGTTTCAAAATAAATCTACAAGTGTTGGAAAAATTATGTATAGTGCATGAATGGTTTAGATCGACATATAACTTGCTTTTACCATGGATTACTTATGATGATATATCTTAGGCTTAAGTTCTTCCTTAATGTGTTGGAGGTGAACATGATCAAGTATGCCATGATTTACTCTATGTGCTGTTATCATTAATCTATGGCATGTAAATTTGATTTCAATCATGAACTTGATAGAAATGTTGGACTATGAATTCTCCAATCCAATCTATGAACTATCAATAGAATGGAGAATTAGGATTCAAGACTTGGGACAAATCTAGATCTATGAGTTACCAAAATTGATTGAAGCAAGCATGTTATGAATACACTTGGAACATAATTAATCATGCATAAGTGTAGTTTACGTTTGTGTTAAAGTTTTACTATGATCTGTTTTGTTTCCAAACAAAGAGAAAAGTAACTAGCTCATCCTTGCCAAATAGCAATATGCATATAGGGATTGTGTGCTATCCATGCTTATGATTTTGTAAGCTGTCCATGTTTATGAATTTTCTGGTTAAATGATTGTATGCATGCATGTTTTGGAAATCTGGTCATAGTTAGATACTAATTTGATACAAGTATGTTTTGAACAAACTTGATCATCCATAGACTTGATACAAATCAGTTTTGAAGTATCCAACTTAGATTTTGGGAACCTGATCATGCCTTGATACAAACATGTTTTGATACTCAATTTCATGCTTAGAAATTACTGATCATGCTTTGACACAAATCATGTTGATCATTTTGGGAAATGGATTTTAGTTAAGAGAAACCCTTTAGAATCAATGGAGTTAAAACTAATTGAATTAGGGTTTAGAAGTGTTTCAGAGTTTCTGAACTGTCGTCTATATCAGACCTGATCGGTCCACCGACCGATCAGGACTCACCCTGATCGGTCTGGCGACCGATCAGATCAACTCTGATCAAGAAACTCCCAGATCGTTCCAAAATGATCCAAAAATTTCTCAGACCAATCATTTCTCGTCAAATTGTATTAGTTTAATGATCATACTGATACAAACAAACATGATACAATCCGATTACAATTGAAACATACTTGATCACCCATTAGTACAAATCTGGTACTAAGGGAGCATAAATTTGTTCAAGTGGTACAAACCTGGTACTTAATAGTGATTTGATACAAACCTATGTTGGAATGTTCAAATTCATAAGAAAGGGTTTGTTGAGCCATGACTCTTGTTCTTGATGTCGTGTTTCAGAAATGTTTCTGAAATGTCGAATATTAATAGAGTCTACACCCCTATTGTGGAATGCAAATTGTTAATGCAGTCTGATCAGGAATGTATCAGAGTTTCAGGAATTTTTCTGAGATTTGATCGCTCCCCAGACTAATAAGAAATATTTCTGTATCAAGTTATCAACGAACCTGATTGGTCACGGAGACCACTCAGGATTATATGTCGGATACAGATGCATTCCTTACTTGTCATATGAAACATATACATGTTTGACCTTGATATATTTCTGTATATGTTTTGATGTGCAAGTTCACACTTATTGCCGTATGATGGATATACATTGTTGCCATGATACATTTATGCTATATGCCTCTCATATGCAATTCAAAAATTATCCTTTGATTATTTTAGGGAGACCCTTGATTGAGGGGGAGTTGTGTTCAAACTTAATAACCATATCCTTTTCGATGTTTGACAAAGGGGGAGAAAATGACTGATTAAGTTTATGGTTATTATAGGGGGAGGATCATGATTCCCTTATGAGAATTGAACGGACTTCAATTGATTGATACCTAAACTTAAATCGGGTTGTCAAACAACAAAAAGGGGGAGATTGTTGATGTAGTCTGGCCCAGTTGTTGTTTTGGTGTTTGATAATGATTTAAGTTTGGTTGAACTAATTGTGATTAAGTCCTGATCGGGGATCAGGCATGGTATGGAAAATCCTAGTCTGGAGGGCTAGGTGTTGGAAAATCCTAATCTGGAGGGTTAGGTGTTGAAAATCCTAGCTTGGAGGGCTAGGTGGGTGAAAAGTCCTAATTCGGAAGAGGTGGGTGAAAAGTCCTAGCTTGGAGGGCTAGGTGAAAAGTCTTAACTTGGAGGGTAAGGTGAAAATTCCCATCTCGGAGGGTTAGGTGAAAAAGTCCTGGCTTGGAGGGTCAGGTCCTAGCTTGGAGGGTCAGGTCCTAGCTTGGAGGGCTAGGTTTGGAAAAGTCCTAATTCGGAAGGGTTCAGTGAAAAGTCCTAGCGTGGAGGGCTAGGTGAAAAGTCCTAGCTTGGAGAGCTAGGTGAAAAGTCCTAACTTGGATGGTTAGGTGAAAAGTCCCAACATGGAGAATTAGGTGAAAAGTCCTGGCTTGGAGGGTCAGGTGCCTAGCATGGAGGGCTAGGTTGGATGAAGGTCTAACTCATAGGGGTTGGGTGAAAAGTCCTAGCTTGGAGGGCTAGGTGAAAAGTCCTAGCTTGGAGGGCTAGGTGAAAAGTCCTAACTTGGAGGGTTAGGTGCAAATTCCCAACTTGGAGAGTTAGATTGAAAAATCCTTAGCTTGGAGGGCTAAGGTGAATGAAATCCTAGCTTGAAAGGCTAGGTCTACGTCCCTGGATCGGTCTGGTGACCGATCAGGGAGTTGGCATGCTGCTCCTTCGTGGATCGGTCTGGTGACTGATCTAGCGATGTCTGATCGGTCTGGTGATCGATCAGTGAGTGTGTGTTTCACTCACTGCACAGCTCCTGATCGGTCTGGTGACCGATCAGGGAGCGAACAGTGAGTTGAGTTCCCTTGCTAATCAGGTCCAGAACGGTCCGGTGATCGATCAGAGACTTAGGATTTGATTAAAGAATCACTGTTCACTCAAGCCTGATTGGTCTGGGGACCAATCAGGAGTGTGCAGAAGACTGCTGGATCAGTCTGATGACCGATCAGGCTTCTCCGTGATCGGTCTGGGGATCGATCAGGAGCAGAACTTTAATTCAAATATGCTGTCAGAAGTCTGTTTTCACTGCAGATTCTCTGCTACTTGCTGATTTCTTTTTGATATGCATTGCTAAGCCTCTGTTGGAGTGTGCAGGTGATAGCAGGTGATTCAAACACTCAAGGAGGGTCAATAGGAGGCTTTCCTTGGAGTAGGTTTGGATCTATTGTGTTTTCAGGTCTCAACGGCGTCTGGTGCAACTGGCAACTGACGAAGGCGCGGCTGGCAACTGACGGAGGCTCAGCTGGAGCAGTGTCCAGTGGACTGAGTGCTTAGATAGGTCAATGGGTCAGGGTGTGAGTCAGTGGTGCTAATGGTGGCGACGTTGAGCCGGAGCTTAAGAGACAAAGCTGGATACAGAGGAGCGGTGGCGAACAAGACAGAAACTTGGGAAGTTTGGCTGGGTTGTGTTCGTGCTCTCTGTTGCTTTGTGCTTGAGCGATCTTGTTACATCTTTATGAGCTTGTCTTCTCGAGTGTCTCTGTGCTTAACTTGTATCTTCTTGAGATCACTTGTGGAGAGGTTTCTCCACCGAGAAGGAGGCTGCTACTATCCGGAGTTCACCGGGGCTTGATCTGCCGACGATCAAGGGATCGCCCACCTCACGGGCATGCCAAGGAGTAGGGGCAAGTTATCCCCGAACCTTGTATATCGAGGTGTTAGCGTCGGTTTGCTTTCCCTTTGTGTTTTGCTTGCTGTTCTTTATTTCTGCTTCTGTGTTTTTGTTTCCGCTGCTACTAATCTGATCTCGCAGAAGTATCAAAGAGCAAAAGTTTTGTGTCCGACTAGATTCACCCCCCCCTCTCTAGCCATCCGGGTTCCAACAAGGAGAAGAGGTGAGGTATCCTTTAGTGAGTAGTTGTGTCCTTTGGTTTAAGATTTATCTGGGGCATTCAATCTGGAGGGTTGTAACCTTTCAGATAGCCCTTTGATCTCAGCTGCCAAATCTGGATGGTTGTAACCCTTCATATCCCTCTTTAATCTCAGCCACCAGATTCGATTTGATGTTTCAGATCAAGTCTCATCATCAACGGTCAGATCGCGACTCTTCGCGATCAACTCTCCAGATCTCGTCACTTACGATCCAACACCCATCTTTGATCCAACAGTTGTCATTCGTTCACCCAGTCAGCAGTTCAGTCATCTCTTTCTTCCCATCCGAATGTCACATAGACATTGCCACGTCACATGTGAACATGACATGTCACCTGAGTGCTACGAAATGCGCCTATTGTGCGCGAGTGGCGGGCCTCGGGCTCGCAGGTGCGAGCACCTGCTTGCCCGTGAGAAGAGAACACCTATGTATTTTTTTTAACTTCATTAACACAGTAACACATATAAGGGAGTAAATACTCTTGGAATTTACATATATAGGATTATTCCTAATCTACTTTCTTCTATGTTATTTTTAGCTGACTTTAAACAATTAATTTCTCATTCACCCGTAATCGATTTTGAGTAAATTAATAGTCGAGATTCATCTACGCGAAACATAGATTTCGTTCTTGAAATCAATTTAGACTTTTATTGATTGATGATACCCCGATTTTTTCTTGCAAAATCGTATTTGGTCTTTTAAGACCCAATATCTAACACTCGGCACGCGAGGCTCCTCCCTCCGACTGGATTAATTGTCGATACATTCGGTGATTTCGATGTGATAAACTGTGATCGTTCTTGGTTTTGTTAACACTCAAGGTTGATCTGTTTCTTCATTACTGTAATTTTAAAACTTGTTTGTGGACTTGTCGATATCGAAACTGAGATGTATTGAAATGGAATGCTACATGTTTTTTTTGAACAAGTTCTTGAGTAAATTGCTCTGTAAATGCTTGTTTATGCTTTGCTCCAAATTTTTGAAGAGTTTAGTAATTAATTGTGATCACAAAATTAATCATGTTCCATAATCTCCTATGGTTTGGGATTTAAAAATGTGATTTTTATGGCGAATAATTAATATTATTAGATGATCTCGGGCCAGCTTACGTGTAGTTTGTCCCGGTAGCCTGGCGCCCTGTCTGGAGAAGACGAGTTTATGGGCTCTATGGGTTCTTCGAATATAGGGCCCGGGTCGGTGATTCGGCCCAGTTCATTCGAAGACGATAAGCCAGAGACCCTGCTGGAGAACGATCACCGAGGCTAAGGGGGTCGGAAGCCCTGAAGGTCTCCGAGTTCAGGGGGAACCCGAGTCAGAGAAGTCCTGACTCATAGCCTCACTAAGTCTTAGCGCTCCCAAGTCGAGGAGCCTCAAACTAAAGTATCCTGAAATCATAGGCGAACTTGATTCCGCGCACCACTCGACTCGGTGTCCCCGTCGGACGCGTGGCGGCCCACGCTCCTTGAGCGCACCCCGAGTCAGAGAAGTCTTTACTCAAGTGTCACTGAATCATAGGATCCCCGAGTTAGGAGCACCCTGAGCTAGCAGAATACTCGGTCGTCGACCATACCATCTCCTGGTCGGCCATGTTCGGACGTTCATCCCGAACCATGCGCACCATGACTCAGGCAGCATATCTTCGCTCAGGACGCCTTCATTAACCCGGGAAGCATAGTCGCTCTCTGTAACCATGGACACTCTGAGCCCCCAGTCGGCTCTCACACCTTGAGCCCTCAGTCGGCCTCATGTCTCTCTAGGCCCTCAATCAGCCTTATCTCTGTATGCCCTCAGTCGGCCTCATCATTGTAACGCTCGCCTTTTTCCAGACCTTATGGTGTGGCGAAAGGCAGCGTTACGCCAACATACATATAGGCATATGAACATCGTAATGCAGCGGAATAATTTAAAACTTTATACATACATGCAACTAACACTTGAATTATATAGACATGTCTTAACTATCATTCCTAAATATTGTGACATGGTAACTTAGCATGTTAACATCGTACGTAACATCATGATATGAAAATCACATAAATCATCCATAAGCAACATAAGTAGTAAGTTATTCTTTAGGCATAACTATCATAAGTATAGCATGAAACTTAAGAAGACAATGCAAAACATAAGACATGTGACAAAGTATAAATATGAGAATCTTTTTCTTTTTCCTTTGCCATGTCACTGCCACACACACACTCTTGCCCCTCCTACTGCTTCCCTTAATATCCTCTTGCTTAATCTGTGGTATAAGAAAATAAAACTATAAGCACATAGGCTTAGTAAGACCCTTTCCTACTCACCAAAACCATACGTCGCATAAAATAAAACATATAACGTACTTATCATAGAGAAGTTCTTGATATAAAACCTAAGCATATGAAATACTAACATGGCATGGTTCTTGACATAAACCATAAGCATATGAAACACTTAACATGACATGGTTCTTAACATAAAACATAAGCATATGAAACATTTAACATGACATGGTTCTTATCATAAACATGAGCATAAAATTTACTTAACATGGATGCATAACATGAATGGATGCATGAGTCAAATGCATATATCCTAAGAATGCTTATTTGAAAATCATACTTATAATTACTTAAATATAATCATCACATCATGGGGGCCCTGGCTTGTACCACATACATACATCATATGCGCGCATCCCTAAGTAAATGCGAGGTAGCTAATCTCGACCTACTAGGGTAAGGACAGCTACGGTAGTCCCAGAACCGAGGCTTTCATGAGGAGCCCATCCCTGTTGGACAGCTGCGGTAGTCCCAGAACCGGGGACAGCTGCGGTAGTCCCACACCGAGGCTTACATGAGGAGCCCATCCCTTGGACCCTTACTTCGGTCCGGTACAAGCCCATTCATAAAGTAAAATAGCTTCACATGCTTCATCATTCATAGGACATTCATAGCATATTTAAAGACATAAACATGATCTTATTACATGAAACATGGCATAAAGCATACTTAGCATTTCATCATTCATAGTTAATGCATAATATCATTATGCCCTAAAGGCATGAACATCATCATCATTCATCATCTTCATTCATAAGGTATGTCATGCATACATCATTATGCCTTAGAGGCATGAACATCATTTTCATTCATCATCTTTATTCATAAAGCATGACATACATACATAATTATGCCTTAAGGCGTGAACATCATCTTCGTTCATAAAGCATGCATGATCATGGTACATAGGGTAAACATGCATATATAGTTTTCTTTTCATACAGGGTACATATCACATAACATACATGATCATGGTATCTATCATAAAGCAGGCATGGGTAGGATCCATATGAACATGATACATACTACCTAGGTTCATGACATTCAACGTAGAACATGCATAGGTCTACTTAACCATATATCTATCATAGACGTTTAACTTAAAACATGCATCATTCTACACAAACATGAGGCCTACTTCACAACACATGTGTTCATGGTATAGGGCTTAAAATATTCATGAATGAAATATACTAAAACATGGTATCTAACATAAGCATACAAGATCATGAAACATAGCACAAAAGGTTATTTTAGGTAACATAAAATTCATACCACATGCTTGAACATATATATATACATCATAATAAGCCATAAACAAGTATTCTTGAAACCCTAACTCATCCCAAACCCTACTTAAGGTGCTTGGCCGAAAGTTGGAAGAAGAGATATCCTATCATTCAAGCAACATGTGAGGTACCATAAGTAAAGAAAAGCCCATACATTACCTATAATGCCATAGGAAACCATTAAAACCCATAGTTGGAGCTAACCCTAATTTCTTAGTCCTAGATTAGGTCTTGGCCGAAACCCTAAAGGCCCACAAGTCCATGGAAAAATTCATATAGGTCACAATTAATATCCAATACCATACATACAATGCCATAGGAAGCCATTTGAACCCATGATTGGGGCTAACCCTAAGTCCTAGACCCACATCTTGGTCTTGGCCGAAACCCTAGAGGGTCACAAGTACATGAAAAAATTCATATCATTCACAATTAATATTTATTCTATCATAAGGAATCATAATAAACATGCTTGAAGGGTTGGATTTAATCCTAACCATGAAACATGGATGGTGGCCGAAACTTGTAGAGGGTTCTAGGGTGCTACAAAAATTCCCAAATCATAATTTATTCTTTATTCATCATGAGAAAGCATTAGGAAACATAAACGAGGTTTAAACATCCTTTTAGACTCAAAAACATGCTTTGGCCGAAAGTTAAAGAAGCCCTAGTTCATGATTTTCTCAACCTAGAGCCTAAACAAAACTTTAAATCATGAAAAATAACATCCAAACTATTATACCACAGGTGAGGGAGTCTTACCCTTGTTGTCTTGGTTATAGGCCTTAAATAGAGAAGAGGATGAAGACCTTCTTGACCTTAGACCACTCCTAGCCCTTGTAGCCTTATAGGAGAACTTGGATCTTCAAGAGGGAGTCCTCTTGTGGATTTTTCCAAGGGGAAAATCCACTTGTGGCTCATGGCAAGAAGAAGCTGTTGGATCGAGAGAAACGATAGAGGGGGGGGTGAATATCATTAAACGTTCGGATTGGAAAAGAGAATGCGTAGCGGAAGATTAAAAACACAACACGCGAACAACAAGGTTTTTACTTGGTTCGGAGCCTAGGTCGACTCTTACTCCAAGGCCCACGGTCGCTGACCGTTTACTACGGGCAATACTATAATCGCGCAAAATCAGTTACAGAAATAGAATTACAGTTAAAGTGCAGTACTGAAATTAAACTCTTCTTTTTATCGACGTCCGGTGTAGATTACTTTTTCCAGAGCAGTAGGACGTCGTCGGTGCTTGTATCTCACGTCGGGAGGTTGTCGGAGCAGAGCGCGGAAGCAGAAGAGCGTGAATGCGTTCGAGAACTTCGATTGTCGAAAGCCTTGGCGTTGGGTGCTATTTATAGCACCTCGGGGCGCCCTGGACGTCGGGGGCGCCCCCCCCCCCCCCCCCCCCCCACGTGTCACGCGATCCCCCTTTCTCTCAGTCAACCTCTATCCCACTCGAATAGGGCTGAGTTTGACACTGGGGGCGCTCGGGACGCTAGGGGCGCCCTGTTTGACTCCTTCAGCGCGGGCTTCTCGGCTGGATAAGGGTAATCGGCTTCGCTGGCTTAGGCGCGGGGCGCCCTGGGCACAGGGGGCGCCCTGGGCACAGGGGGCGCCCTGGGCACAGGGGGCGCCCTGGGCGTCCGGGGCGCCCTGGGCGTCCGGGGCGCCCTGGGCGTCCGGGGCGCCCTGGGCGTCCGGGGCGCCCTGGGCGTCCGGGGCGCCCTGGGCGTCCGGGGCGCCCTGGGCGTCCGGGGCGCCCTGGATGTTGGGGGCGCCCTGGGCAGTAAGCAGCCGAAGCCCTTGTTGCTTCGCTTGTTTTGTGTTGGCCTTGGGGGCGCCCGGGACACCGAGGGCGCCCTGCTCAGCTACTTGCCTCTCTCCTTTGGGCATTCTGAGCTGCAGACACACGTTCCTTCGGTCCTGCATCCAGGGTTAGTTCAAAACACTATGAAGCAATAGAGTATTATGTTTTTACAGCCTTAGCTGTCTTGATTCTGACTTTGGGTCTCCAAAATGAAGCCCTAGGTCGAACCGACGCCTACTGTTCCCTCTCGACGGGGAACGCGTACTCACCTACTCCTCTCGGGAGAATGTACCTGATGCCAACCGGCTCCTCCGGTTGGACTTTTGCCTAGCGGTCCTTTGCCAGGTCTTGGATACCAAGCTGTCCTTCGCCCGGTGCCTAGCATTCCTTCGCCAGGTCTTCAGTCCCAAGCTGTCCTTCGCCTGGTGCTTAGCAATCCTTATCTAGGGCTTCAGTACCCTGGCATTCCTTCGCCAGTGCCTAGCAGTCATTTGCTAGGACTTTTTACTCTGGCATTCCTTCGCCAGTGCCTAGCAGTCCTTCGCTAGGACTTTTCCTGCACACTTGAGTAGCATGTTAGATAACAAGTAAGACTTATCTTTTGAACCCTTTTGCCATTATCAAAACTCAGGTTCGACTTGGGTGCTTTCCGCACCAACAGAAGCAAGGAGGAGGAAGAAGAGAAGAGGAAGAGCTTTGGTGGAAGAAGAAAATAAGAAAAGTAACTCCAATTTCTCGTCCCTTCTTATCTACTTCTTTTATACTAAATGAAGGGCAAGTGAAGGGGCATAGTGCCTCCTCTCATGGTGACTCTTCACTTCCTTTTAGCCTTTAACAACAATCCTTTTCCTTTCCCACTAGCACTCCCTTGCTAGGTGAATTGGTTAGTACATGCATGATGAAGCTTTGCCTCTACCTTAGGTCCAAGGTTCAATCCTTGGTGCATGCACTTTATTTTTATTTCTTTTTCTTTTATTTTTGGCAAGGCTCACATAAGGCCCACCAAGAGTCATGCTAATATTCCTAATTGAAACCCATTTCTATTTATGTTAAATTCTACCTAAGATCCACTAAAGATTCACTAATAACCATGGTACTAGAAGAGCCCATGTAAGGCCCATTAGTACTTAGCTTGTAATCCATATAAAGAATTATACTAAGGTTCATACTAGTATTCCTATGTTAATCACGAATCCATATAGGCATGATCAATATTTAAAACAAAAATATTGAGAGGATTTTACGGGCGTTACAATCCCCCATACCTCGTGAAAGTTCGTCCTCGAACTTAGAATAGCTCCGGGTACTTGCGTCTCATCTCGTCCTCGCGTTCCCAGGTAGCTTCCTCGAACCTTTGACTTTGCCATAGGACCTTGACTAAGGGTACCTCCTTGTTCCTTAGCTTTTTGATTTTCCGATCCAGGATCTGGATAGGTCGGCTTTCAAAACTTAGGTCATCCTGCACTTGTATTGTTTGCGGCTAGATCACTTGGTTGGCGTTTGGAATACACTTCTTGAGCATCGACACATGAAACACGTTATGAATAGCCGACATCTCTTGGGACAGCTCCAGCTCATAAGCCACCCTGCCGACCCTTTTCAGGATCTGGTACGGTCCCACATAACACGGACTTAGTTTTCCTTTCTTCCCAAATCTCGTTACCCCTTTCATAGAATCCACTTTGAGGAATACCAAATCTCTAACCTCGAATTCCAGTGGCCTACGTCGGACATCCGCATAATTCTTTTGCCGGCTCTAAGCAGCCTCTATCCGCTGTCGGATGTTCTGTATAGCTCGGGTGGTGTCGTCGATAAAATCCGTCTTGAGCCCCATTTCCTTCTTTTCACCACCTTCGTACCAACAGATCGGAGACCTACATCTCCTCCCGTACAAAGCTTCATAAGGGGCCATTCCGATAGTAGTTTGGTATCTATTATTGTAAGTGAATTCCGCTAAACATAGATATCGGCACCAACTCCCTTTGAAATCCAGGGCACAAGCCCGCAACATGTCCTCCAGTACTTGATTCACTCGTCAGTTTGCCCGTCAGTCTGAGGGTGAAAAGTGGTGCTGAATCGTAGTTTAGTGCCGAGAGACTTCTGGACGCACTCCCAAAAATGTGAGGTAAAGCGACCATCCCTATCTGAGATGATGGTCTTGGGAACTCCATGAAGTCTGATTACCTCCTTAACATATAATTGAGCTAGTTGCTCAATCGAATAAGTCAACTTGATTGCTAGGAAGTGAGCAGACTTCGTCAACCTGTCCACAATTACCCATATCGCATCATATCCGTTCGTAGTCCTGGGAAGCCCTGAAATGAAATCCATAGAGATATCTTCCCATTTCCATTCCGAAATTGGAAGTGGCTGCAGAACTCCTCCGGGTCGCTAGTGTTCTGCTTTCACTCGTTGGCAGGTTAGGCAAGTGCTGACATGCTGAGCCACGTCTCTCTTCATACTGGACCACCAAAATTTCTCCTTCAGGTCTCGATACATTTTGGTGGATCCGGGATGCATCGAATAAGGGGTTCCGTGAGCTTCTGCTAATATTTCTCTCCGCAGCTCCGGATCATTAGGGATACATAGACTATCGCCCTTTCCTTCTAGGATCTCCTGCTTGATTCTCTGAAGACTCGGATCACCATTTTGTTTTTTCAATATGTCCTCGAACAGCATCGGTGATATTGTCATGGTAGAAAGCCGTCCGGAGATGACCTCGACCCCAAAATTCATAATTTCTCCTTTGAGTGGCCGGGGTAATATAGATATGATCATCAAGGTAGCACTGGACTTCCGACTGAGTGCATCGGCCACTTTGTTTGCCTTCCCTGGATGGTAGAAGATCTCGCAGTCGTAGTCCTTCACCAACTCAAGCCATCGGCGTTGTCTCATATTTAAGTCTTTCTGAGTGAAGAAGTATCGCAGACTCTGGTGGTCTGTATAAATCCTACACTGCGCTCCATATAGATAATGCCTCCATATCTTAAGAGCGAAGACCACAGTGGCCAGTTTTAGATCATGAGTGGGGTAGTTCTGTTCATGTCCTTTGAGTTGCCTAGAGGCGTAGGCAATGACCTTTCCACTCTGCATAAGTACAACTCCAAGTCCCAGTTTGGAGGCGTCGCTGTACATGTCGAAGCTCTGGTTACTTTCCGGAAGGGTAAGAATTGGAGCACTCGTAAGTCTCCTTTTTAGCTCCAGGAAACTCCTCTCGTAGTTTTCCGTCCATTCGTACTTTTTATCCTTCCGGGTGAGAGTCATTAGAGGGGCTACAATTCTTGCGAAGTCCTCCACAAATTTTCGATAATAGCCCGCCAGCTCGAGAAAGCTTCTGATTTCGCTGGCGTTCTTTGGCCGGCTCCAGTTATTCATAGCTTCAATCTTTGTTGGGTCTACCATAACCCCGTCTTTGGAAATAATATGACCCAAAAAGCCTACTTGGTCGAGCCAGAACTCACATTTGGAGAACTTTGCGTACAGTTGCTTTTCCCGAAGAATTTGTAATACCATCTTCAGGTGCTCGGCGTGCTCTTCTTGGTTTCTTGAATAAATAAGGATATCGTCTATGAAGACGATTACAAATTTGTCGAGAAAAGGCGAGAATACCCGATTCAAAAGGTCCATAAACATCGCAGGAGCATTTGTCACACCGAAGGGCATAACGACAAATTCAAAATGTCCGTACCTCGTTCGGAATGTCGTCTTCGGAATATCATCCTGTTTTACCCTGACTTGATGATAACCATACCTCAGATCTGTTGGATCGAGAGAACCGATAGAGGGGGTGAATATCGAAAAGCGTTCGGATTTGAGATAGAGAAATTGCACAGCGGAAGATTAAAAACACAAACACGTAAACACCGATATTTTTACTTGGTTCGGAGCCTAGGTCGACTCCTATTCCAAGGCCCATGGTCGTTGACCGTTTACTGCGGGCAATTCTATATTTTCGCAAAATTGTTTACAAATCAATATTACAATTGCAGTATCGTAAACATAAAAAATGAAATTGCTCTTTGTTACCGATGTCCGATGTAGATTGACTTTTTCGGAGCGTAGGGACGTCGTCGACTCGAGTTGGGAGGTTTCCGGAGCAGAGCACGGGAGGAGAAGAGCGTAGAAGCGTTGAATGAAGTGTTGCATTGAAGCCTTGGTTCGAGGGTCCTTTCATAGCACCTGGGGGCGCCCGGGACGTCGGGGGCGCCCGGGACGTCGGGGGCGCCCCCCACATGTCAGTCGATCCACATCCATCTCGGTCAGCTCTGATCCCTTAAAACTCGGGATCAGGCTTTGACCGGGGCGCCCGGGACGCTGGGGTGCCCGGGACGCTGGGGCGCCCGCATTGACTGGGTCAGACTCTTATCCTCTTGGCTTTGCTAGAGCTGCTTCGACTACTTGCCCTAGGGGCGCCCGGAGCGCTGGGGGCGCCCAGGAGCAGCGGGGGCGCCCGGGAGCACGGGGGCGCCCTAGCTATG
The DNA here is from genome assembly GCA_024364735.1 of Boesenbergia rotunda. Lineage (NCBI taxonomy): Eukaryota > Viridiplantae > Streptophyta > Magnoliopsida > Zingiberales > Zingiberaceae > Boesenbergia > Boesenbergia rotunda. Next base: position 70,033 of record JAGFNQ010001830.1, on the reverse strand, counting down.
AGCTGCAGAAGCAGTTCCCTTGCTTCGACTATTTTGGGTTCACCTTGGGGGCGCCCGGGACACTCCGGGCGCCCTACTCAGCCTTTGCCTCATTCCTTCGAGGCTCTCTGAGCTGCAGACACTCGTTCCTTCGGTCCTGCATCCAGGGTTAGTCCAAAACGATATAGAGCAATATTATATTAATTTTATACAGCCTAAGCTGTCTTGGTTCTGACTTTGGGCCTCCAAAATGGAGCCCAAGGTCGAACCGACGCCTACTGTTCCCTCGACGGGGAACACGTCCTCACCTACTCCTCTCGGGAGAATGTACCTGATGCCAACCGCTCATTTGGTTGGACTTTTGCCTAGCGGTCCTTCGCCAGGTCTTGGATGCCGAGCTGTCCTTCGCCCGGAGCCTAGCATTCCTTCGCTAGGGTTTCAGTCCCAAGCTGTCCTTCGCCTGGCGCCTAGCAGTCCTTCGCTAAGGCTTCAGCACCCTGGCATTCCTTCGCCAGTGCCTAGCAGTCCTTCGCTAGGGCTTTTTACCTTGGCATTCCTTCGCCAGTGCCTAGCAGTCCTTCGCTAGGACTTTTCCTGCACACTTGAGTAATATGTTCGATCACAAGTAAGACTTAACTTTTGAGCCCTGTTGCCATTATCAAAACTCAGGTTCGACTTGGGTGCTTTCTGCACCAACAATCTCCCCCTTTTTGATTTATGGCAACCCTGGTTCAAAAAGTTAAGTTTAATCAAGGCATATAAAAATTACCTTTTGTTCCCTCCCCCTGGAAGGAATCTCCCCTTAGATTTTTCAAAAATTTGTGGGGTTTTTTGACACTAAGTTCTAAGTTTAAAGTTTGGATTTTTACTTAGAAAAAATTATACTTGTAGAGAATTTTTGAGTTCAAATACTTAGTAAATTTTGAAAGCTTAAGTTTATTTAGACAACTTTGAAACCTTATGTTTAAGGAGGATTTTCAACCTTTAGTTTGAGTACCAACAAATTGAAAGTTTTAAGTTTATGGTACTTCAAAAAAGTTTTGAAAAACTCTAAGTTTTAAAGTACTTCGTGAAGTTGACACAAACCTAAGTACTTCTGAAAAGCTTAATTTTTTCTGAAAAACTTAAGTACTTTTGAAAAGTTTTGAAAAGTTTAAGTACTTTAAAAAGTTTTGACAAGTTTTTAAAAGAAATTATGACAAGCTTAAAATAATTTTGAAAAGCTTAAGTACTTTGAAAAGCTTAAGTAAGAAAATTTTGAAAAGCTTAAGTACTTTGAAGAGCTTAGGTAAGAAAATTTTGAAAAGCTTAAGTACTTGAAAGTTTTGAAAAAAACTTAAGTACTTTGAAAAGCTTAAGTAAGGAAACTTTTTGAATAAAGGATAGATTTTAAAATTTAGAGATAAAAAAAATTTTAAACTCTCTCCTTTCTCATCTCTCCCCCTTTGCCATATATCAAAAACAGATTAATATAGCAGAAATTAACTTGCATAACGAAAATAACTTTCATTAAGTAAAATATTTGCATGATTTTGCTGTACTAAACCAATTCATGATAAGACTTAAACTAAATCAGTTAATTTTCTCTTGTAGGGACCTGTCTAACCCAATTAGCTACTTACTAACTGTTATAAACAGTAGTTTTTGCTAGGGTTAGTCAAGTTAAATGTTTCTGTTCAAGTTAGAGTTTCTAAACTTGACACTTAACTTGATTGCTGTGTTAGTTGTATTTAGTGCCCCAATTACTGCAGATGCACTGACTTAAAGCATCTTGAATTAAGGCAAAGACCTAAGCATCTCAACCCTTTCTAGGTTATCAATCAAAAGTACCCTAAGGTGCTTGTGAGATGCTGGCTTCTAAATCTATAGGTGCATGCAGTTCTAGGGTTAGGGCCTAGGCTAAGTCCATTTGCAAAAAAAGTCCTAGTTTTGAAAGGGGGTAGTTTTTGAAATAAAACTAAGTCGAAAAAGATTTAAAACAAACTGATTTTGAAATTAAGTAAAACAGTTTTTCAAAATTCTATTTTTAGAAACTGATTTTTAAATCAAGTAAAGTAGTAAGAAAATCAAAAGTAGAGTTAACCTATTCTACATAGCATAGTCAAGACCAGATACTCAAGTCAAACAAGTAGTCAAAAATAGGTTAACTGGTCAAACAGAGGTTCAGTAGAGTCAAACATGAGTCAAGTTGTAGTTACTTAGTACAATGCTAAAATAGTCTAACTATGACGATGGGCCAGGGTGGTCAGATGAGCCAGGCTGCCATGATCTGAGAAGTGACATCATCTCAATGTATCGTGCGTCGGCCACCTCTCGATCGGTTCTACGAGCGTCCATCTGCTCGATGTGATAGGCCTCGATCTCCTCTCGGAGACTGTGCATCTCAGTCTGCATCTGTGTGAAGCGCTGGTCGATGGTCGGTGGAGGCGGCTCGTCTATGTGTGCTTGAGCCTCTGCTGCCAGATTTGCAACGTCAACGTCTACCTCCTCGTCTGAGTCGATCGGGGCCTCGGCCTGCTGTCGTCTCCAACTCAAAACCCTGGTGGCCGATACCTCTAGACCCGCTAAAGAGAAATTCCTAAATCCTATTTCATCAAAGTCGGTCATCGTGGTTATTTCACCTATGGTAATGTCCCGACCGTGGTGATGGAGGGAGGTGATGATGTGGCAGAATGGAGTACGCACTCGTCCCTGGGTCGTAACACTGGACGCATGCAGAATAGTATGAAACATGTGTAGTCCAATGTCAATGTCAAGGTGATGGACCAGGGCATACAGAAGGAAGGCATGAAAGAGTCGCATGGTCCCGAGATCTCTAGTGGAGAGTGGTACGATACAACGGACCAGGACTCTGTACAGGGCATAGTCCTGTGCCTGAAGCTCAACGGCTTGGAATCGTCTGTTTGCAGGGAGTCTAGCTTCCCTATAAAAATAGGAGTGGATGGTGTCTAAGGTAATGTGAGAGTAGGGAAGATCAAATGGAGGATTCCTAGGTGGATAGCAGCAAAATGTGGACTGGGAGGGTCGTAGTCCAAGGAATCGGTTCAGCAAAGTAGGGGTGATGGACAGAAGTATCCCTTGAACAGTAGTGTTAAACATGAGATTGTCTTGTCGAACTATGTTATTGTAGAATTCTGCACATAAGGATTCATTAATGGTATGAGTGTAGAATACAAGATTATCTAATTGATAGAAGTTTATAATATTCATGGCTAAGGGGCATGATTGGGTAAAGAAATGTCTATTAAGATAGCTTGTTTTAATAGGCTTGTAAATGGTTTGAGCAAACTTATTACATAATTCTAGAGTAGGGAACCTAGGGTCGGGACTCGGTTCGGCACCGAGGTTCGCTTGGTTTGCTCGGCGTTTTCTAAGTTAAGAGGTATAAGAAAAGAATAATTCTAAATGTATTAAAGAATTTAAAAATAATTTGAGAAGCATAAGATAAATCATATCGGGGAGGCATGGTGAGATTGGGGAAGCACAAGTGTCACTTGATCTTCTTGGAAGGAAGGAAGTGAGGAAGGAAGTTGGTTTTTGGTGTGGGAAGAGGAGGAGGTTCGGATGCCCTTATATAGGCATTTCAATGGGGGCGCCCGGGAGCTCCCGGGCGCCCGGGTCAGTGGTCTCTGCCTTTGGCAGAGACTGCGACTGGATGAGGGCGCCCGCATGGTTCCGGGCGCCCCGGTCAATGGTCAGAGGCAGCTTTTTACCTTGAGAGAAAGAAAAATCACGGGGGGGCGCCCGAGGAGTCACGGGCGCCCGGGACTGAATAGGAAAAGACAAATTTTATGTCTTGTCATCGTTTGACTATGGTTTAATCTGTTTGACCATGGTTTGAATTGATTTGACTGCTTTGACTTGTGTTTTGACCGTGTTGACCATGATTTGATCATGATTTGACCATGTTGACCATGATTTGACTATGATATGAACTACAGGATTAACTCATAATATAGGCATTAAAGAATTTATAATTGATTCTTAATCTTACTGTCTCATCCAATCTAGGGTTTTCAATCACGTTAGCCTTATAGGTTTTGTGAGACAGGTTTTGATAACAGAATTTTTGAAAAATATGATTTATTTTGAAAATCTTAATTAATTTTGAAAACCATTGAATTAATTTAAAAAAAATATTTAAGTCTACAAGTAACTGAAAATTTGTGTTAGATTTAAATTTGACAAAAAGTAATTTGAATTTGAAATTCAAAAATTGGCTTCCAGGTCTTGGCGAGGCACTAGGCCTTCTTTGTCCGTAGCCTTATTGGATCATCAACCCTTTCCTTGACAAAGCCGTTTAATGAAATTTCATTTTCAAAATTAATGTTTGAAAAATTCTGGTCTAACTAGTTTGGGTCTTGGATCGGTAGCTTCGGCTAGTTTCACCAGTCTAAAGAGACCAAGTGTACTTGATCTTATTAGAGTTGGTTTCCCTAATGTACTATCATCTCACCTCCACCCAATACTATGTTGACAAGTTTCAGTTAAGTTTGTTCAGTCCTTATACTAACCATTTCTAAGTCTAAGCATGGTAAATTGCAGAAATTTAAATAAACAATCAGACAGGCAAATTTCACTCAAGAATTAAATTCTATCTAACAATAAATATTGTTTTCAATTTGGCTCCCCCTGGACTATAGCCACGATAATGGTTTGGCAAGATGTGAATCTTGTCCTTGGGGATCCAATATTGATTTGATCCAGTTTGTTGGTTCTGGCATAGTTTTGGTACTCATGCCTGAACTTTTGCTCTGGACTGGTTCAGTACAGCAAAGTAAGATCTTTATCGGGATTTGGTTCTATATCCAAGTCCGGATCGATTTAGAACTGACTTCTGTTTTCCAAGAATCATGTCAAGATTCTTGGAACCAGAAGTGAATCGTTCTAATGCTGATCTAAGATCCTTAACCTGAGTTTTCGGGGAGGAGTTCTCTTTCTCAAGTTTTTCAACTTGAGTAGGAGTTCCTTCTTGAACCTTCTCGGTTAAGGGTTTAGAATCAGCTCCCTCTTTCAGGAGTTTTACTTCCTGTCGGAGGGATTCGATTTGGAGTTTGGCTTTCGCCAAATCTCGAGAAAGATACGAAATAAGTTCATTTAACTGACTTCTATTGAAACCACTTACCTTGATTTCGCCGTCTTCTGAAAAGGTTAGTCTGCCGTCATCCTGTTCTGACTCTGACTCGGTCCCGACTTCTTCTGAGGCGGTCAGGGCTAGTAGGTTTGACTGGGGTGCTTCTTCTTCTTCTTTTGAGGAAGATTCGTCCCAGGTTGCTTGGAGTGCTTTCTTTCTTCTTGTCTTCTTGGTCTCCTTCAGGTTTGGACACTCTGTCTTGTAGTGGCCCTTCTTCTTGCACTCGTAGCAAGTCACGTTGGGCTTATTTTTGTCATTTGTGGGTTCAGCTGGTTCGTCCATTCTTCGGTTGGCCTTCCTTCTGTTGGTTTGGTTCTTCAATTCTTTATAGTAGCTTCAGGCCAGTCGGACCAGCTTAGGTCGATCTCCTTCTTCGTCTTCTGATTCTGAGTCTGAGTTAGACTCGGGTTCAGGTTGAGGTTTCTTCTTTGTTGACCTTCCCGTTTTTCCTGCAACAAAGGCAATACCTTTCTCGGCCAAATTGCAGTTAGTTTGTTCATGCAGTTCTAATTCGGAAAACAATTCATCTAATTTTATTTTTGAAAGATCCCTTAAGACCTTGTATGCATCTACCATAGATGCCCACAAGGTGTTTCTAGGGAAAGCGTTTAAGGCATACCTTATTAGGTCACGGTTTTCGACCTTGTGACCAATAGTGTGAAGACCATTCATTAATTCTTGGATTCGTGCGTGAAGCTGGGCTGTTGTTTCGCTGTCGGCCATCTTGATGGTATACAGTTTGTTCAGAAGCAGATCTCTCTTACTAATCCGAGTGTCTGATGTTCCTTCGTGCAGCTCGATCAGTTTTACCCACAGCTCCTTGGCACTGTTGAAGGGGCCCACCCGGTTTAGCTCCTCTTTTGTTAAGCCGTATTGGAGGGTCTGAGTCGCCTTTGCATCTGCTTCGATTCTTCGTTTCAGAGCGGTATCCCACTCTGTGTAGTTTTGAGGAATTCCTTCAGCATTTGTGGGAATCTCCAGTCCGGACTGGATGATGATCCACATGTCCACCTGAGTTTTCAGGTGGACCTCCATTCGACTTTTCCAGTAAGAAAAGTCTTCTCTACTGAAAAGTGGAGGTCTTGCGGTGCTGAAGCCTTCTTGCATGGCCATTTAATCTGAAAAAAATAACTAACAAAAAAAATTTCCCAAGACTTGGTCTTGGATTAGTAGTGCGGGATAAGGAAAATAAAATATCGAGGGGTGTTGCACCAACCTCGATTAACGAGAAAAGATTCGAACGAAAAATATATTAGAATAAATTCGAACGAAAAAAATATATTCGAATAAATCCGAAAGATTTTCAAACTGGTGGTTGCACCAAATTTGAACTTCCCCGCTCTGATACCACTTGTTGGATCGAGAGAACCGATAGAGGGGGGTGAATATCGGAAAGCGTTCGGATTTGAGATAGAGAAATTGCACAGCGGAAGATTAAAAACACAAACACGCAAACACCGATATTTTTACATGGTTCGGAGCCTAGGTCGACTCCTACTCCAAGGCCCACGGTCGTTGACCGTTTACTGCGGGCAATTCTATATTTTCGCAAAACGGTTTATAAATCAATATTACAATTGCAGTATCGTAAACACAAAAATGAAATTGCTCTTTGTTACCGACGTCCGATGTAGATTGACTTTTTCGGAGCGTAGGGACGTCGTCGACTCGAGTTGGGAGGTTTCCGGAGCAGAGCACTGGAGCAGAAGAGCGTAGAAGCGTTGAATGAAGTGTTGCATTAAAGCCTTGGTTCGAGGGTCCTTTAATTGCACCTGGGGGCGCCCTGCAGTTCCCTTGCTTCGACTGTTTTGGGTTCACCTTGGGGGCGCCCGGGACACTCCGGGCGCCCTACTCAGCCTTTGCCTCATTCCTTCGAGGCTCTCTGAGCTGTAGACACTCGTTCCTTCGGTCCTGCATCCAGGGTTAGTCCAAAACGATACATAGCAATATTATATTAATTTTATACAGCCTAAGATGTCTTGGTTCTGACTTTGGGCCTCCAAAATGGAGCCCTAAGTCGAACCGACGCCTACTGTTCCCTCGACGGGGAACGCGTCCTCACCTACTCCTCTCGGGAGAATGTACCTGATGCCAACCGCTCCTTTGGTTGGACTTTTGCCTAGCGGTCCTTCGCCAAGTCTTGGATGTCGAGCTGTCCTTCGCCCGGAGCCTAGCATTCCTTCGCTAGGGTTTCAGTCCCAAGCTATCCTTCGCCTGGCGCCTAGCAGTCCTTCGCTAGGGCTTCAGCACCCTGGCATTCCTTCGCTAGTGCCTAGCAGTCCTTCGCTAGGGCTTTTTACCTTGGCATTCCTTCGCCAGTGCCTAGCAGTCCTTCGCTAGGACTTTTCCTGCACACTTGAGTAATATGTTAGATCACAAATAAGACTTAACTTTTGAGCCCTGTTGCCATTATCAAAACTCAGGTTCGACTTGGGTGCTTTCTGCACCAACAAGATCAATCTTAGAGAAAATGGTGGCTCCCTTCAACTGGTCAAACAAGTCATCTATCCTCGGGAGGGGATACCTGTTCTTAATCGTCACATTGTTCAGCGCTCGGTAATCTATGCACATTCGCATAGATCCATCTTTCTTCCTCACAAACAGTACCGGAGCTCCCCCATGGAGAATGACTAGGGCGAATAAGTCCCTTATCGAGCAACTCCTGTAGCTATTCTTGAAGCTCCTTTAATTCAACCGGCGCCATACGGTAAGGTGCCTTGGAGATCGGGTTAGTACCAGGAACCAATTCGATCTCGAATTCTACTTCTCTATAAGGAGCTAATCCTGGTAATTCATCCGGGAATACCTCTGGGTAATTGCATACAACCCTGACATCTTCCAGCTTCTGGTCCTTTATTTGACTTGCGTCAACCACATGTGCTAGAAATCCAGTATATCCCTCGTCTAACATCTTCTGTGCTTTGAGAGTCGATAAGATTTTCCTGGTTCTTTTCCTTGGCTCTCCGATAAATTCAAATATAGAATCTACCTCGGGTTGAAAGACCACCTTTCGCTTACGGCACTCGATAGAGGCACCGTATTTGCTCAGGAAATCCATTCCCAGTATAACATCATAATCCTGCATGTCGAGTACTATCAGATCGAGTAGAGTTCTCTTTCTGCGATTCCGATCGGCACATCACGCAGCACGTGAGTGGATGTCATTATTTCTCCCGAAGACAGGGTCGTTAAGAACTTGCAGTCTAAAACTTGTGGAGACATATCTATCTTCTTAGTGTATGGCACAGAAATGAACGAGTGCGTTGCCCCAGTATCAAATAATGCGGTAGCGTACTGACTAGCAATAAGTATCTGACCTGTGACAACCGTAGAAGCCTTCGTAGCGGGGACTGACTTGACCGTCGGAGTGCCTTGCTGGCGATTTTTCCCGGCGGGTTCTAACGGTCTTTGTCTTCCAGATTAGGAGTTAGCAGCGGCGGAACCAGCATCAGTAGTTCGTGATCTTCAGGAGATCATCTCACTCTTGGGACCTCCACCTCGTTTCGTGACGGGATCATTAGAGAAGTGAATTTTGTTTTCCATTTTGTTTCAGTCATTTACAAGATGAAGATTCATGTTTGATTTGCCTCTCCAGTTCTGTTAGAAATTTATCCTTCAATAATTCCGAATATATCTTCTCGATATTTTACTTAGTCGATTCACGACCGTCGGAACTTCCGGGAGGTTGCTTTCGGAGGAAGCAAACTGATTGGTATTTCACGTCGAGGCTAGTGTTGGACACTATCTCCGTAAAACGATATTGCTTCGCTACTGGTGCTCACGGATAGCAGCAATTCGTTTTCAAGATACAACGACGTCATCTCGGAATAGTAGCACATCAAATTCCGAGACCGGCGAACCTTCCGTAGGCTTCTCGGACTCTCGATGCAGAAGAGGGAGGAGTGCAAATGCTTATAGATTGCAATGCTTGAATGAATGAAATGATCTAGTGGAGGGATCTATTTATATTGAGTGAAGAGGTAAGTACTCTTTGGTTCGGATAGATCTGGACTATTCATAACGAAAGGGTATAACCCTTTAAAGGTCATTTAATCTCGTCCCTTGATCTGAAGCGTTATAACTCTTCAGATCCATATTGATCTCGGCCGTCAGATTATAACATTTAATCCGACGCCTCAGATCCATTCTCCCTCTTCACATTCAGATAATTGATCCGACTCTCCAGATCGCACCATCTTGCGATCTGTCCAGATCTTTGATCCGACGACCACCATTGAACGTATCTTGAACAATTAATTTCTCATTCACCCTTAATCGGTTTTCACCCTTAATCGGTTTTGAGCAAATAAATAGTCCAGATTTATCTACGCGAAACGTAGATTTCAATTTTGAAGTCAAACTTGACTTTCAACGATCGATGGCATCAAAATAGTATCCAACAATCCCTCACATGAATGGAAATTAATGCATGTATTGCATGTATGCATGCTGACACTTTACAAGAGTCCAATCGATAAGTCAATGCATCGGGAAAGATAGCTTGTGGCTTTGAACCTTCCGTAGTGGAATGTTATCGAGCATACTAGGCTGCGTGAATGTGATGTCTTGAACTACTCAGCTGTTAGTGTATACTAAGACAATGACACCCACACAGAGACTTATCTCACCCACTTTTAGTTCTCATGGTTGGTTCCGTTTCGGCCATGGACACCATCTTGGATTCATGAGTGTTTCATTTAAGCGGCATGTCTTCACACTCACATAGGTGACACTTCTATCAAGAGTATCCTACCATACTCCACCTTAAAGGTATAGAAGTCATTAAAAGCATAAGCTTATCCTCACTACATGTGGTAGGACAGCACCAAATCATCCTAGGATTGGGATAGTAGAGATAATTATTTCTCTTGTGCTGTTACACAACTTCTGTAACTTCGTTGTCCCATTGAACCAAGATCTTGGGATCTCCAGTCAACAAGGTTGGGTTTCCGCTACAGTCGTTTTTAGTTATAGATTTTCAATCTCATTCCTCTTGATAAGCAGAATACTTGATCTCGATTTAGCCCCTTCGTTAGGGGATCTGCCAAATTATCCTTAGATTTGACATAATCGATTGCAATCACTCCGTTCGAGATCAACTGCCTAATGGTATTACGTCGACGATGTATATGTCGTGATTTACCATTATACATACTACTCTGTGCCCTTCCAAATTGCCGATTGACTATCACAGTGGATAAGTACGGCGGGCACATGTTTTATTCAGCTCGGAATATCATCCAAGAAATTCCGCAACCATTCAGCTTCTTCAGCTGCTTTATCAAGTGCTATAAACTCGGATTCCATTGTTGATCGAGCTATGCATGTTTGCTTGGTGGATTTCCAAGATACTGCTCCTCCACCGATCGTGAATACATATCCACTAGTGGATTTGGAGTCTTTTGTATCGGAGATCCAATTAGCATCACAATATCCCTCCAAGACTGCGGGATACTTTCCGTAATGTAATCCGTAGTTCATAGTATATTTTAAATATCTAAGAACTCGCATCACTGCTTTCCAATGTGTGTCGTTTGGATTGCTTGTAAAATGACTCAGTTTGTTGACCACATAGGCAATATCCAGACGAGTACAGTTTGTGAGATACATCAAACTGCCAATTATCCGGGAATATTTCAATTGCGATATGGGTTCACCATGGTTTTTCACTAAGTGTTGACTTAGATCCATAGGTGTTTTTATAGTAGAGAGATTGTATGCATTGAATCTTTTCAATATTGACTCTACATAATGGGATTGTGTTAAAACTATCCCATCGGACGTCCTGAGAATTTTAATTCCCAATATGACATCTGCTCGACCCATATCTTTCATGTCGAAACTATTGGTCAACATTTTCTTAGTACACATGATGACATCATGATTACTTCCCATTATGAGCATGTCGTCTATGTATAGACAGACGATTACATAACTCTCAGGTGTGCTTTCGACATAAATGCATTTGTCATATTCATTTATTCTGAATTCGTTTGACAGCATTATTTTGTCAAATTTTTCGTGTCATTGCTTTGGTGCTTGTTTAAGTTCGTACAACGACTTAACAAGTCGACACACCTTTCTCTCAGTTCCAGGAGCTATGAACCCCTCGTGTTGCTCCATGTAGATTTCTTCTTCCAACTCACCATTTAAGAACGCAGCTTAACATCCATTTGGTGTATTTCAAGGTCATACAATGCTGCAATGGCTATCAGCACTCGTATGGACGTAATCCTTGTCACTGGTGAGTAGGTATCGAAGTAATCAATGTTGGTGTAGAAAACACCATATCGAACCTTGTTTTGATATTGGCAAAGGATTCAAAGTTAAGTACTATTTGTGATCTAACGTTGTTCACTGAGTGTGCAGAAAAAAGCCCTAGTGAAGGACTGCTAGGCACCTGGCGAAGGAATGCCAGGATATAAAGCCCTAGTGAAGGACTGCTAGGCAACTAGCGAAGGGCTGCTAGTCACCAAGTCCTAGCGAAGGATTGCTAGGCAACTGGCGAAGGAATGCCAGGACACAAAGCCCTAGTGAAGGACTGCTAGGCACCGGGCGAAGGAATGCCAGGGTAAGAAGCCCTAGCGAAGGACTGCTAGGCGTCAGGCGAAGGACAGCTTGGGATTGAAGCCCTAGCGAAGGAATGCTAGGCACCGGGCGAAGGACAGCTCGGCATCCAAGACCTGCCAAAGGACCGTCAGGAAAAAGTCCAACCAGAGGAACGGTTGGCATCAGGTACACTCTCCCGAGAGGAGTAGGTGAGGACGCGTTCCCCGTCGAGGGAACAGTAAGCGTCGGTTTGACCTAGGGTTCCATTTTGGAGACCCAAAGTCAGAACCAAGACAGCTAAGGCTGTATAAATAAATATTTTATTGTTTCATTGTGTTTTGGACTAACCCTGGATGTAGGACCGAAGGAACGTGTGTCTGCAGCTCAGAGAGCCTCAAAGGAATGAGGCAACAGCTGACCAGGGCGCCCGGAGTGTCCCGGGCGCCCCTATGGTGAACACAAAACACAAGTTACAAAAACAGGCTTCGACAGTACAACTCCCGGGCGCCCCCGTGCTCCCGGGCGCCCCCGCAGCTCCCGGGTGCCCCTGCGCTGCGGGCGCCCCCAGTGACAGCCACTGAAGCAGCTCCCCTCGAAGCCAAGAAGATAGAAGTTTCACCCGGTCAATCCGGGCGCCCTGAGCGCTCCGGGCGCCCCGGTCAAAGCTGATCCCGAAATTGAAGAGATCAGAAGCCACCGAGACATTTCCGGATCAAATGCCATGTGGGGGGCACCCCCGACATCCCGGGCGCCCCAGGCCCTATATAAAGGGCCCTCGACCCCAAGCTTTAACAACAACTTCCAATCAACGCTTCTACGCTCTTCTGCTCTCGCGCTTCGCCTCGGAATCCTTCCAACTCGAGCCGACGACGTCCCGCTGCTTCGAAAAAGTCGATCTACCCCGGACGTCGGTAAAAGAGCGATTTAAGTTTACTGTACTTAATTCTGCAATAATCTTTTGTAAACTATTTGCGCCTTATATTGAATTGCCCAAAGTAAACGGTCAACGACCGTGGGCCTTGGAGTAGGAGTCGACCTAGGCTCTGAACCAAGTAAAATCGACCGTGTCTCTATGTTGTTATTTTTAATTTCCGCTGCGTACTTGCTCTAAATTTTTCGAAAAATGATTTCCGATATTCACCCCCCCTCTATCGGTTTTCTCGATCCAACAAGTGGTATCAGAGCGGGGAAGCTCAAATTTGGTGCAACCACCAATTTGAGAGTTTTTCGGATTTATGAAATTTTTTATTTTATTTCTTTTCTTTTGTTAATCAACACCACTCGATCAGTCTCGTTTTTAATTTTCAAATAAATAATATCTGTAGGTGTATTTAAAACACCACGCCTTTTTCAATTTTGAATTCTCATTTTTTCACTATAAGTCAAAATTGATAAAACGAACAATTTTTGAAAATTTGTCATAAATTTATTATTATTATAATTTTAATATTTTCCTCGAAATTCGTGCTACCTTAATTCGAGCAAATTTTTTTTAACATTAAATTTCTAATTTTTCATCATTAATCAGAATTGACAAAATTAATATTTTCAAAAATTTGTCATAAATTATTTTTATTATTTTATTATTATTCCGCCTCGAAATTCATGCAACATTTATTTTGAGCTATTTTCCCCTTCTCCCGCACTACTAATCCAAGACTAAGTCTTGGTATATCTTTGTTACTTCTTTTCTATACGAGGTTAAACTAAATAGCCAATCAAGAATGGAACAGTGCCCGTCCACCGCTATTCTCCGGCGAGAACTTCAATTCCTGGAGAAGTCTAATGGAGTTCCATCTGAAGGCCCATATGGACATATGGATGATCATTCAAACAGGGTTCTCCCTCCCCACATAAGATGGAGCATCGATCACCTGGGATAAATTGGACGAACCAACTCTGAGGAAGATCGAGACTGATGCCAGGGCAACAACAATCTTACAATGCGGCCTGACCAAAGAAGAACTGAAGCGGGTCGGATTCTTCAACTGTGCCAAAGAGATGTGGGAAAAGCTAATCAATCTACACGAAGAGAGCTCCGATGTTGAGATCTTAGAAGCTCAAGAACAAGTAGCTGAGATTGACTTAACACCCAACGTCAAAATCGAACCAGAGTCAAACGACGAGTTTACTGTGACAAAAATGGTAACCAATTTTGAATTTTTTTCAGAATTACAATTAAATAACCAGACTGATACTATAATGGTCGAGGAAGGTATAAGTTCAAATGCAGGAAAAACTCCAAAGAAGAAGCTTCAACCTGTACCTGAGTCTGACTCAGACTCGGAATCAGAAGACAGTAAAAAAGATCGACTCAAACTGGTCCGATTAACTCGTGATCATTACAAGAGTATTGGACAAACGATCGGGAAAGGTAAGTTTTCAATATTTGAAAATCTAATACTTATCTCAAATAACATGATTGATTCAAATAAATTAGTTAAGGTTAATATATTAGAAAACTTAATTTATAACCATGCTGATTTCAAGAAAACAGAGTTTTATTTCGATTATGATGTAACGTAGATCATTTTTTGTCTCGTTTGCTTTAATTGTGTGTTGCATTTTATTTTATTTTATGTTGCTTAGAATTAGGACTGGTTAGTTTAAGGACTGAACCAACTTAACTGAAATTTGACAACATAGTATTGGGTGGCGGTGAGATGATAGTACGTTAGGGAAACCAATTCTAATAAGGTCAAGTATTCTTTACTTGGTCTCTTTAGACTGGTGAAACTAGCCGAAGCTACCGATCCAAGACTCAAACTAGTTAGACCAGAAGTTACCAAAAAGTAATTTTGAAGATGAAATTTCACTAAAAGGCTTTGTCTAGGAAAGAGTTGATGATCCAATAAGGCTACGGCCAAAGAAGACCTTGTGCCTCGCCAAGACCTGGAAGCCAATTTTTGAAATTCAAATTCAATTTACTCTTTGTTAAATTCGAATCTAACACAAATTTTCAGTTAATTTTAGATTCAAATATCTCTTTTCAAAACAAATTTAAATTGGGTTTAAAAATTAATTTAACTTTTCAAAATTAATCATGGCCTTTTCAAAATAAATCCTTCTATTAAAATATGCATCTCACAAAACAGTTAAGGATATCCTATTTTGTCACTTAGAAATGGGTGAGATGCTTAGGACCTAAAAGTTGAGTTCAACCCAACCAACTAAATCAAATTAATCAAATCTTAATTAAACCAATTAAATTCAATCAAATCTTAATTAAACCAATTAAATTTAATCAAATCTTAATTAAACCAATTAAATTTAATCAAATCTTAATTAATTCAATTAAATTCAATTAAATCTTAATTAAACCAATTAAATTCAATCAAATCTTAATTAAACCATTTATATTCAATTAAATCTTAATTAAACAAATTAAATTCAATTAAATATTAATTAAATCAATTAAATTAAATTAAATTAAATTCAATCAAATTCAAATTTAAAATTAAAATTTAATTCAACTGAACAAACTTAACCCTCTAAATTTTCACAAAAATCAAATTTAACTTTTTAACTAAGAGTCAATGTTTCAAATCATTGTAATTAAAATCAAGTCTCTTTTGTTCACTAACCCGAAATTTATTTCATAACATTTATTTCTTTCCTTTATCATTATACAAACATTTTTTTTTGAAAATTAGTTTATTCTTGTATGACAAAAAGTCACCTTGGGGATTACTTAGGATATTTCATTTTGTCTATAGTCTGGGCTTAGATATTTATTTTTTTTACTTTAAAAAAAACTTCTATTTTTTGAAATCATTCCCCCTTCTCAGTTCTCTATATTCACTTTTTTAAATGGGAGAATGAAATTATGTTTTCAAATAATCACTATATTTTTCGTAAATTGTGCTTTACAAAAACCATTATCATTTCAAAATGTTTTTCGAAAACGGGGTTTATGCCTTAAAATTATCTTCATTTCAATTTGAATTTTCTAAAATTATATTACCATGCTAGTATTCAAAACTATTCTTTTGATTTTAGTAAACCCTAAAGACACAAAGGAAGGTCTACTTAATGATCTGCAAGGACTCCGAGGATGTGTCAAATTTAGGGGGAGTCTAAATCAAAAGAAATTATTTCTAACAAGTTTGAAGTTATTAGATAATTCTTATAATCAAACCCTAAAACTCAGAGGAAGATCGCTTGTAGTCAACAAGCTTCCTAGGACTGGGTCAAGTTTAGGGGGAGATCAAATTAAAAGAATTATTGAACATTTTCAAAACTATATGTTTTCATGCACTGCAAGTTTAAAATCCGTTTGAAAACTTAAATAATTTTTTTTTAAAATACTATTATTTTATTTTTCAAAATTCTTGTGGCTTATAATATTTACTTGGGTTGAAAAATTTCTAGGACGCTTAGGAAAATGTCCTTGTAGTTAACAAGGTTTCCTGGGATTGTGTCAGACTGGAAAAGATAAGTCAAGTAATTTTCTTTAATATTTTAAAAAGTACTTATGTTTTTCAAATTCATAATATCCTTCAAAATACTTATATCTTTCAAATAGCTCAATAAAGTACTTGCATTTGTGTGCATTTTTCAAAATATTCAGAACAAGTAAACTTATTGCTTATCATATACACTTGACTCAAATTATGATTTTGAGCATAAATTTTTCAGTCTTTCAAAATTTTATTACTTTAAAATTATCATAACTCTTGACATTTTTTCACTCAAATTTTTTTTTCAAAGACTCACAAGCTCTGATACACAAATTTTAAATTTCTTTCAAAATATATTTTTCAAAAATTTCTTTATTGATATATGACCAAGGGGGAGAGTAGAAAAAGTGAAATTAAATTATATCTTAAACTTTTCCCCCTTTTCAAAGAAAGTTTTTCTTAGAATCGTCTAAAACATAAGGAGAAGAATCTCACATTAAGGAGGAGAGAAAGGAATGAGAGAAATTTTTTTTAATTCTTTTTCAAAAAGTGCTTCAAAAGTTTCTAAGAATTTCTAAGTGTTTCAAATTTTTGTTAAATGTATGTCTTCTCCTAAGTAAATTTTTTTTGTAAACAAAATTTGTCTAAGCAAAAACTTGTTGAAAAATTTTGCCAAATATTTCCCAGTAAAGTTTTTTTTTGTGAAAAACTTGTCTAGAAACTTTTTAAAGATCTTGTTTTCCAAAATGCACAAAGTGTTTCCAAACAAATATTTCTAAGTGTGCAAAAATTTTTTTGGTAAACAAATTGTTTTTGGTAAATTTGCCTTCAAAATTTTGCCTAAGTTTTGCAAAGCCTTGTAAGTAATAGTTGTTTGACAAAATGTAGGTTTGCAAAACTTTTTAAATTTTTACCTTGTTCACCCATGGTTGATTTTGATATATGTCAAAGGGAGAGGAAAGGTCAAAGTTAAGTATTTTATAACACAAGTATTCAGGGTTTAGGGGGAGTATGAGAATTAAAGGAATTTTTTTTCAAAATCTTACCTTATGTTATTAACTGTTATAAAGTTTTTTACTTAACGTTGAATTGTGTAAAATTGCTATACTTCATTTTTTACCTTATGTTCTTAACTGTTGTAATTTTAACTTAACTTTGAATTGGGTTGCCATAAATCAAAAAGGGGGAGATTGTTGGTGCAGAAAGCACCATATCGAACCTTGTTTTGATATTGGCAAAGGATTCAAAGTTAAGTACTATTTGTGATCTAACGTTGATCACTGAGTGTGCTGAAAAAAGCCCTAGCGAAGGACTGCTAGGCACCTGGCGAAGGAATGCCAGGATACAAAGCCCTAGCGAAGGACTGCTAGGCAACTAGCGAAGGGCTACTAGTCACCAAGTCCTAGCGAAGGATTGCTAGTCAACTGGTGAAGGAATGCCATGACACAATGTTGGTGCAAGTTGCATCAATGATGTTCCTCTTTAAGTGTTTTAATGTTTGACAATTCGCTTAAGTCAGTGATATATTGAATAGACGAAGGGGAGCAAAAGAGAAGTAACCTTAGCTGAAGAAAAGTCCTAGTTAAACTAGGCATCAAAACCCTAAGTCCCGGCGAAGGGCTGCTATGTATCAAAACCCCAAGTCCTAGCGAAGGGCTGCTAGGCACCTAGCGAAGGGTTGCTAGGTATCGAAACCTCAAGACCTAGCGAAGGGCTGCTAGGCACCTAGCGAAGGGCTGCTAGGTATCGTAACCTTAAGACCTAGCGAAGAGCTGCTAGGCACCTAGCGAAGGGCTGCTAGGTATCGTAACCCTAAGACCTAGCGAAGGGCTGCTAGGCACCTAGTGAAGGACTACTAGGCATAGAAGACCTAGCGAAGGGCTGCTAGGCACCTAGCGAAGAGCTGCTAGGCATAGAAGACCTAGCAAAGGATTGCTAGGCACCAGGCGAAGGACTGCTTGGTAACAAAGACCTAGCGAAGGGCTGCTAGGAACCTGGTGAAGGACTGCTAGGAAATGAAGACTTAGTCCGAGGGACTAAGCAACTTAGCTTAGCGATGACTAAGGACAAGAGTAGAGACGGGTCAGGGTTTGGGCGTCTCGAGATCCGGAGTAATCGGAAGCTAAGTAAAAGTCCACCCGAAGGGCTGGGTGGCAACCGTCTCCTGAAAGGAGTAGGTGAAGGGCGAGTTCTCGGGGATGGGAACTTGTGCCGGTTCAACCTAGGGTTTCGTGCAAATTCGAAGTCCGAACCAAGTCCTTAAGGCTAACATTATATGTATCTATGCTTTGTGTTTATGTATCTTGCAGGTATCAAGAACCGAAGATAAAGCAGGTAAAAAAAACATGGTTGGCAGGCTTAAGGGGGGCGCCCCCAGCAAGGGGGGCGCCCCCAGCAAGGGGGGTGCCTCCGGTAAAGGTTAAATAGGCAGTTTCGTGATGCAGTCAAAACAGGTGTAAACCGGGGCGCCCGGAGCGTCCGGGGTGCCCAGATTAGTAGCTGTTTTGCTGTTTCGAAGCCAGAACACAGGATAAGCCCTCACGGGGGCGCCCGGGACATCCGGGGCGCCCTGGTCAAAGGTCTTATCACCTGCAACGAAGTAGGCGCAAGGATAAGAGTTGACCGAGTCTTCCGGGGCGCCCCCAGCGTCCGGGGCGCCCCCAGGAGGCCTTTATAAGGGGCCTCGACCCCTCAGCTTGAGACACGACTTCCAAGAGCGATCCTAAGCTTTCTAACCGACGACAACATGCTAGAAACGAGGCCCTACGACCGGGAGGCTCCAGGAGGAGGTGCGAGGCACTTCGGAGGTCCAGATCGGCCGAGATTCAACCTTTATCTCGTTGGTTTGCTTTTTAATTACTGTATTCAAATTTCTATATTATTGCTTGTAATACTGCACTGTAAGTCGGGTTTCTCCGCCTCCGGAAAGTCCGGAAAGGAGACCAATAGTGGACGGGCGTTCCCGTGCATAGGCCTTGGATGTACTAACCCTGGGGGGTCGGGAACCAAGTAAAATCCGCTTTGTACCTGTGTTCGTTTTGTTTTTATTTTCCGCTGCACTAACGATCTGAATAGTTTTACGAACAAAGATTTCCGAAAGATTTCGAACGGTCGATATTCACCCCCCCCTCTATCGACGGCACCGGTCCTACACACAAAGCCCTAGCGTAGGACTGCTAGGCACCGGGCGAAGGAATGCCAGGGTAAGAAGCCCTAGCGAAGGACTGCTAGGCGCCAGGCGAAGGACAGCTTGGGACTGAAGCCCTAGCGAAGGAATGCTAGGCACCGGGCGAAGGACAGCTCGGCATCCAAGACCTGGCAAAGGACCGTCAGGCAAAAGTCTAACCAGAGGAACGGTTGGCATCAGGTGCACTCTCCCGAGAGGAGTAGGTGAGGACGCGTTCCCCGTCGAGGGAACAGTAGGCGTCGGTTCGACCTAGGGTTCCATTTTGGAGACCCAAAGTCAGAACCAAGACAGCTAAGGCTGTATAAATAAATATTTTATTGTTTCATTGTGTTTTGGACTAACCCTGGATGCAGGACCGAAGGAATGTGTGTCTGCAGCTCAGAGAGCCTCAAAGGAATGAGGAACAGCTGACCAGGGTGCCCGAAGGGTCCCGGGCGCCCCCATGGTGAACACAAAACACAAGTTACAAAAACAGGCTTCGACAGTACAACTCCCGGGCGCCCCCGTGCTCCCAGGCGCCCCCGCTGCTCCCAGGCGCCCCCTGCGCTGCGGGCGCCCCCAGTGACAGCCACCGAAGCAGCTCCCCTCGAAGCCAAGAAGTTAGAAGTTTGACCCGGTCAATCCGGGCGCCCCGGTCAAAGCTGATCCCGAAATTGTAGAGATCAGAAGCGACCGAGACATTTCCGGATCAAATGCCACGTGGGGGGAGCCCCCGACATCCCGGGCGCCCCCAGGCCCTATATAAAGGGCCCTCGACCCCAAGCTTTAACAACAACTTCCAATCAACGCTTCTACGCTCTTCTACTCTCGCGCTTCGCCTCGGAATCCTTCCAACTCGAGCCGACAACGTCCCGCTGCTCCGAAAAAGTCAATCTACCCCGGACGTCGATAAAAGAGCGATTTAAGTTTACTGTACTTAATTCTGTAATAATCTTTTATAAACTATTTGCGCCTTATATAGAATTGCCCAAAGTAAACGGTCAACGACCGTGGACCTTGGAGTAGGAGTCGACCTAGGCTCCGAAGCAAGTAAAATTGACCGTGTCTCTGTGTTGTTATTTTTAATTTCCACTGCGTACTTGCTCGAAATTTTCCGAAAAATGATTTTTGATATTCACCCCCCCCCCTCTATCGGTTTTCTCGATCCAACAATCAAGGCCTTCCTGTTGCTTGTACCCTTTAGCTACAAGTCTGGCCTTATACTTGTCAATCGATCCATCAGCCTTATACTTGCGTTTTAGTATCCACTTACAACCTAATGGTTTAGTACCAGAAGGAAGGTCTACTAATTCCCAAGTATGATTATTCATGATGGACTCGATTTTACTATTGATAGCTTCTTTCCACAATGGGCCGTCGGGACCAGAGAGAGTTTCGCTTAGTGTTCTTGGGTCCATTTCTGACATGACGTCATGAAATCCGGCCCGAACGATTTCTCAACTCTAGCCCGTTTGCTCCGACGTGGCTCTTTGCGTTGATTGTCAATAGCCCTTTTATGACAACAAAGTTCTGGAATATTATCTTTGTTAGAACTTCCGTTATCATTATTTTGAACGTTTTCCTTCTTATTTGGAAATACGTCTTCAAAAATATTGCATTCCGAGATTCTATGGTTGTACCCACGTGAATATCAGGAATGTCTGACTTATGAACTATGAAGCGATATGCACTGTTTTGGGTAAATCCGACAAATATTGCATCGAACGTTTTAGGTCCGATCTTAACTTGCTTTGGCTTAGGTACTTCGACCTTTGCTAAGCACCCCCACACTTTCAAGTATTTGTACGATGGCTCGCGGCCTTTCCATAGTTCATATGGTGTTTTATCATTTTTCTTGTGAGGGATTTTGTTGAGAATGTGGTTTGCTGATAATATGGCTTCCCCCCATAAATTCTGGGGTAAGCCTGAATTTATCAACAAGACATTCATCATTTCCTTTAATGTCCGATTTTTACGTTCGACAACACCATTCGATTGAGGTGAGTAAGGTGTCATTGTCTGATGGATAATTCCAGATTCTGAACAGAATTCATCAAACAGTGCACCATATTCTCCACCTCTATCGCTACGAATTATTTTAATTCGTTTTTCAAGTTGATTTTCAACTTTCGTTTTATAGGTTCTGAAAGCTTCCAGGGCTTCGTCTTTACTTCTTAAAAGAAAGACATAACAGAACCTCGTGCAGTCATTGATAAAAGTAATGAAGTACTTTTTACCTCCTCTAGTTTGCACGAATTTCAAGTCACATAGATCACTATGTATTAATTCTAGAGGAGTCGTTGACCTTTCCACCGAATGAAAAGGTAGTCTCGTCATTTTCGCTTCTACGCACACTTCGCATTTGTGTGTTTCGTCAACATCGATGTTCGGTAATAAATTTAGTTTGACGAGACGTTTCAGAGTATTATTATTGACATGCCCAAGCCGATCATGCCATAAATTAAAACACTCGACAACATAGCTGGAAGCTTTTAATTTATTACAATCAAAATTACGGTGTACAGTCATTACAACCATCTTGAACAAATTTTGTTCTAAATACCCTTTTCCTACGAAGACACCGTTCTTCGTAAGCACAAAGTTGTTGAATTAGAACACTAGTTTGAATTCGGCTTTAACAAATGCCGATCCTGAAACTAAGTTCTTCCTGATGTCGGGAACATAGAGCACATCAATGAGAGTTAGCTCCTTCCCATACGTCATTTTTAGAACAACTGTCCCGAGTCCAACAATTGAGGACGTCGTGGAATTGCCCATATAGAGCTTTCTTCCACTTATCGGGGTGTACTTGGAGAACATCGCCTTGTCCGAACAGACGTGGCGGATTGCTCCAGTATCGATCCACCACTGCTTCGGGTTGTCCACCAAATTGGCTTCGAACACGACCGCAGTGAGATCCAGAGTGATGAGATCTATGTCAACGGAGGTTGCGACATGGTTCGCAACATTCTTCTGGCTCTTGGTTGTCTTCTTCGGGCATCTGCAGTCTTTGGACATGTGTCCTAACTTTCCACAATTGTAGCACGTGCCCTTGAACTTTTTGCCTTGAGCCTTCTGGTTCGGTTGCTTCGACTTCTTCGCTTTTGGTTCCGTCAGGTTGGACATCTCGTCAACTGTCCGCTTTGTTCCTCTAGAGTCGGATAATTTTCGATTATCCTCCTCTATTCGCATCCGCAGGATGAGGTCTTTAAGTCCCATCTCCTTCTGCTTGTGCTTTAGGTAATTTTTGAAATCCTTCCATGACAGAGGGAGTTTCTCGATTACCGCAGCAACTTTGAATGACTCATTCAGTGTCATTCCTTCGGCGTCCAAATTATGCATTATCAGTTGCATGTCTTGGACCTGAGACGTGACGCTCTTGGAATCCACCATTTTGAAATCCAAAAACCGCCCGACGATGAATTTCTTCAGTCCGGCGTTTTCGGTTTTGTATTTCTTCTCCAGCGATTCCCACAGTGACTTAGCCGTCTGCATTATGCAATATACGTTATATAGCGCATTGTCTAGCGCATTAAGAATGTAATTGCGGCACAGGAAGTCTCTGTGTGACCACGCATCGCGAGCAGCCTGGCTCCCGGAATTATTTTCCGTAGCGGCTGGCGAGTCTTCACGCAAGAACCGTACAAGGTTCAGCGTGGTTAGGTAGAACATCTTTTGCTGCCATCTTTTGAAGTCAGCTCCGCTGAATTTCTCCGGCTTCTCGACGTGAGGGACGGCGGTGGGTATATCATTGATTTTGAATTTGGCTCTGTTCGACATCTCGGCGTGAGGGACGACGGCGGTTGGTACATCGTTGACTCTGGCCATATCAGTTTGCCGAATAACTTTATTGTAGAGCAAATTCTCTCAACTTGGTGTGGTGGTGTAGTTGGTTACCACCTTAAATTAACATACAAGAGGTCTCTAATTCGATTCCTCTTGACGTCAATTATTTATAATAATTGCACCAATATCGTTTTACGATGTTAGAAATTTATCCTTCAATAATTCTGAATATATCTCCTCGGTATTTGACTTAGTCGATTCACGACCATCGGAACTTCCGGAAGGTTGCTTTCGAAGGAAGCAAACTGATTGGTATTTCACGTCGAGGCTAGTGTTGGACACTATCTCCGTAAAACGATATTGCTTCGCTACTGGTGCTCACGGATAGTAGCAATTCGTTTTCAAGATAACGACGTCGTCTCGGAATAGTAGCACTTCAAATTTCGAGACCGGCGAACCTTCCGTAGACTTCTCTGACTCTCGATGTAGAAGAGGGAGGAGTGCAAATGCTTATAGATTGCAATGCTTGAATGAATGAAATGATCTAGTGGATGGATCTATTTATATTGAGTGAAGAGGTAAGTACTCTTTGGTTCGGACAGATCTGGACCGTTCATAACGAAAGGGTATAACCCTTTAAATGTTATTTAATCTCGTCCCTTGATCTAAAGAGTTATAACTCTTCAGATCCATCTTGATCTCGACCGTCAGATTAGAACATTTAATTCGACGCCTCAGATCCATTCTCCCTCTTCACATTCAGATATTTGATTCGACACTCCAGATCGCACCATCTTACGATCTGTCCAGATCTTTGATCCGACGACCACCATTGAACGTATCTTGAACAATTAATTTCTTATTCACCCTTAATCGATTTTGAGCAAATAAATAGTCTAGATTTATCTACGCGAAACGTAGATTTCGATTTTGAAGTCAAACTTGACTTTCAACGATCGATGGAATCAAAATCGTATCCAACAGTTCCAATCGCCGACCTTAGAAGCATTGCTGGCCGTCCATCATACGGGCGAAATCGTTGAAGCAGACAAAGCCGTCTCCGTCGGTGTCGACGCCGTGGATCAACCGGCGGCAGTCCTCCAACGAGGAGGCCTCGTCCCCCAGCGTGGCGAGCACGCTCCTCAGCTCCTCCGCGGAGATCTTCCCGTCGCCGTCAAACACCGCGAAGGCATCGCGCAGCTCGCCCTCTGCCTCCGGCGGCGGTTCCGCCAGCAGCGCCGCGAGTTCTGCCTCGGTGAGGTCGACGCTGGAGGCGGTCTCAACGGGGCCCAGGCGGCGTAGTGCAGCCTCGAGCTCGCTGGCGGAGAAGGAGGGGAGAAGGGCGGAGCGGAAGAGAGAGGAGCAGGTAGAGGAGGAGTTCTTGTTCCTTTCTTTGAATGGGAGGCCAAGAAAGATGGCACACTTAGCTTCATGGTGGAAACGTTCGTTGCCTTCTCTGCCCTTTTCTTCCTCTTCCTCGTCTCCGCCATGGATTCGTCGGAGCTTAAAAAGGAGGGAAGAGCGGGGTGGGAAGCGAGGTTCCGCGAAACTTCCCTTCGAAGATTTTCTTTTACCAGCAGATCGCATCCAATGCTCCCACTAAGGCTGCGTTTGGTAGGGTGTAATCCACCCTGTAATGTAATCGAGATTACATTACAAGTTGGATTCCTTTGTTTGGAATCACTTTAAGATTGTAATGTAATGTAATCTCGATTACAAAAGAGGTTGATGATTTGTAATCTGAATTACAAACCAAAATCTCCGTAATCTGGATTACATTACAGCTTGTAAAGTCGTCGGTCGAGGGGCGACAGTCGTCGGTCGGGGGGCGACAGTCGTCGGTCGGGGGGCGACAGTCGTCGGTCGGGCGGTGACAGTCGTTGGTCGCCGCCGGCCGGTTGTCGGCGACCACCGCCGCCAGCCGCCGGCGACCACCGCCGTCGGCCGTCGGCGACCACCGCCGCCGGCGACCACCGCCGTCGGCCGCCGACGACCACCGCTGTCGGCCGCCGACGACCACCGCCGCCGGCGACTACCGCCGGCCGCCGGCGACCACCGTCGGCGTGGTCGCCAGCCGCCGGCGATCACCGCCGGCCTGGTCGCCGGCCGCCGGCCGCCGGCGACCACCGCCGCCAGTCGACCGTTGGCCGCCGGCGATCGCCGCCGCCGGCCGCCGACCGCTAGCGACCGCCATCGTCGCCGGCCGGTCAATGGTCACCGGTCGTCCGGCGACGATCGTCGGTCGTCAATCTTGATTACATTACAGGATGGATTGCCCCTCACCAAACAAAAGAATCCAACTTGTAATGGTTATCAAAGATTACATACAACTCATTACCAAACATAACAATGTAATCTCATTACCAAACATAACAATGTAATCAAGATTACATTACATTACATTACAAACTTTATTATATTACAGACCGGATTATATTACCCCCACCAAACGTAGCCTAAGTCTTTTAAAATAAAAGTAGGATAAAATTCTGTTTTAATAATACTATTTCGATGTTTTTATTAACATTTTAATGAATTTATTTAAATAAGAATAATCTTACATACCTCATAATAAAATATATAAATTTAAAGTGGCAAAATATCAGCTCTAAAATAAAAAAAAACTATTCTTTAATTAAAAGATAAAATAATTTTATTAAATTTTATTTAACTTAAAAAATACTTTAATCTTAAGCCAAATCACAGCACTTAAAAATGGTGAAATTCTCAAGAGGAAGATCTAAATTTGAGATTTTTCAATGGGCGTAATTATTTTTCATTTTATTTTGTGTCCATCAACCATTATGGTATTGTTATTTAAATGTAAGATCACACTGGTATTGTTTTTCTTATTGACAATGATATACAACGAAAATTTTTAGTAAAAAATCTAATAAAAATGATATGGTATTTTTTGTATACATATTTGATTGTCACTTGGACTCTAACGGTGACCCCCGGCTACCGCTCCGAACTAAATTATATCCTGAGAGGCACGGTGAATTCGTCAAAGATTGTTATAATTGGAGTGTCACATCATTCTCGTTACATATCATTTTTTTAACGTAATTATTAATTATCATTAGAAAAATCCTATGCTTAAGAAAAAACTCAAGAAAAATCTCAAGAAAAGACATGACATCTCAATTGTAGCGATCCCTGATAGGTTCATCGTGCCTTTAGGGTATAGTTTGATTTGGGCGGCAGCCATAGGTCGTCGACGATGTCCAGACGACCGTGTGCATGTTGATTATCACATTATTTTTTGAGATTTTTCTTAAATTTTTTCTTTGAGCGTACTAAAGCTCTTATCGTTATGGTACAACTGAGTTAGTTATCATAAAATAGACTTAAAGAATTAAGTAACAGTCAAATTTTGATAAAGACTTAGGAATTACTTTTTCATGTGATAGCTGATAGCTAATTTTAATTTCCTGATTTACTCCTTCCTAATGAAAGGATGTTTTGATTTTCTAATTTATTCTTCCTAATGAAATGAAATGGGATAATCATGGGGGTTGATAAGATAATAAATTTCACCTTTGTACAAAATTTAAATACAGTGATTGATAATAAAAATAAAGAAAAATGCTATGCTCATGAAAAAAAATTTAAAAAAATCTTAAGAAATAATATGACATCATAATTATAATAATCCCTGATGAATTTATCGTATCCAGTATCAGCTTTAGGGGGAGGACAACCTAGGCAATTGCCTAAGGCCTCCTCCTCTTTTAGGGCCTCATGTTTTTTATTTCAACTATTATATTTAATAATAAATCAATTTTTTTTTAAATTTATAATGGCTTTAACCGGTCTTACTGGAGAGTCCAGAATACCAAACAATATATATATATATATATATATATATATATATATATATATATATATATATATATATATATATATATATATATATATATATATATATATATATATTCTAAAATCTGTTTTTTTTTCTATTTTAGCACCCAATCTGCCAAATCGTCTATCAAACGAAGCCCTAGTGTTACCCCACGATCGACGATTCTCTTCTCTTCTTCAGCTCTTCGGCTTCCTCGCTAACGCCAAGCCCTCCGGCCCTTCCTCGTCGCTATTCTACAGTTCTACAAGTCGGGAATCGTTTCTTCGATTGTGCCCTGCTGTTCCCTGCCCTCGTCGTGACTTCTACAATTCTGCGAGCCAGCAATCATCTCTCCGGTTGTGCTCTATCTTGTCGTGGCCCTCCCTCTAATAATTTCCCCTGTTGCGCCCTACCCTCCCTCATCACAACGATTCCGACGAAGTTCCCTTACCGATAAATGATCTTGCTTTTAATATTTTTGTTAATCATGTTTTGTTTCTGAACAAGCAATTGTCATGGCTAATGCTAGAGCTTGAAAATTAACCAAATTTATTCACATTTATATTGTTCATCATATTTACAACTTCTTAAAAAAAATAGCAATTGAAAGAATTGATTTAACAACTCTTTCACAATCCATTCATAGTGTGAGTCTAATTTATTTTAATTTGTACAAGTCCATATGCCCTTGTCAATTTAGTTTAGAACATTGATTAAATGCAATTATTATTATTATTTTATCTTGGGGTAACATTATCATTGTCATCCTTATCAACAAAGGCATCTACTTTATTTTTATCTATAACATTCACTACACTATGTTGCAACACTATGTTACTCAATCACTGATCTATCTATAACATTCATTACCCTGATCAAATTTTGATTGAGAATATAGTTTTGAATGATGTGATTCAAGTAGTTAAAAATGATATTGAAAATTTGAATGAAAATATAGATATGAGTTGTGAAGAATTAGATGATTTGTTTGATCTAGGAAATGCGGAGAATAATATATGATCCCGGCCTTGCCTACGGGCAGGGGCATAGGCCGGGCCCGTCGGCCAGCCTGGCGCCATGAAGGCCTGGTAGACAGGTCAACCACCCTATTAGCAGATAGGGTCCCGCATCTGGAGAACCTTCCATAGGGAAGAAGGAGGAGGCGGGTCCAGCAAGTCACCCGAAAAGGTGGCTGGGTCACCCCTCAGCCAGCAGACCCTGTCAAAGGCCCAGTCGCTCACACTAGCTCACCTCGACCCAGAGTAGAGGTTAGCCCCTTCGGCAAGGCCAAGTCTCGTGCTAACCCCCGACCTAGGGAGTACCCCGCGCTCCCTTCACTCTCCCTGCCAGTCAGGCGCGTGGCGACCCACGTCCCCTAGTCTTTACCCGACTCGGTCCCCGACACGCGGACCTGCTAGTCGGCACTCGGGGTACGGACTGTCCAGCCCACATACCCCCTCACATCCTTACTTCCGGGGTACGGCCCTGTCGACGGAGTTCTTCATGCCTCACTTGCCTCTGACATTTCCACGCGGTCATCCCGCGCATCCAGTACTCTCGTACTGCGCACTCAGTATTCACGTACTGCCAAAGCACCCCGCGCCGTGTTGCGCCCTTCCTCCGTGCTCCATGCGGGCTGACAGTCATCATACCCCGGTCCCGTCTGAGCGGACAAGGGTTGTCAGCTCCCCCCGGTTACAAAAGCTCGGCACTCCTCCTACCGCAGGTACGCGCGCGCGAGTTATCGCCTCCCTTGCCTCATTCTCATCCAGTTTCTGCTCCTCTGTACTCGGGACTGACTTGACCGTCGGAGTGCTTGACCGGGGATTTCTCCGGCGGGTTTGCTGACGGTCTCTGTTTTGCAGGAGCGGAGCGAAGCGCGTCCGACGAGCGGCCACCTCATCGGCTCGTGGCTCCCGGGAGGCCCGTCCGGCCCGTTGGGCTGCCACCCCACTTCGCGACAGGATCAAATTTGGCGCTAGAAGGAGGGTCACCAGCAGCCTGATCGGAAGTGGTAATGGGAGATCCACATGGGTTTAGGCGGTCAGCGTTCCCGGAGAAGGCGAGCCTGGCTCCGTCCGTGCTCAGGAAAGTCATTAATGCACCAGAGGCCTTATGACGGATCACTCTGGGGCAATACTGGATCAGATTCTCTTGTTTCCTTAGCAAGGCGGACAAAGGGGAATATGGGCGATACCATTTCTGCGCATTTGATGTGCGGCCTTCTGGATATCCTTCATATATTCTATGCATCTCTGTGGTCCGGCCTTCTGGAAATAACTCACCCGGGCACCGTGTATTTGGAAATCTGAATATATCTTATCTGCACTCGCCGCGTGTCTGAAAATTGGGTCTTCTGGATATACCTCGCTTCTTGAGTACGCCCTTCCGGTGTGGTTTTCTGAAAAACAGCCGTTGCTGCATTACCCTCGGCGAGGCTCTCAGGCGGCGCGTGGCGGCCCACTCTCCCTGGGATGCCCTCAACCGGGAAGCCTCGGCGAGACTCTCAGGCGGCGCGTGGCGGCCCACGCTCCCTGGGATGCCCTCAACCGGGAAGCCTCGGCGAGGCTCTCAGGCGGCGCATGGCGGCCCACGCTCCCTGGGATGCCCTCGACCGGGAAGCCTCGGCGAGGCTCTCAGGCGGCGCGTGACAGCCCACGCTCCCTGGGATGCCATCGATCGGGAAGCCTTGGCGAGGCTCTCAAGCGGCGCGTGGCGACCCACGCTCCCTGGGATGCCCTCGACCGGGAAGCCTCGGCGAGGCTCTCAGGCGGCGCGTGGCGGCACACGCTCCCTGGGATGCCCTCGATCGGGAAGCCTCGGCGAAGCTCTCATGCGGCGCGTGGCGGCCCATGCTCCCTGGGATGCCCTCGACCGGGAAGCCTCGGCGTGGCTCTCAGGCGGCGCGTGGCGGCCCACGCTCCATGGGATGCCCTCAACCGGGAAGCCACGGTGAGACTCTCAGGCGACGCGTGGCGGCCCATGCTGTTGGTGCAAGTTGCATCAATGATGTTCTCCTTTATGTGTTTTAATGTTTGACAATGTACTTAAGTCAGTAATATGTTGAACAGACAAAGGGGAGCTAAGGAGAAGTAACCTAAGCCTGAGAAAAGTCCTAGTTAAGCTAGGCATGGAAACCCTAAGACCTAGCGAAGGGCCGCTAGGCTCTGGCGAAGGGCTGCCAGAAAGAAAAGACCTAGCAAAGGGCTGCTAGGCACCTGACGAAGGGATGTCAGGGGAACAAGTCCTAGCAACGGGCTGCTAGGCACCTAGCGAAGGGATGCTAGGTATCATAACCAAAAGACCTAGCGAAGGGCTGCTAGGCACCTAGTGAAGGGCTGCTAGGTATCGTAACCCTAAGACCTAGCGAAGGGCTGCTAGGCACCTAGTGAAGGACTACTAGGCATAGAAGACCTAGCGAAGGGCTGCTAGGCACCTGGCGAAGGGCTGCTGGGGAATAAAGTCTTGGTCCAAGGGACTGAGCAACTTAGCTGAGCGATGACTAAGGACAGGAGTAGAGACGGGTCAGGGTTTGGGCGTCTCGAGGTCCGGGAGTATCGGAAGCTAAGTAAAAGTCCACCTGAAAGACTGGGTGGCAACCGTCTCCTGAAAGGAGTAGGTGAAGGGCGTGTTCCCGGGGGTGGGAACTCGTGCCGGTTCGACCTAGGGTTTTGTGCAAATCCAAAGTCAGAACCATGTCCTTAGGCTTCATTTTTCATGCATGTATGCTTTGTGTTTGTGTATCTTGCAGGTAACAAGAACCGGAGACAAAGCAAGCCTTGCAGTGTTAATTCAGGGTGCTGCCCCTGTGTTGGGGGCGCCCCCAGCAAGGGGGGCGCCCCCCAGTCAGTGCTAAACAGGGAGCTAAGAGAGCAGCTTCGTGATGCAGTCAAAAGGAGTCAACCGAGGCGCCCGGAACATCCGGGGCGCCCGGGTCAACCCTGTTTGTGCTGTTTCGCGTTCTAAATGAAGATAAGCGCTCAGAAGGGCGCCCGGGATGTTCGGGGCGCCCTGGTCAACAGTCTTATCTCCCGCGGCGAGGTAGGCGCAAGGATAAGTGTTGACCGAGTCTTCCGGGGCGCCCCCGTCGACCAGGGCGCCCCCAGGAGGGCTATAAAAGGGGCTTCGACCCCTCTGCTTCGAACACACTTCCTAACTGCGAATCTGATCATTCCGACTGACGACAACGTGCTAAAGACGAGGTTCTGCGACCGGGAGGCTCCAGGAGGAAGTGCGCGGCACTTCGGAGGTCCAGATCGGCCGAGCTTCATATTTTATGTTTGGTTTGCAATTAATTTACAGTATTCATTTTCTATATTATTGCTTGTAATATTGCACTGTAAGTCGGGTTTCTCCGCCTCCGGAAATTCCGGAAAGGAGACTATTAGTGGACTCAACGCCGAGTACATAGGCCTTGGACGTACTGACCCTGGGGGGTTGGGAACCAAGTAAATAAACCTGCCGTGTCCCCTGTTTTGCTTTCTCTTATTTTATTTTTATGTTTCCGCTGCACTAACGCTCTGAGTCCAGAAGTCTTACGAAAGATTTACGAAAGTTTTCACGATCGATATTCACCCCCCCCCTCTATCGACGGCACCGGTCCTACAATTGGTATCAGAGCCGAGCCGCTCTTCACCGGACTAACCGCCGACAGAGCAACGACGCCAGGAGTTGAGGGGGAGCCCAGGGGTGAATCAGGTACAATTTTTTTTTAATGTCTAATTTTAAATCGCATATTATTTGTTTCACATGCAGGGAGAGAGGGCACTATAAAAATCAGTGCCCTACTCGTAAAAATCGTTCGTCACCGGCGGCAAAGGAGGTACCAACGCCAGGAAACCGGAGGGACAAAAGTCACGTACAATGCTTCAAGTGCGAAAAATACGGGCATTACAAAAACAAATGCTCGGCGAAGGTACGTAAGATTTACGTTCCAAAAGTTTTACAATTTCCTGCACTGTCCTTAGATAACTCAGTTTATTTTTCTGAAAAATTAAATTTACTGCATAGTAGATTAAATTTTTTGCATGATAAATTACAAAATGTGAATACAACTAAAATATCAGAAATAAATTACTTAATTCAGAATATCAATTCAGAAATTTCAAACATGAATTCTGAAAATATGAATTCTGAAAATATTAATTATGAAAACATGAATTCTGAAAATATTAATTCTGATAATATTAGTTCTGATAATATTAATTCTGATATTAAATCTAAAATAAATTCTGATAATTCTACAGATAATGATACAATTAATTCTAGATCTAAATCTGAAACTAAATCCGAATTCAAATTTGAAAATCCTAAGGATAAATCCAAATTCGAATTTGAAAATCCTAAGGATAAAGTTGAATTCAAAAATCTTAAGGATAATTCTAAGTCAGAAAATCCTTCAGATAATTACAAATTCAAATTCGAAAATCCATTGTATAATTCTAAATTCGAAGTTGAGAATTCTAAATTTAATCCAGAATTTAATTCAGAAAATCTTAAAGTTAATTCAGAAATTAATTCTAAAAATTATAAGGATAACTCTGAAGATGATGTCTCTTTAGATAATAATTTAATTATCCCCTTAGATAATCCTGAAACCTTAATTAGTGGCCCAATTTACTCCACCTACTATAAGGATATTGAAAAATCAAATCTTAAAGAGGATATGGAACTATCTAAGATAAAGGCCATAATAAATAAAAATTATAAAAATTCAAATAAATCGAAATTATTAGAAAAACTTGAAAAGAAAGATAAAAATGAAGAAGAAATTTTTGAAATAATGAAAATGATGAATTTAAACCCACAATTATTAATTAATCATAATAATCTCAAAAAAATTAAACCTTAATTAATTTCGAATTAATTCAAATTAAATCCTAATTAAAACTTAAATTAAACCTTAATTAATTTCGAATTAATTCAAATTAAATCCTAATTAAAACTTAAATTAAACCTTAATTAACTTCGAATTAATTCAAATTAAATCCTAATTAAAACTTAAATTAAACCTTAATTAATTTCGAATTAATTCAAATTAAATCCTAATTAAAACTTAAATTAAACCTTAATTAACTTCGAATTAATTCAAATTAAATCCTAATTAAAACTTAAATTAAAACTTAATTATCTTCGAATTAATTCAAATTAAATCCTAATTAAAACTTAAATTAAACCTTAATTATCTTAATTAAATACAAAATAAATCTTAATTAAATTAAATTAAATTAAATCCTAATTAAAACTTAAATTAAACCTTAATTATCTTAATTAAATACAAAATAAATCTTAATTAAATTAAATTAAATTAAATCTTAATTAAATTAAATTAAATCTTAATTAAATACAAAATAAATCTTAATTAAATTAAATTAAATTAAATCTTAATTAAATTAAATTAAATCTTAATTAAATTCAAAATAAATCTTAATTAAAATAAATCTTAATTAATTCAATTAAATCAATTAAACCTTAATTAATCAAATTAAATCATTTAAATCTTAATTAGTTCAGATAAATCTTAATTAATCCAATCTTAAATCACTTAAACCTGAACCAAACTAAAACCTTACCAAAACCGCAACAATTAAATCAATAAAATCAAATATGTCAAAGTGGGTTGACATATTCGCAGGTCACACGATATGTATCAAATCGAGAATTTGATACATTCTTAGAAACAAAAATAAAATGTCTTGACTTGTTTGACTCATGCATAATTGTCATGCCATGCATTTGCTATTTTCCTTTAAAATATATGACATGTCATTCATATTTAATTTTTATGCATAATTTAGAAAGGTCATAAGAAAAAGATAATTGAAATTTGGCAACATAGTATTGGGAGGAGGTGAGATGATAGTACGTTGGGGAAACCAACTCTAATAAGATCAAGTCTACTTGGTCTCTTTAGACTGGTGAAACCAGCCGAAGCTACCGATCCAAGACCCAAGCTAGTTAGACCAGAAAATGACCTAATTTAATTTGAAAATGAAATTTCATTAAAAGGCTTTGTCAAGGAAAGGGTGGATGATCCCATAAGGCTTCGGCCAAAGAAGGCCTAGTGCCTCGCCAAGACCTGGAAGCCAATTTCTGAAATACAAATTCAAATTATCTTTTGTCAAATTCGAATCTAACACAAATTTCAATTAGATTTAATGATGGAAAATGATTCAAGCATCTCACAATACACCTATAAGGCAATCATGCTTGTTGTATTGATACATCTAAAATGGGTGAGATGTTAAGGACTAATGAATTGAAAAATATTTTTCAAAATTATTTTTCAAAATTGTTAGAATATTTTCCTAAAAATATATTTTTCAAAATAGAGCTTTAACATAATAATGTTTTTATGGAATTCATGCTTGTCTGATTGATTATATATATTACACATTTTTCAAAAAGGTATATTGTTTTCCAAAAATTGATTGACTCACGCAATTAGACACAAGCCTCTTAGGACAACACTAAAGTTCCTTAGGGCACTTAGATAGAGTCAAACGACATTAATACAGGGGGAGTGCTTTTCATATTTTTCAAACTGCACTTTAAAAAACATTACTATTATTTGAAAATATCTTTTCGAAAATCATGCTTTAATCATTATCACTTGTGGCTCTTCGACAAAGATTTTACCTATTGCAAAAATCAAATGTTTACATGTTCTTTTGATTCTGATAAACCCTAAAGACACAGAGGAAGGTCCACTTCATAATCTAAAAAGGACTCCGAGGATGTGTCAGATTTAGGGGGAGTCTGAGTCAAATATTTTTTTCAAAGTCTTAAACTATTTTTTATTATTAGAAAATTCCTTTGATTTGAATCTAACCTTAAGACTCAAAGGAAGAGTACTTGTGGTCAACAAGCTTCCCAGGACTGAGTCAAGTTTAGGGGGAGGTCAAATTAAAAGAATTATTCAATTACATGCTTTTAAAATACTAAAAATCTATGTTTTTCAAAATACCACTTGTTAAAATTTGTGTGACTTATGAAATGATTTTGAAATAATAGTTACTTAGGTTGGAAAATTCCCAGGACACTTAGGAAATGTCTTGTGGTCAACAAGGTTTCCTAGGATAGTGTCAGACTGGAAAATAGACCAAGTTAAGTAAAATATTAGATCTTCAAAATTCACACAGTTTTTCAGCACATACTTTGTGAAATATTATCATTTTTCTTAAAATTTTTAATAATATTTACTTGTTTGAAAACTTTCCAGGACACTTAGGAAATGCCCTTGTGGTCAACAAGGTTTCCTAGGATGGTGTCAGACTGGAAAAGAAACTCAATCAAGTAAAATATTTTCAAAAAAATATATATATATACTTATATTCTTTCAAAAAGAGATTTAAATAATCTTTTAAAAGTACTTGCACTCCTTACAAATCATCTTTTCAAAGTATTTATACTTTAAACCTAGAGCATTTTCAAATTTATGCAATTTTTTTAAAAAACAAAATTGCACTAAGTATTTTCAAAACAAAAATTCAAAGGTTTTTCATTGTTGATGCAAGTTTATATCTTTTTGATGCATGACAAAGGGGGAGAGAGTGCTTAAGTTAGATTTTTTTTCAGTTAGAGTATTTTTTACTCTCCCAAAAACCTATACCTTTTATCCCAAGGATAGCAATTTAGCCCCTTAAACCAATCTAACTTAAGTTATTGTCAAACATCAAAAAGGGGGAGATTGTTGGTGCAAGTTGCATCAATGATGTTCTCCTTTATGTGTTTTAATGTTTGACAATGTACTTAAGTCAGTAATATGTTGAACAGACAAAGGGGAGCTAAGGAGAAGTAACCTAAGCCTGAGAAAAGTCCTAGTTAAGCTAGGCATGGAAACCCTAAGACCTAGCGAAGGGCCGCTAGGCTCTGGCGAAGGGCTGCCAGAAAGAAAAGACCTAGCAAAGGGCTGCTAGGCACCTGACGAAGGGATGTCAGGGGAACAAGTCCTAGCAACGGGCTGCTAGGCACCTAGCGAAGGGATGCTAGGTATCATAACCAAAAGACCTAGCGAAGGGCTGCTAGGCACCTAGTGAAGGGCTGCTAGGTATCGTAACCCTAAGACCTAGCGAAGGGCTGCTAGGCACCTAGTGAAGGACTACTAGGCATAGAAGACCTAGCGAAGGGCTGCTAGGCACCTGGCGAAGGGCTGCTGGGGAATAAAGTCTTGGTCCAAGGGACTGAGCAACTTAGCTGAGCGATGACTAAGGACAGGAGTAGAGACGGGTCAGGGTTTGGGCGTCTCGAGGTCCGGGAGTATCGGAAGCTAAGTAAAAGTCCACCTGAAGGACTGAGTGGCAACCGTCTCCTGAAAAGATGAGGTGAAGGGCGTGTTCCCGGGGGTGGGAACTCGTGCCGGTTCGACCTAGGGTTTTGTGCAAATCCAAAGTCAGAACCATGTCCTTAGGCTTCATTTTTCATGCATGTATGCTTTGTGTTTGTGTATCTTGCAGGTAACAAGAACCGGAGACAAAGCAAGCCTTGCAGTGTTAATTCAGGGTGCTGCCCCTGTGTTGGGGGCGCCCCCAGCAAGGGGGGCGCCCCCCAGTCAGTGCTAAACAGGGAGCTAAGAGAGCAGCTTCGTGATGCAGTCAAAAGGAGTCAACCGGGGCGCCCGGAACATCCGGGGCGCCCGGGTCAACCCTGTTTGTGCTGTTTCGCGTTCTAAATGAAGATAAGCGCTCAGAAGGGCACTCGGGATGTTCGGGGCGCCCTGGTCAACAGTCTTATCTCCCGCGGCGAGGTAGGCGCAAGGATAAGTGTTGACCGAGTCTTCCGGGGCGCCCCCGTCGACCAGGGCGCCCCCAGGAGGGCTATAAAAGGGGCTTCGACCCCTCTGCTTCGAACACACTTCCTAACTGCGAATCTGATCATTCCGACTGACGACAACGTGCTAAAGACGAGGTTCTGCGACCGGGAGGTTCCAGGAGGAAGTGCGCGGCACTTCGGAGGTCCAGATCGGCCGAGCTTCATATTTTATGTTTGGTTTGCAATTAA
This sequence comes from Boesenbergia rotunda, assembly GCA_024364735.1. Taxonomy (NCBI): domain Eukaryota; kingdom Viridiplantae; phylum Streptophyta; class Magnoliopsida; order Zingiberales; family Zingiberaceae; genus Boesenbergia; species Boesenbergia rotunda. The sequence goes on along the minus strand of JAGFNQ010001830.1, from coordinate 33,176 downwards.
TTTACAGTATTCATTTTCTATATTATTGCTTGTAATATTGCACTGTAAGTCGGGTTTCTCCGCCTCCGGAAATTCTGGAAAGGAGACTATTAGTGGACTCAACGCCGAGTACATAGGCCTTGGACGTACTGACCCTGGGGGGTTGGGAACCAAGTAAATAAACCTGCCGTGTCCCCTGTTTTGCTTTCTCTTATTTTATTTTTATGTTTCCGCTGCACTAACGCTCTGAGTCCAGAAGTCTTACGAAAGTTTTCACGATCGATATTCACCCCCCCCCCTCTATCGACGGCACCGGTCCTACACATGCTCCCTGGGATTCCCTTGATCGACTCTCAGTCAGACGCATGACGATCCATGCTGACGAGAGATCACTCGACCGAGTTGCCTGCCTCTCGCTATACGCGAGCCCTTCCCTCGGATCGACTCTCAGTCAGACGCATAACGATCCATGCTGACCGAGAGATCACCCGACCGAGTGGCCTGCCTCTCGCTCTACGCGAGCCCTTCCCTCGGATCGACTCTCAGTCAGACGCATGATGATCCATGCTGACCGAGAGATCACCCGACCGAGTGGCCTGCCTCTCGCTCTACGCGAGCCCTTCCCTCGGATCGACTCTCAGTCAGATGCATAACGATCCATGCTGACCGAGAGATCACCCGACCGAGTGGCCTGCCTCTCGCTCTACGTGAGCTCTTCCCTCGGATCGACTCTCAGTCAGACCATGACGATCCATTCTGACTGAGAGATCACCCGACCGAGTGGCCTGCCTCTCGCTCTACGCGAGCCCTTCCCTCGGATCGACTCTCAGTCAGACGCATGACGATCCATGCTGACCGAGAGATCACCCGACCAAGTGGCCTGCCTCTCGCTCTACGCGAGCCCTTCCCTCGGATCGACTCTCAGTCAGACGCATGACGATCCATGCTGACCGAGAGATCACCCGACCAAGTGGCCTGCCTCTCGCTCTACGCGAGCCCTTCCCTTGGACCGGCCCTCGGTCCGACACTTGACGGTCTATGCTGTCCGACAGGTTGCCCGACCGGACGATTTCGAAACCGACCCGCTAGAATCCTCCCCTAGGATAGAAATCCTCCGGAGCTTCTCAACCTGGGACCCGCGTCCCCGCTACAGGCCCGAGTCAGCCCCTAAGTCTAAAAGGTGGGACCTCCACTCGGCACCCCCCCCTAAAGTTCATAGGTGGGAGATGACTGAGCCCCCGCAAACTATGGCTAGACGCGCCTCGAATAGGCCCAGGGGCTAGCCCGAGCTCGCCACGCCTCTCGGGTTCACCCAAGCCAAAGAGCGGGCGGTGCCTCCATAGTTCGGACAACCATCAAGCAAGTACAAAAGGAGAAGACAATGAAAAGGGGAAAAGCAACATCCATAACAAACCGAGTGGTCCTCGCCTACATCAGAAAGAAAAAAGGGGGGTGGAGCCACAATTATGGAGAGGGCGTCGAAAGGCGTGGCAAGGCGACCCTTGGCATTTCGCCATGCCCATCGCGAGTCGCCGGCGCATGGGCCTCCTGGGCCTCAGGGCATTCGCGCCTATGCAAAAGGTCGCTCTGACAAGCCGCCAATTCCTCCTCCTTGGCCTTCAAGGCCGTGAGCAGCGTAGCGGCCGACCGATTGGCCTCCAGAAGATCTGCTTGGGTCTTGGCCAACTCGAAACTCGTTAGAAATTCCCGAGCATGGGCCTGGTGCTCACTTCGCTCCAGATGCGCTAGCTGCTAGCGCAATTGAGCCTCAAAGGCTCGAACTGCGCTCAGCTCTGTCAAGAGATCTTGAAGATGCGCCTCGGCATGGGCAGCCTGTCCCCGCAGGGCCGCGTTCTCAGAGCGCAGGGTGTTGCAGGGTTCATCACTTGGCAAGGCCCAGGTGCACCGAAGCTGAGCTTCCAACGCCTCCTGACGGGACTCTAACTGGCGAAGGGATCGGTTCTGGTTAGCGAAGGAAATACCCATGTCATACAAGGCCCCGGTCAACTGCAAAAGAAGTTCAGGGTTGATTAGGAAGAAATCGACCAAGCAAAAGCTATCCGAGAAGCGTACCCGACAGGCATCCGCGACTAAGCCATCGATGCGGGCGATAGGATCTTGATGATCGAGGGACCAAAGGCACATGTTGTCGCTTAGGGGAGCATGTAGGTGAACCACCCTAACAGAGCCCAGTGGGTCAGGATCCGGGAACTCAAAAGCAGCCAAGGGATCCGCTCGTGAAGGAAGAATAAGATGTATCGGGCGAAGATCCAAGGCCCGGTCAGAGAAAGGGGCAGGAGACATGCCCCCGAGCAAGCTAGCGGAAGTAAGGGGGGCGGAGGAGTGATTATGCCCCGGGACTGCAGGAACAGGGGCACACGGTAGGGATGCAGAAGAGGCAGGAGATCCAGGCGGAAAGGCAAGTTGAGATGGGCCCTCCGGCTCGCGGGAAGGCGCCGGGGGAGAAGAAGGAGGCGCGGGTAGGGTACCCCCAGCCTCGAAGGGTGCCAGGACCACCGACTCCGTCGCCGCCAGAGAAGGTGAGCCCGCCGCGGCAGGAGAAGAGGAAATCACCTGAGGAGAAGCAGGCACGGCGTCAGAGGTAGACAAGCAGTCAGGAGAAGGGTCCGGGAGCCGGCCAAGCCCCCTGGTGGAGGAATCGAAGGGCAAAATCTCAATATCAGAGTCCAGCGCCTCCTCCTCTAACACCTCGTCCTTATCAGCAGGAGAGGCGGCGGTAGGGATAGACCCCGGAGATGGAGATGCCGGGGTGACCGGCGGAGCAGTATCGGAGGAAGAGAGGATAGGCTCCGCAAGCAGGGCGGCCACCGACGCCCTATAACGGGCTGACCTCTCTTTAGCCTCCGCCATGATAAAACCACCAACATCCTGGAGAATGCGCTAAGACGCTAAGGAGGGCCAGGGGAGGAAAGGGAGGAAGATGAAGGGGTACAAAGGAAAGGCAAAGGCAATAATCGTTGGAGCCTATATAGGGGATGGAAGTTAATCGCAGTTGTTGATGGAGGAGTCGTGGGTAATAGTCGATCCTGCAACTAGGCGAGGAGGCTGAAATACGAAAAGACAGCAAGTGATTGATCCGCTACTCCGGGCAGGAAGGTAATAAGCTGGCAGACCCGTAATCATGAGACACGTGGCCCCGAATAAATCAGGCGCACGGAAAATAGATAGGGCGAGTGTCCGCCTGGCGAATCAAGCAAGAAGGGTACCTAAGGCTACCGCGGGTCAGCTCCCGCTGAACCCTTGGCCCGAGCCTCGAGCGGACGCGTGGCGGCCCACGTTCCCCGGGTCCCGCTCGGCCAAGAGGCAACACATATCGCGGGCCAGCTCCCGCTGAACCCTTGGCCCGAGCTCTGAGCGGACGCGTGGCGGCCCACGCTTCCCGGGTCCCGCTCGGCCAAGAGGCAACACATATCGCGGGCCAGCTCCTGCTGAACCCTTGGCCCGAGCTCCGAGCGGACGCGTGGCGGCCCATGCTCCCCGGGTCCCACTCGGCCAAGAGGCAATACACATCGCGGGCCAGCTCCCGCTGAACCCTTGGCCCGAGTTCCGAGCGGGCGCGTGGCGGCCCACGCTCCTCGGGTCCCACTCAGCCAAGAGGCAATACACACCGCGGGCCAACTCCCGCTAAAACCTTGAACCGAGCCCCAGGGGATCCATGCTCCCTAGATCCCGCGCAGCCTAGAAGCCAGAACTCCCACGAGCCATGTGTTCCTAGGCCTCTCCGCCCGAGGTCCCGATCGGGGGATAGGGTTCTCATGCTGAGACATAAGCCCTAATCTTGAGCAGGCCCCATGAAGATCGAGGACCCTCACAAGCAAGCACTAAGAGAGAAGGGGGGAGGGGGCATCCGTCTCATGGTCTGAAGGAACAGTCATTAATGAGCATGGTGCGTGACTAGCCTACGAATTCGCTCTGGTCGAAAGGAAACACCGCTTAAGCAAGCAAAAAGGGAAAGCATCACATTCAAAGGCCCAAGCGCCTTACAAAACTGAGGGGGGAAGCCCCTCGCGTGCAAAGAAACAAAAGACGCATAAACACTAGCTTCACTTGAAGAGTTGGTCAGTCACGGAGAGTAAATCATTGCACAAATCAAGGAGCGAGATCGCGTCGGGAGAAAAATCTGGGGATAAATACCCACCAAGTCTGAGCTGGCGAACTACGTTGAGACCATGCTGCTCCATCACATCCATAAACCGCCGAGCGATTTCGGCAGCATGAGCTGGATCGTTCAAACAAGCCCGGTGGTGGTCCTCTAATCGACCCGCCTCGGCCTCTTTGTAAGCACGCAGCTCCGTCAGTTCAGCCTGCAGGGCAGCCCAAGACTCTTGCCGCTCGCGGAGCTCCCCTAGTTCCACCTGAGCCGCGTCCCAAGCCGGACGAAGACCCCGCAAGTCCTGAAGTTGGTTCCTAAGCGAATTTGACGTCCGCTTCTCGGCCGCCAGCTGTGCCCGAAGGGATGAGATCTCTTCATTGACCCAGTGAAGATGTGGCTGGGCTCGCAGGAGCTCCGCCTCCAACTCACCTTTGCGCTGGCGATCATGGAGATGGACTTGTTCAACTTGAGTCACCCGTCCTTGCGCACGGACCACCTCAGCATCGGCAGCGGAAATCTAAGTTTTGGCAATCCCTAGTTCCTCCTGGGCCTAGCGCAATGCATCCTGGAGGCCGATAACCTCCGCCCTCAAGCCATTCAAGGAATCATCTTCTGAAAGTAGCTGGGTATGTCGGAGACGAGCCTCGAGGTCTGCTGCATGCCTCTCAGCTCGATCACGGGCCTTAGCATGAGCCAACATGGCTACACTCAGGCTGTAGCTCTGGGCCCACGACTGTAAAAGATTCGGGAACTTGTCAGCAAGAGAAGGGATAAGACACGCCTTGACCCGCGGATACGTACCTGGGTAGCCAAAGCCATGAAATCATCCGCCCCAACAGCGGGGCTCACCAAACCACTGGCCCGCAAGCCGGCTACAAACCTGTCGGCAAGCGGACAGTGCAGCCGGACATCCCTGGACCGCCCAAGGCGGTGTCACCCGGTGGAGCCATGCGGAGGCGCCAGTCAGATAGCGAGGGCGGCAACGCATGCAACAGGCCTTCGCTGGTAGGTCCCTCCTGACAAGGGGGGGAGGCCTCCCTCGAAGGCAACACCGTCAGCGCCATTGGTGGCACAGCAGGGGGAGGTGGCGGCAGCACCGGAAGGGAGGCAGTCGACGCTTCGCCCCGCCGTCTCTTGATAGGCCGACTGGAGGAAGCGCCCGCGGGGACGGCTGGAGCAGGCCTCAAGCTAGCACCCTCAGGGCGTCGCAAGGAGTGGCTCGAGGGTTGAGTGTCCTCTGAGCCCGAATGAAGAATCTCTTTTTCCGTGGAAGAGGCCGGAGAAGAGGAAGGGGATAGAGGAGTTTCTTGTTCGATCAGCAAGGCGGAACGCCACTCCTGCACAGCTCCCCGCTCCGTGGCCTTCGCCCACTCCTTGCTCATCACTGTTCGGAGACGCGCCTCCATTTCCGTGGCATGCCCCAAGCCGAAACCTCCCTCGGGAGCCACGGGATACATCATCTCAACTGACCAGTAAGTAGAAGTCAGGAAATAGCAAAAGCTGAATAACAAGGAAAAACCACTTACGTAAGGAGGCAGGACAAACGAAGGGCGCTGGACTAAGGCCGAACGCGGATAAGATATTCTCGGCCAGGAGCGGCCCGACTGGGTAATGTTTATCCTTAAACAAGGAAAGGGCACGCTCGAAGGGATAAAACTTCCGGGGATCCGTATGATGAGGAGGCGGTTGAGGAAAATCCCGCGGAAGTTAGACGGCCAAGACGGGAAAGCCACGGGACGGATAAAAAGAAACCTCTCCTTCCAACCCCTGCTGGCGGGAGGAAGAGCAGAAAGGAAGGAAGTCCCCGTGAGCTTGGAAAACAAATTCGCCCCATTCCTGCTTCTTCAGATAGAAAAAATGATGGAACAGTTCGGCAGGAGAAGAACAGCGGTACAATAGGAAAAGGATGATGGACCCACAGAGGAGGCGGATGGAATTGGGGGTCAGTTGGGACAGGTTGATGCGTAGGTAGTAGCACACCGAGGCAATGGAAGGATGGATGGGAAAGCGTAGGCCTGCTTGCAGATGATCCCTCGAAATAGTAATGTAGTGCTTCGGCGGGGTGGCTGGTTGGTCCGAGGGAGAGGGCAACTGAAGGTCGTGGTCTGCCGGAATATGAAACTCCGCCCTAATGTCCTCGAGGTTGCCGCGAGTAAGAACGGACCTCGCTGTGACATACCAGGGGTGAGGGTCGCGAGACGAAGAAGCCATGGGGACCCGAAGAAGGCAGAAGAACCAGTCCGCGAAAGGAGGCACCAGGCAGTGACGGTAACCCTAGTCGGAAAAAAGATGACGATATGCCAGAGCAGAAGGCGAACAGACTGTGCGCGGATATATAGGGTGGCAGAGCCACCTGATGGTGGGCCACGGCAGAAGTGGCGGGCAGCAGTAGCTGCAAGAGCAGGCCCAGTGGGGCCCAAGAAGCAGAGCGCCCTGCGCCTAACTTCGTTCCTGGGGGAACAGGAAAACTACCTTGGCGATTGGAGGAGGGAGAGGAATGAGACACTCGGGATCCTCCCTGGTTGTAAGCAGCAATGGCGAGAAGTTCTCAGTCACTTAGGAATACGGAACCGTCAGTAGGGAAAAGGAAGACAGCGTGGTTTCACCGGCCAACCGGGGTTCCTAGACCTCAGAAAGATCCTCAGATGAGACCTGGATCCCCTCGACGCGCCAGGCTTTTGACAAATGAAGATGGTCCAGTCAGTCGGACTCGCCGCCTCTTTCGACTAGACTCGAGGGGGACGCTTATGATCCCGACCTTGCCTACGGGCAGGGGCATAAGCCGGGCCCGTCGGCCAGCCTGGCGCCACGAAGGCCTGGTAGACAGGTCAACCACCCTATTAGCAGATAGGGTCCCGCACCTGGAGAACCTTCCATAGGGAAGAAGGAGGAGGCGGGTCCAGCAAGTCACCCGAAAAGGTGGCTAGGTCACCCCTCAGCCAGCAGACCCTGTTAAAGGCCCATCCGCTCACACTAGCTCACCTCGACCCAGAGTAGAGGTTAGCCCCTTCGGCAAGGCCAAGTCTCGTGCTAACCCCCGACCTAGGGCGTACCCCGCGCTCCCTTCACTCTCCCTGCCAATCAGGCACGTGGCGACCCACGTCCCCTAGTCTTTACCCGACTCGGTCCCCGGCACGCGGACCTGCTAGTCGACGCTCGGGGTACGGACTGTCCAGCCCACATACCCCCTCACATCCTTACTTCCGGGGTACGACCCTGTCGACGGGGTTCTTCATGCCTCACTTGCCTCTGACATTTCCACGCGGTCATCCCGCGCATCCAGTACTCTCGTACTGCGCACTCAGTACTCACGTACTGCCGGAGCACCCCGCGACATGTTGCACCCTTCCTCCATCTCCATGCGGGCTGACAGTCATCATACCCCGGTCCTGTCTGAGCAGACAAGGGTTGTCATCTCCCCCCGGTTACAAAAGCTCGGCACTCCTCCTACCGCAGGTATGCACGCACGAGTTATCGCCTCCCTTGCCTCATTCCCGTCCAGTTTCCGCTCCTCTGTATTCGGGACTGACTTGACCGTCAGAGTGCCTGACCGGGGATTTCCCCGGCGAGTTTGCTGACGGTCTCTGTTTTGCAGGAGCGGAGCGAAGCGCGTCCGACGTGCGCCCACCTCATCGGCTCGTGGCTCCCGGGAGGCCCGTCTGGCCCGTTGGACTGCCACCCCACTTCGCGACAGGATCAATATACTTCAAAAAAAGATTGATTTGTTAATAGAAAGAGGTCCAAAAAGAGTTATGAATATCGTGTATCCAGTTAATAACCATGGTAGAAGCTTCAATGATAGACATTATAGTCAATCATTGTCGAATGGAGAAAAACTTGATAGATCATGGCTAGTGACTCTCGGAAGAAGAATAAAGTGTTTTGCTTTTGTTGTGTGTTTTTCAAAAGAGACAAAGTTATATCAAGTCCTTTGACAACAACTATGGGTTACGGTGATTGGAAAAATATTCATGTGAGACTTAATGAGCATAAAAGAAGCACGGATCATATAAATAGCTTAACAAACTGGATGGAGGTAGAAATAAGATTGAGAAAAAAAATTAACAATTGATTCTTCTAATCAAAAAGTCATTGAGAAAAAAAAGATTTTGGATAGATATTTTGAAGAGAATTATTAGTGTTGTAAAAACTCTTACAAAAAAAATTTGGCATTTTGTCGAAGTAATGAAAAACTTGATGATCATAATAGTGGAAATTTTCTAAGTATGATTCGAATGATTGTTGATTTTGATCATATCATGGAAGAGCACCTTCGGCGCATCAGAAGAAAGGAGACTCGTCGTGCCCATTATCTTGGCCATAATTTTCAAAATGAATTAATACTTTTGTTGTTTGGCGAGATTAAGAATAAGATCCTTGAAATCGTTAAAGGAGTAAAATATTTTTCTGTAATTCTTGATTGTACTCTAGATATTAGTCATAAAGAACAAATGTTTCTTATATTAAGATGTGTTTATATTTCCAAGACTCTCATAACAGTGGAGGAGTTCTTTATTTTAGTTTTTAAAAGTTACTGAAACATTAGGGAATGCACTTTACAATCAGCTTAAATCGGTTTTGGGAAAATTGGAACTTGATTTTAATAACATGAGAGAGCAGGGTTATGATAATGGCTCAAATATGAAAGGACAATATAAAGGAGTAAGCAGCAGAGTACTTAAAGAGTATCCTAAGGCATTTTACACTCCATATTGTTGCCATTCTTTTAATCTTGCCCTTTGTAATATGACTATGAGTTGTGTTCAAGCTAAATCATTTTTTGGAGTGATACAAAGAATTTATAAATTATTTTTCAGTTCAACAAAATGGTGGGAGATTCTTAAATCTTTTGTAAAAGGTCGCAATAGAGAAGGACTTACATTAAAATCATGGTCGGATACATATTGGCAAATTATGAACTTCAAAGTTTTGAATTTTTTGTGGTTATGGTAATATGGTTTGAAATATTACAGAAAGTAAATAAAGTTAATAAGATTCCTCAAAGGGTATCAGTTTGTTAAAAGGTTTGATTATCTTTTTGAAAGAATACAGAAATACTGATTTTGAAGCTGCCAAGAATTAAGCTGAAAATATTACTTTAGGAATGGAGGTTGAACCCATATTTCGTGAAACCCGTATTCATCGCAGAAAAAGATTCTTTGATGAAAATTCTTGAGATGAACTGATACAACGAGCTGAAGAATATTTTGTTTCAATTCTATCATCCCTTGGAACAAAAGGTGTTTGTTTCAAGGCATGCTGTATTTCTAGAAAAAGAATTTCTTTTACAAGAAAACAGTGGGAGTAATATTGAACTTGAAGAAGTTCAAAGAACTCCAATAGACATTACAGAGACACCTAGTCTAGACCCACAACCAATAACTCATAATGATGAGCTATCAGTTGAACCTAAAACAACACCACTTCTTCGTAGGTCTGACAGGACACGCAATATTCCAGAGAGATACGGATTTCTCATAAGTGAATCGAATGACGTGTTACTCATTAGCGATGACGAACCTATTAGTTATGAAGATGTTCTGAAAAATTCAGAAAGGGATAAATGGCTTGAAGCCATGAAGTCGGAAATGGATTCTATGTACCAAAATCAAGTATAGGACTTGGTTCACCCACCTGAAGGGATTAAGCCCATAGGGTGAAAGTGGGGTTTCAAGAAGAAACCCGACATGGAAGGTAATGTTGTTACCTTTAAGGCTAGATTAGTGGCAAAAGGATATCGTCAGAAATAAGGAATTGATTATGACGAAACCTATTCGCCAGTAGCTATGCTTAAATCCATTCGGATGCTCCTGGCCATAGCAGCTCATTATGATTATGAGATATGGCAAATGGATGTGAAAACAGCTTTCCTCAATGGAAACCTGCTTGAGGATGTATACATGATACAACCTGAAGGTTTCACATCGGTTGATAAAACCAAAGTATGCAAGCTTTGACGATCCATATATGGACTAAAGCAAGCATCCCGGAGCTGGAACATCCGTTTTGATGAGACAATCAAAGAGTTTGATTTCTCACAAAATCCTGACGAACCTTGTGTGAACAAGAAGGTTAGTGGGAGAGCAGTCGTATTCCTAGTGTTATATGTCGATGACATTTTACTTATAGGAAACGATATATCAGTCTTACAGTCAGTTAAAATTTAGTTGTCCAAAACTTTCTCCATGAAATACCTGGGAGAAGCAACCTATATCCTTGGGATTAGAATCTATATAGATAGATCAAAACGGTTGCTTAGTCTTTCGCAGTCTACATATATATAGACCGAGTGCTAGAATGGTTTAGCATGTCGGAATCCAAGAAAGGTTACCTTCCCATCAGGCATGGGATCAACCTTTCGAAGTCTATGTGTCCGCGCACAGAAGACGAGAGGATTTGCATAAATAAGATTCCTTATGCATCCGCAATAGGATCTATCATGTATACTATGTTATGTACTAGGCCCGATGTATCGTATGCTCCGAGCGTCACAAGCAGATACCAGACTGATCCAGGAATGGATCATTGGGTGACTGTCAAGACAATCCTCAAGTACTTAAGAAGAACTAAGGATGTGTTCATAATATATGGAGAAGGTGATATTGTAATACGTGGGTATACAGATGCCAGTTTCCAGACAGATTGTTGGGACCGGGTGCATGTCGACAAGGATACGAGTTCGTAAAATTTTAAATTTTACGTGCAGCGGAAGAATTTGCATAAAATAATTTCCTAAATTATTTTAACTTCGCATCTAGCATGCAATCTTATGGTGTGTTGACATAATCATAAAATAAAACTTTGCGGAAAAGTAAACTAATTTACCAAGTACCTCGCGTAACTTGAAGTAAGGGACGAGATCCAACCGTAGCGTCCCTTGGAAGCTTCGCCTCTATTCGCGTCCACGCCGAGTTCTCTTCGGGATGACTTCGCAAAGTCACGAGTTTTGTGCCGACGAGAACTACTAGATCCTCGGAAGGCACAACTAAGAAGATCAAGAGAAGAAAAGGAAACTAACCAACGAAGTAACGGAATCGAATTCCGAGAGAGAGGGAGATGTAATCCGCTTCTTCTTCTTCTTGGTTGGTTTCTTCTTCTCCTTGAAGCTCACGGAAACACCTTGCCTTGGTGTAGGTTGGGCGCCGGCCCTAATGGAAGGGAGGGGGAAGGAGGAGAGAAGAGAAGAGAGAGAGGGAGAGCTCTATTTCGATTATCCAAATCTTAGGAATCCAAGGCTTGCCTATGGTTCCTTATATAGTTGCTTCTCCCTTGCCAAGTCTCCTCTTAACCGAATTAACGGAATTAACGGAATTAGTTATCATAAGAAATTTATCCTATAAATTCTCTTATGAATTATTCCGTTTAAACCAAGTTTTATTATAACTAACTTTATAATAAAACTAATTAGTTATCATAAGAAATTTATCCTATAAATTCTCTTATGAATTTTATTATAACTAACTTTATAATAAAACTAATTAATTATCATAAGAAATTTATCCTATAAATTCTCTTATGAATTATTCTGTTTAAACTAAGTTTTATTATAACTAACTTTACAATAAAACTAATTAGTTATCATAAGAAATTTATCCTATAAATTCTCTTATGAATTTTATTATAACTAACTTTATAATAAAACTAATTAATTATCATAAGAAATTTATCCTATAAATTCTCTTATGAATTATTCTGTTTAAACCAAGTTTTATTATAACTAACTTTATAATAAAACTAATTAATCTCTCCTTTTATTATGGAATAAATTTTATAAGAAATTTATAATCTTTCTTATTATGGAAAAATCAATTCATAATTGATTTTATAAAATTAAAATAAACCAATTCATGGATTATTTTAACTTCCATAAAAAGAATAAATTTCTATAAATTTATTTATATAAATTTCTTTATACAAATTTATTTATCCATAATTTATAAAATAAATCGCGCTAGATTTACTTTATTAATTAAACCAAAATTAATTGGTTTTCTCCCCAATAAGTGGCCGGCCAACCAAGGAGGGTTGGCACCCTCTTTGGCCGGCCCAAACCGAGCCGAACCAACGCGAATTAAACTCATTTAATTCGCCCAAAAAGCCTTCAAAAGACTTAGCCATTTTTAGCTTCCATTGCGCCTCTGATTAACTCAGATTCGACTTATTTCTCTTGATCGGAAAATCCAATTTTCAACTCGTTTTAAATCCCTCGGATTACTCGTAGTGCGTGTGACTAAATAGGCTTTCGATTTATGTTGGCCGTCTATAATCAACAAATTATAGAATGATCATGAGTGGCACCTAGTAGTACATCATGATCCCCAATTAATCGAAAGATCAACGGTTTGACCTCAGAAGAAATTATTCTGAAACCCTTCAGCAGCTCTAATGAATCGTGCCCCATTCCCTTCACCATCTTATACCCACTTGGTTCAGGACACGGTCTATTTGTGTCAGTCCCCACTAGGCTGACTACGTCACACCTAGCCCAAGTAATGTCTTTCTCGTCCTTTGGATTTCTAATTACTCTCATGTATTTAAGAGACTTGCACTCTTAACATGATATACTCTGGCCAGAGGTTTTGAGTAACAATCCGACGATAGGCCTGGGTATACATCTCCTCGCAAGGAGTGGTGAATCCTTTGTAGGCTGTCCAAACATCTTCGGGCACTTCGGCTTATACCCAATCATCCTGGGTCCACACCTCCTTGGAGATGCTTGCTTAAGATGTTAAAGTATAAGTCTCCATGACCAAGATGACTTGAACACCGCAAGCCAAAGGAACATCGCACTTAAGCCGCAGTAAGAACTTCATTGACATTTCTATAGATAGATTCCATATAAAGTCTTACAGCCAGTCACTCCAATGAACTAGTTCCCTTAACTAGCATCCATGTTTATCTCCGGACATCCCAATGTCACCAGCCAGTGAGAATCAGCTGATTAGAGAATAACCCATGCTAGTCTCAACAGAATTGATAGTGTCCGTATTTATCAATTCATCGACTAGAGACATTTTCAATACTTCACATTTGCACATTTAGAGATAATCACTAGTTGTGATCCCATCACAAATTCTCTTATGTTATGAGTTGTATTGTGGACATTCAGTAGATGAGTTTAAGATCCCAATCAAATACAAACATGTATACTCATATAGTGAATTATCATTTATTGAAATAAATGTTTACAATCATAAGGCGATTGCCTTAGGACACTTCTCTCATATCACTAACACAGATAAGGATGACTCCAAATCTCAGTCTGGATACGTATTTATTTTGAATGGAGGTGCAATAAGTTGGAAGAGTTCCAAGCAAGACACTGTAGCGGATTCTACCATGGAAGCGGAATATATTGCAGCTTCGGAAGCAGCAAAGGAAGCAGTCTGGATCAAAAAGTTTGTCTCAAAACTTGGTGTGGTTCCAACCATTGATGAAGCAATACCGGTTTATTGCGACAATAATGGAGCTATTGCACAAGCAAAGGAACCAAGGTCTCATCAGCGATCCAAACATGTGCTTCGCCGCTATCATCTGATCAGAGAGATTATAAGTAGGAATGATATACAAATTGAGAAAATTCCCACTGAAAGGAATTTAGCGGATCCTTTAACTAAGGCCTTGCCTCAAAGCATGTTTGAGGGTCATGTTAGAGCCTGTGGTATTGGATACCGTAGCGATTGGCATTAGGCCATGTGGGAGTTTGTTAGTGATATGAGAGAAGTGTCCTAAGGCAATCGCCTTATGATCATAAATGAATATTCACTATTTGAGTATACATGTTTATGTATTTGATTGAGATCTTAAACTCATTTACTGAATGTCCGCAATACAATTCACAGCATGAGAGAATTTGTGATGAATTCACAACTAGTGATTATCTCTACATGTGCAATTGTGAATTATTGAAATTGTCCCTAGTCGATGAATTGATAAATACGGACACTATCAATTCTGTTGAGACTAGCATGGGTTATTCTCTAATCAGCTGATTTTCACTGGCTGGTGACATTGGGATGTCCGGAGATAAACATGAATGCTAGTTAAGGGAACTAGATCATTGGAGTGACTGACTGTAAAACTTCATATGGTAGTCTACATATAGATATGTCAATGAAGTTCTTACTGCAGCTTAAGTGCGATGTTCCTTTGACTTGCGGTGTTCAAGTCATCTTGGTCATGGAGACTTATACTTTGACATCTTAAGCAAGCATCTCCAAGGAGGTGTGGACCCAGGATGATTGGGTATAAGCCGAAGTGCCCGAAGATGTTTGAACAGCCTACAAAGGATTCACCACTCCCTGCGAGGAGATGTATACCCGAGGCCTATCGTCGGATTGTTACTCGAAGCCTCTGGCCAGAGCATGACATGTTCAGAGTATAAATCTCTTAAATACATGAGAGTAATTAGAATCCATAGGACGAGGAAACGTTACTTGGGCTAGGTGTGACGTAGTCAGCCTAGTGGGGACTGACACACATAGACCATGTCCTGAACCAAGTGGGTATAAGATGGTGAAGGGAATGGGGCACGATTCATTATAGCTGCTGAAGGGTTTCAGAATCATTTCTGAGGGCAATCGTTGATCTTTCAAATAATTGAGGATCATGATGTACTACTAGGTGCCACTCATGATCGTTCTATAATTAATTAGTTAATTATGGACGGCCAACATAAATTGAAAGCCTATTTGGTCACACGCATAACGAGTAATTCGAAGGATTTAAAACGAGTTGAAAATTAAATTTTCCAATCAAGAGAGACTATTTTGGAAAGTCCAAAATAGGCAAGTCTAAATTTATTTTAGAGTCGCATCGGAAGCATTAATAGGCTAAGGTTTAATTAATTAATTAGTTAATTAATTAATGAATTAAATTAGTTTAATTCATGAGGTGGGATTTGATCCAAGGTGATATGGTTTATTATAAGCTTAAAATATTCCATGGGATTATTTTATCATGAATTAAAATAAACCAAAGAGTTGGTTTGTTTTATAAAAATTTATAATAAATCAAAGATGACCAAATTTAATCTATTGGTGGGTTTGAACCATGGACCTATGGTTTAGATAAAATCTTGGCCGACCACTTGAGATGAGATCTCTTGTATAAGAATTTCGGTCACCACTAAAGGATAAGGCTACTTTGGTTTGTTTTATAAAATAGACCAAATGTTGGTTTATTTTATAAAAGGTTATATAAATTTTATATATATATAAATTTTTATATAATGAACCATGAGTTGGTTTGTTTAATAAATTTTTATATAATGAGCCAATGGTTGGTTTGTTTTATAAATTTTATATAATCATACCAAAAGAAAGAGAGCCTTGATTATGGATTGATTGAGAAATTATTCCATAATCAAGGAGAAGAGGCTTGATCATGAGAGCCTTGATTATGGATTGATTGAGAAATTATTCCATAATCAAGGAGAGGTTTGCTTGGGAATTAAGAAACCTCTCCCTATATAAAGGACCCAAGGGGTGCCATGAAACATGATCCATCCAAGAATTGCTTGGGCTCTCTCCTCTTCTTCTCTCCCTCTCTCTTGGCCGGCCACAGGCCCTCCCCTCCCTCTTCTTGCCGTGAGCACAAGGAGAAGCACCGAGGCGACGAAGTTCTTCCGTGGGACGATCTTCCTCTTCGGCCATCATCACCTTGGGATTGGGCGCAAGTCATCTTCCTCCTTCTCGTCGGAATTGTGATTCCGGCCAACCTTGGTGGTGAGTCTTTCAATTTGATTACTCTCTCAGTTTTCATCGTGTTCACGGAGAATCTAGTAGTTCTCATGGACACGAAACTCGTGGCTTAGCGAAGTCATCCTGACGATACTCCGCGTGGATACGAATAGAGGCGGAGCTTTCTAGGGACGCTAACGGTTGGATCTCGTCCCCTCTTTCAAGTTACGCGAGGTAATTCGTAGAGTAATTTCCTTTTCTACAAAAATTTTATATTACGATTATATGAACACATTGCATGCTTAGGATATGTGTTAGAATAATTTAGGAAATTATTCTAGTAGTTCTCATGGACACGAAACTCGTGGCTTAGCGAAGTCATCCCGACGATACTCGGCGTGGATACGAATAGAGGCGGAGCTTTCGAGGGACGCTAACGGTTGGATCTCGTCCCCTCTTTCAAGTTACGCGAGGTAATTCGTAGAGTAATTTCCTTTTCTACAAAAATTTTATATTACGATTATATGAACACATTGCATGCTTAGGATATGTGTTAGAATAATTTAGGAAATTATTCATGTTTTTGTTTCCGCTGCATGTAATTATGTAATAATTACAATACGTATCCGCGTCGGCATGCACCCGGTCCCAACACCAATGTGGGACTAAAGTCCCACCACCTCTCTTTCCATTCACACTCTATATCCAACAATCTTCCACATGAATGGAAGCATGGTATGTGATAGCATTCAGCAGTTGAGTCGTGTATAGGACAGGTAGGTTTCACCCTTTGAACCTTCTCTTATGAAGATCTGTTTGCTTCCTGGCTGACAGTAGACATGATGTCCTTGAACTGTGCTGTCGTTTATAGAAGCATTGACATATCTCACCCACGACTCTCCCTGATATACCTCAGTTCTCATGAGTGTGTTCGTTCTTGGCCATGAACACACCTGATTCTGCGAGAAGTTCTAAGAATTGTGCCTCCAATTCTCTTCGAAGCGGCCTCACTTCTTTCTCACATAGGTGATCTCTTAAGAGTTTTCCACATAACTCTATTGAATCATTAAAAGTCGTATGCTTAACCTCCATCCTTCACTATTTTAAAGGATCGTTCCCTTACAGTGAACAACTTTGTCAGTGCAGTTAGGTTGTCCCTTTGAACCTAGTTCTTGGGATCTCCAATCTACATAGGTTGGGTTTCCTTTGTACCAACATTTTCTATCCGCGTTAAACTCATCCTTCTTGATGAGCTTGCAACTAACTCTCGATTGAACCCTTTGGTTAGCGAATCCGCTAAGTTATCCTTTGACTTCACATAGTCAACAGTGATAACTCTAGTTGAGAATAGTTGTCTAATGGTATTGTGTCTTCAACGTATATGTCTAGACTTACCATTATACAAATGGATTTATGCCCGACTAATTGCAGATTGACTATCACAATGTTTGTAGATTGCCGACATGAGTTTTGGCCATCTCGGTACATCTTCTAAGAATTGCCGTAGCCATTCAGCCTCTTCACCACATTTGTCAAGAGCTACAAACTCAGACTCCATTGTGGATCTGATTATTACAGTTTGCTTAGAAGATTTCCATTAAATAACTGTACTTCCCAGAGTAAACACATAACCACTCGTAGACTTCGAGTCTTTTATGTCAGATATCCAACTCGCATCGCTGTATCCTTTGATAACAGCAGGATATCTCATATAGTGTAGTCCATTTCCACGAGTATATCTCAAGTACCTTAGTACTCTTGTTATCCATTTCCAGTGCTCAACACCGGGATTACTCGTGTATCTACTCAGTTTGCTTACTGCGTAGGCTAAGTCTGGTCTTGTACAATTCATCAAGTACATCAGACTTCCAATCACCCGAGCATACTCTACCTGAGAGATACTTTCTCCTCGATTTTTCGATAGATGTTGGCTCGCATCTATCGGTGTTCATGCCAATGCAGTATCATCATTGGTGAATTTCTCAAGAATCTTGTCCACATAATGGGACTAACTAAGAACAAGTCCTTCAGCTGTTCTAAGAATTTTGATTCCTAGAATCACATCAGCTATGCCCATGTCTTTCATGTCAATCTTGAGTTCAACATGTCTTTCGTGGATTTGATTATCTTATCATTACTCCCAATGATAAGTATGTCATCTACATATAAGCACAAGATGACAAAGTCATCTTCTGTAACTTTCGTGTAGACACATTTATCACATTCATTGATTTTTAATCCACCTTCTCGCATAGCATTATCAAATTTCTCATGTCACTGCTTTGGAGCTTGTTTCAAGTCATATAAAGACTTCACAAATTTGCAAACCTTGTTATTCTGTCCTAGCAAAGAAAACCCCTCAGGTTGCTCCATGTAAATCTCCTCTTCTAAATCTCCGTTTAGAAAGGTCGTCTTTACATTCATCTGATGTATTTCTAGGTTCCATAGAGCAGCAATCGCCATCAACACTCTAATGGAAGTTATTCTCGACACTGGAGAATACGTATCAAAGTAATCAAGGCCTTCTCATTGTCGATAACCTTTAATTACCAACCTGGCCTTATACTTGTCAATTGTGCCATCTGATTTTTTCTTCTTCTTGAAGATCCACTTGCAACCTAATGGTTTACTCCCTGGAGGAAGAAGGTCCACAAGTTCTCAAGTGTGATTTTGCAAGATAGATTCTATCTCAGATGCAATTGCCTCTTTCCAGTGAGGTCCCTCAGAAGAGTTCATAGCTTCTGAGTAGCTTTGGGGGTCACCTTCCAGTATGAAAGTGATAAAATATGATCCATAAGATTTTTTCACCCGAGCTCTTTTACTCCATCGAGGCGCAACCTCCACTGGTTCATCATCCTCTTCTTCTTCCTCTAGTATTTCCTTCACCCGTTTTGAGGAGCTAGCGTCCTCTTGGGTCTTATATGGAAACACATGCTCGATGAATGAGGCATTTCTCTATTATCGAGTTCTTGTGTATATCTGGTAATTGTGATTCATAAACACAAAATCGATATGCACTGCTATTATATGCATATCCAATAAATATGCAATCAACAGTTTTTGGTCCTATCTTAACCCTTTTCGGATCAGGCACCAAAACTTTGGCAAGACACCCCCACACTCGCAAGTATTTGTAGGATGGTCGTCTTCCATTCCATAACTCATAAGGGCTCTTATCTATTTTCTTTCAAGGGACCTTATTTAAAAGGTAATTAGCTGTTAACACAGCTTCCCCCCACATGGAGTCTGGCAGTCCAGAGCTCAATAGAAGAGCATTCATCATCTCCTTAAGAGTTTGATTCTTTCTCTCAACAACTCCATTTTGCTGAGGGGTATAAGGAGCTATTGTTTCGTGTCTGATCCCATGTTCAGCACACAACTCAGCGAATGATGATACATATTCGCCACCTCGATCACTTTGAACCACCTTAATCTTCTTATTAAGTTAGTTTTCAACCTCATTCTTAAAGAGAATGAATTTCTCTATAGCTTCATCCTTGCTTTTGAGAAGATACACATAATAATATTTTGTGTTATCATCTACAAAAGTGAGAAAGTACTTATTCCCACCACATGTCGGTGTGCCTTTAAGGTCACATACGTCAGTGTGAATTAGGCCAAGTGGTTCGTTGCTTCTTTCAATGTGTTGAAAGGATGACCTTGTCAACTTCGCTTCAACACAAGTCTCACACTTGTGTTTCGGGTCAAGGTAAAATGTCGATATGCTTTGCATGTTTATTAATCTTCAAATCACATTGTAATTCACATGTCCTAGTCTACCATGCCATAAACAAGAATACTCAAGCATATAAGTGGAAGAGCTCTCAATTTTATTTATCTTAGGCCTAATGGCCATTACACTGAGCTTAAACAACCCATCAAATACATAGCACTTTCCCACAAGTATTCCCTTTTTCGACAATACAACTCTGTCTGACTCAAACACAATGTGAAAGCCATGTTTGCTTAATAATGATCCGGACACTAGATTCTTTTGAATCTCCGAAACATACAACACATTGGTTAGAGTTGTAGGATCGTTTCCGGTACACTAGAGAGGGGTGAATAGCGATTCTTCGATTCTTTCAACCTACGTTGTTAGTTTGCACAGCGGAAATACAAGATAATAAAACTAACAACAAAGAAGGCACTGCTAACAAACCGATTTTACTTGGTATCCACCCCAGCCGGGTGACTAATCCAAGAATCCATCGGTGGATCACTCCCCAGATAACCTCCGGCTAGCCCTCGTCACTCCTTGTGAGTGGAGAAACCTCGCCACAATATCTCGGACAATATCTGGGCACAAAAGACTACTAACTCACTTTACCCAAGAGAGTTTCGTCAAGAATCTTAGCCACCACGAAGTCCTCTTTAAATAGGACTCGGGCTGAAACCCTCGCTACCAGTCAACTACCCCCAGGGCAGTCAATTGGTGCCATTGAAATTTGACCGTTGCACCCCAACGTTCGAATTCTCAGCCAACTCACCAGCCACCTACCAGTCAACTGCCCTGGCTGAGACCTTTCTGTGAGTTCCATCAGTCGACTGCCCCCAGGCCAGTCGACTGGTCTACTCACCCACCTAAGGTTACCCTTCCTGAGTACATTCCACTCCGCACTCAACCCTAAGATTTCCCGAGTACAATCACACTGCACTCGTACCCTCACGACTGGACCGACTCCTCATCCGCAGCCTCGACTATTGCCTTCGCGCCCTCTTCATCTTCAGCCCTCGTCCCTCGGATGTGCACGCAAGCCTCCAGCTTGCCTCCATGCCACCCTTCACGTACGCCTCGAAGTCCACGCCCATCAGCTCATCGTCCCTGCTCTCCAAGGTCCCTCGGGTGCACACAAGCCTCCAGCTTGTCTCCATGCCACCCTTCACCGTACCGAGGCCATCCAGCCAAGCCCATATGTGTAACCTGTACAACCTGCACACTCAACATACACATATAAGATAACAAGGGTAAACCTAACTTAAACCCTTTGCCCAAACATCAAAACCTATGGTCACTCCGGACCATCTTAGGGTCGATTGCTCCAACAATCTCCCCCTTTTTGATGTTTGGCAATACGTTTAAGTTAGGGAAAACAAAGAGTAATAGATAGCAAGAATAATGCTAAATAAATGCATATGCAATGCATACATGGATCCTATCCCAAGGCATCCTACACCTAACCCTCCAAGTTAGCAATTTTCACCAAAACGAACTTTTTTTTAAAACTTCTCCAAAGCTCCCCCTCTATTGGACTTACAAAGGCTTTTTTAAGAACCTCTCCCAGGTTCCCCTTACGCCAAGAATGGAGCAACCATGCTCCCCTTTAATCTTAGCTCCCCCTAAACCTAGGGTTTCTAGCAAAGGTGTGTTTAGTTTCCCAACTTAAACCCAACACTTCTCCCCCTTTGCCTAACATCAAAAAGAAACCAGCAATATCCCAATTATCAGTTTTTTTAACCCCCAATGACCATAAACAATGTGTACTAGCCTCCCATACACTTATTTTGCATCATTTGGACCCCAAAATAGCTGCTGATACAAAAATCAGCCCTGACCAGTCGACTGCCAAAATAGCAGTCGACTGATACTCTGAAAGTCTGAAATTTCAACATTTCTAACGAAATTTAGAAATGCACCAAAAATTTCATAAATCTCCAAAAAATTTTAAATTTTGTGGAGAGGTTTGTGGTACCCATATCTACTTGGAAAAAATACATTCCAAAATGTATCTATCACCATTCCCAAGTTTGACACAAAACCCAAAACTAGCCAAAAACTTCAATCAAACCTTGACCTAAAGTCCTAGTTTTGGTTTCCTCTTGATGTCTTTGCCCATGTCACCCCACAATGCATCCCTAGCATTGATTTACATGGCAATTACACACCAAAAACTAATTTTCATGCAATATGACCCCAATGTCATATTTCCATGCATGAAACTCAAAAACACCGTGCCAAAACCCAAGAATTGAGACTCAAGTCTGTCTCCAATTCTTTTGGCACACTCCATGGTCTATCTCGACCTCTAGGAGCACCCCCTCCCACGGTCCATTCACCATATATCCCAAAGGCTTCTAGAGCTTCCCCTTGAGCTCTTAGCCCTAGCCACCTCCCTAGGTGACTCAACCATCACTAGGCCACATCGGTGTTCCACCGGTGACTCTTGACCTACAAACTCAACCCTCTTAACCTTAGACACCTTGTCTTTGGTTAAGTCATTCCTTTTTCCTTTAAATGGCACCCCTTTGCCATTTTTGGACTCCCCCTTCTTGCCATAATCATATGCTACCCTAGCATATTTGTTTCCCTTGGCATGGGAGTTCTTAGACTGGTATCCCAACCCTGATCTATCATTGGTGCGGTTTAACCCACCCAACACCATATCTAAACCCTTAGATCCAATAGTGAATCTCTCTAGGGTTTTCTCTAGCCTATCAAGCTTTTCCCTTAAAGCTTGATTTTCCCTTTCTAGGTTCCTAAACCTAGAATCCATATGTCCACTTTGGACATTTCTAAACCTAACCTTCTTTCTAGGCA
This sequence comes from Boesenbergia rotunda, assembly GCA_024364735.1. Classification (NCBI taxonomy): domain Eukaryota; kingdom Viridiplantae; phylum Streptophyta; class Magnoliopsida; order Zingiberales; family Zingiberaceae; genus Boesenbergia; species Boesenbergia rotunda. The sequence continues at coordinate 10,864 of JAGFNQ010001830.1, read as the reverse complement.
CATTCTTTCCCTTCTTGGGATCAGTGCCATGATCCTTAAATCTAGAAGTCTTGGGTCTATCATTATGCATACTCTTCCTAGGGTTTTGATCTACCTTGTTAACCCTAGTCCTATCATGATATCTAAAATCATGGTTATGCACCATTCAGCATTTTTCATTAACACTAGCATGCATGGATGAGTAATTAACATGATTCTTAAAATGCAAGGAAGAATTTGAAATTGACTTTCTTTTTAACCTAGGGTTAGGAAGTACCTCCCTTACCCTTGTAGTCCCTCCTTGTTGTGAATTTCTTCTCTTCCTTCTTTCCTCCTTCTCCCATCTTCTTAGATGCTCCATTTTCTTGATTTCAGTTTTCTTTGGGCACTTGGTGTGGTAGTGCCCCAATTCTCCGCATGTGAAGCATCTAATCTTCTTTTTCCTTTCTTGGGCTCCTCCAATCCTACAACCCACGTTAGATTTAAAAGAACTTGAAATGGGTTTAGATTTTACCTCCCTCTTACCTTTTGGGCACTTGTCCTTGTAGTGCCCCTTTTCATTACACCCAAAGCATATAATGTGGTCCTTTCTCTTGGCTTTGGTGGTGGTGGAGGTGGAGACTAGGTTAACTTCTTCTTCAATCTTGGATGATGTGGATGCCTCTTCGTGATACGACATTGAATTGGGTCTCTCCTCCCCCTCAATCCTTGAAGTGGTAACCTCTTCCTCTTCTTCTCTTGAGGAGGTTGATGATTCTTCACTTTCTTCTTTCTCTTCTTGAGCTTCTTGGACTATTAACCTTGCTTCTTCGGGCTCCTCTACTACTTGAGCTTGTGTAGGGCTCTTATGAATTTCTTTCAATTTTCTCCACAATTCATATGCATTTTGATACTCCCCTACACCATTTAACACATTGGTAGGCAAAATATTGATTAATACATCTATTACCTTCTTATTTGTCCTTGCTTGATCTTGTTGCTCTTGAGTCCAATATCTTGGACGAAGCTTCTTGTCGTGCTTGTCCTTTGGAACTTCGAAGGACTCTTCAAGTGCAATCCTACATGCCCACTCCATTGTGAACCACGTCTCCATCCTCGCCTTCCAAATATCGAAGTCTTCATAATCGTAGGGCGGTGGAGTGTAGATGTCTTCCCCAAGTTTGTCTTCCATGGTTCTCCTTCCTCTAGCGTGTACTCCCTCGGTGGTTAGTCCGATCAAGAGCGGTCCTTACTCTGATACCAACTGAAGGATCGTTTCCGGTAAGCTAGAGCGGGTGAATAGCGATTCTTCGACTTTCAACCTACGTTGTTAGTTTGCACAGCGGAAATACAAGATAATAAAACTAACAACAAAGAAGGCACTGCTAACAAACCGATTTTACTTGGTATCCACCCCGGCCGGGTGACTAATCCAAGAATCTGTCGGTGGATCACTCCCCGGATAACCTCCAGCTAGCCCTCGTCGCTCCTTGTGGATGGAGAAACATCGCCACAATATCTCGGACAATATCTGGGCACAAAAGACTACTAACTCACTTTACCCAAGCGAGTTTCGTCAAGAATTTTAGCCACCACGAAGTCCTCTTTAAATAGGACTCGGGCTAAAACCCTTGCTACCAGTCGACTGCCCCCAGGGCAGTCGACTGGTGCCACTGAAATATGGGGGCAGTCGACTGGTGCCACTGAAATTTGACCGTTGCACCCCAACGTTCGAATTCTCAGCCAACTCACCAGCCACCTACCAGTCGACTGCCCCCAGGGCAATCGACTGGTCCCAGGCTGAAACCTTTCTGTGAGTTCCATCAGTCGACTGCCCCCAGGCCAGTCGACTAGTCTACTCACCCACGCAAGCCTCCAGCTTGCCTCCATGCCACCCTTCACGTACGCCTCGAAGTCCACGCCCATCAGCTCATCATCCCTGCTCTCCAAGGTCCCTCGGGTGCACACAAGCCTCCAGCTTGTCTCCATGCCACCCTTCACCGTACCGAGGTCGTCCAGCCAAGCCCATATGTGTAACCTGTACAACCTGCACACTTAACATACACATATAAGATAACAAGGGTAAACCTAACTTAAACCCTTTGCTCAAACATCAAAACCTATGGTCACTCCGGACCATCTTAGGGCCGATTGCTCCAACAAGAGTGAGGTCCTTGCCCGAGGTCATCTTCAGCACCACTTTCCCTTGGCCCATGATGTCCGAGGTTGCGGAGTTCCCCATGAACAGCTTCTCTCCACTAATTTCTTCAAAATTGTGGAGCAATTCCTTATTGCAGCACACATGTCTGGTGGCTCCAGTATCAATCCACCATTGTCGCGAGTTTGAACCCACTAGGTTCAATTCAGAGACCACGGCATAGAGGTCTTCCATTTCTGGTCCCTCGTTTAGGTTGGTCTCCTACTTCTTCTTCGGTTTCTTGTATTCTGAATATTTGTGTCCAACTCGGTCACAGTTGTAGCACTTCCCAGAGAACTTCTTGGCGATGCCTCCTCTGGGTCCCAGCTTGGAAGATTTGGAATTCTTCCGTTTCGAGCTTTGTCCGTGCTCGACCACGTTGGCTTTCATAGTAGCCTAAGAGAACATATTTCTCTCTGAACCCTTGTTGTCTTCTTCGATACGAAGTCTAACAATGTGTTCTTCCACGTTCATCTCCTTCCGCTTGTGCTTTAGGTAGTTCTTGAAATCCTTCCGACCGGGAGGCAGCTTCTCAATGATGGCTGCTACCTGGAAGGTTTCACTCAGAACCATACCTTCTGAGTGGATCTCATGTAGGATCACCTGAAGCTCCTGGATTTGGCTGATCACTGTCTTAGAGTCAACCATCTTATAGTCTAAGAATCGACCCACGATGAACTTCTTGGCCCCTGCATCCTCTGACTTATATTTCTTGTCCAAGGACTCCCAAAGCTCTTTAGCCGTTCTCTTCGTGTTGTACACAGCATACAGCGAGTCGGCCAAACAGTTGAGGATGTAGTTTCGACATAGGTACTCAGAATGAGTCCAAGCCTCCACCTTAGCAGCCTCATCTTCCTTAGGAGGGTCCTCGGTCAAGAACCGAGCCAGATTGAGCGTGGTCAGGTAGAAGAGCATCTTCTGCTGCCACCTCTTGAAGTTCAGCCCAGTGAACTTCTCTGGCTTTTCCCCATGGTTAATTGGGACATTCCCAATCGAGGCGGAGGGGGCTTGGTGATGAGTCTGTTTCACCTCAACACGTTCTGTGGCCATCTCAACAAAATCAAAATATGTTTCAAGTTTGTTGCAGGAAACGAACTCCTTTTCGGAGAGTTAACAATAAATTGAAATTACAAACAATAATTCCAACTTAGCTGTTGAGTGGCCCGAGCTGCTTTTCCGTAAACTATAGTCTCCCGAGCAGAATTCCCGAGCTCCCGAGCAAACTTCCGAGTTGAATTCCTGAGCTTCCGAGTGAGCTCCCGAGCGGAATTCCCGAGTTGGAATTCTTGAGCGTCGACTCCCGAACGGTGAGTTTCCCGAGCTCCCAACCAAGCGTCCCGAGCTCCAAACAAGATCTCCCGAGCTCCCGACCAGATCTCCCGAGCTTCGAGAAGTATTCCCGAGCAGTAGTCGGACATCTCCCGACTAGAAAATTGCTGAGGCTTGCGCAACGCAGTTTCTTGAAATAGATTTGTCCTCCTCCGACGGTGCTTCAAGGCTCAGATGGACATCTGTCTCTCAGGATACAACAGCCAAACCACGGGCACAATGGAGCACTCGTTGCTCACGGTGAACTGAGTTAGTACTCGAACGCTGTCACAGGAGGTCAGGAACAAAGTGGAGTGGAAGAGAATCTGTTTGTATCGTCTGTGTCTTTTGCTCTCGGTCACAACCTCTTTATATAGGCTCAGACCCCCGCAGTATTAAATGACCAAATTAATCACCATTTACTGCCAATTAACCGACCAGATCCAAACATCTGGGGGTTACTGATCTTGCATTAATAAAAAATAATGCATATTTGGCAAAACGTTGGTTCATCTGCTTAGACAAATTTTGCCCCGACCAGTCGGGCATTCGACGCGCGCAGGTCGTGCATGCACACTAGTTCACTTGGTTCAGTACAAATCTGGGCCCTGGATTTGTACCCCCGCTGCGCACACACGCGTGAGAGAGAGTCACTCCCCTAGCATTTTTTTCACAACTATCATGCTTGTGAAACAATATAAACCAACATTTAGGCCAAGAGACTCCCAATGTGGGACTAAAGTCTCATTCACAATGGAGCCTCTTTATTCTCCTCCTCACTTTCCATTCACTAGAAAGTACCAATGTGGGACTAAAGTCCCACTACCTCTCTTTTCATTCACACTCTATATCCAACAGAGAGTTTGAATAATTCATATGTTGCACTTAAAGATTTTTTGAAACATGAAGATGATTTTATATTAATGTGCTTGAACTATTTTCTGAATTGTAATTACTCAGATAAGTATTGCCAAATTGGATTACCAAATCACTTGAAGTTTTGGAGTATGTCAAAAATTTGCATAATGAGTTTCCTAATGCTTGGATAGCTTATAGAATATTATTAACTATATTAGATACGGTAGCTTCTGCTGAAAGAAGCTTCTTAAAGTTAAAGTCGATAAAAGAATTATCTTCGATCAACTATGTCACAAAATAGATAGAATGGTTTGGTCATATTGTCTATTGAAAAAAAAGATGATAGCTAAGCTTGATTAAGATGATTTAATTGATAATTTTGCATAATAAAAAACACGAAAAGTATGAACATTTTATATTTTTGTAATGAGATTTAATTTATATATGTGAAGGAGTTACTGAAATTTATATAGGAGTGGAGAAGTTTTTTAATTAATTTTTGAAAGTTTTATATTTATGTAGCATATTGAATATTCATGATAATCATGTGCATATAATTATCAATTCATATATAATATGTTTATATTTAATATAAAAATTATATAAAACTTTCACTTAAAAATTAGTCTAGAGCCTTTAATTTTCTAAAGACGACCCTGATCATACTCCCAAAATATAGTTTGATCCGGAACAGCGGCTGGAGACCATTGACGATGTTCGGGTGGTAATTAGACGTGTACATATTGACTGTCATGTTATTTTTTTAAAAATTTTCTTAAATTTTTGTCTAGAACATATCATTACTCAAAAATAAAATAAGAAACAAATACGTTCTTTGAAAAATCTAAACATTAGATGTTGTCTATTGAAAATTTTATAATTTTAAGTACATATTTTGAGCAACTATCGTTCAATCTTTAATATATCTCTGTGATATCAAATCTAGCTCTTTCATTTTATCATAAGTCACACTTGATATAGTTCAAAGCGAATCAAATCACTAAGGGCAATTTACCAAAGGGCGTACGTAACAATACGAAATTACCAAAGGGCGTCCCATGGTTTCTATTTTACCAAAGGGCGCAGCCCTTTAAGTGAACTTCCTATTATACCCTTGGCGCCACAAAAGACCTTTTCCATTTCCATTTTCGAGACATCCGAATCACTTTTGCAGTAAAATAAGAATATGTGATTCGGATGGCAAGGTCATTCTCTCTCTCACCGCGAAAACGTAAATGGTATTGTTGAAGGAGGACATTGTGCGTGCCCTAGTTGTGCTTTAGTCATTTGCTACTCCCTCGAATCCCTCCGCCCAACCAAAACCTAGGCCCCTATACAGGAAAGTGGTAGTGTGTAATCCTGAGGCTGCTTGAAGTGTTAACGTTGAAGTTGATACTGCTCGGCACTATCAAAGTAGGATTTAGGGTTTCTGCAGGTTTGATTTTCATAATAATGGCAGGAAAAAGGTCTGTGGGTGGTTCCTCATCGTCTTCTTCATTGGCATTAATCACCAAGGTATGTGATATTGTTTATACTTAATTTTGCTGAATAAACACTGCTTGTGATATTGTTTAAACTTATTTTTGCTGAATAAACACTGCTTGTGATATTGTTTATACTTATTTTTGCTGAATAAATTTGTAATGTATAAAAACTGTAGGGTTCAGATGAGTTTGGGAAAAAATTACATTGGTGCAGTGTTTTAGGCCATTTTAAACATTTTGTTGAAGCATTTGAAATTTTAAATGATCAACACATTGCGAAGATCAAAGAGTCGCCCTTCAGTATTTTCTTGGACATTCAAGAATTGCAGCATATCCGGGGAATTTTGGTTAATATATTTGAAAGTTGGGATTCAACCTCGCAAGTTTTTAAATTCTCAGGTAATAGTTTTAATTATGAATTATAAACAGTATCTATAGTAAGATAAAACTTGGATATAGTTGACCTTAAATGATTGATATTTGATCAATTTAAATGAGTGAATTTAAGGTGAAATTCACTTCAGGTCGGTAGGCCTGAAATGAAATAATTTCAGGCCTACCGAGGGCCTGAAGTGAATTTACTTCAGGCCCAGGTGGGCCTGAAATGAATTCATTTCAGGCCCAAAGAGAAATAAATTGAAGCCTATATTGTTGATGATAACTAAATATTTTAATTGTTTCAGGTATACCGGTTGCGTTCACCAGACGAGATGTTCCTTTGGTACTGGGTATAGTGGACCGTAGAGTTTCGATCCCTATTAATTCAACTGAATCATCGGGTGACCTCTATCGTACTTACTTCTCAAAAGAAAAACAACCTACCAGAACAAGAATTGAGGACTTACTTAAACATTATTCTAAAAGTGTTGAATCAGAGGATGATGTGTTATTAGTTTGTAAATTTTATATTTTGTATATATTTGTTTGTGTTTTATTTTCGTCTAGTACATATAAGCTCCCTCTAGGGCTTGTAGATATAGTAGATGATTATGACAATCTTGGTAGATTCAACTGGGTGGAAGCTATTCATAAATTTTTGTCTCCCCAATTACCTAAGATTGGGGAAAGATTGAGGAATTATTTTCATCAAGTCAAGGAAACCAGAGGACCACAAACCTCCCTTACGTAAAGGGATTTGCTGGGCTTTTGGCAGTGAGTAGAATTTACCTAAATTATATTTTATAATATTTTGTTGTTATTAATGTAATTGTCTGGAAAACTTTGTGTAGGCATGGTTTTTGGAGCATGTACCCATTCAAAAACCATACAATGTTGAAGGACCCCGAATAAATAAGTGGAGGAATATTCCTTCGCATATTAGTAGGGTGAGGGACCTTGTCAACCAAATCAGGTCCGAAGAGGTAATTATTGTAAACTGTGATCTATGTTAGTTTATCTTTGTTAGTTTGATATAGAGGCAGTAAAATTTGTGTACTTGGTAATTGACAGGTGATTGTTGAAATAATTCCTAACCTACATGAAAACACATTGTTTGAGAACCTTGAGATTGGGGATGACATTCCACGACCAATAGCGACATCACAAGGACATGACATAGAAGATGTAAGGCCATGTGGTGAATGCATTCTTAAAGACACCCTAATCAAGGAGCTAACAGAGGAGAATATATGTTTGAATGAAAGGGTTAAGGAATTACTTTCAATTATTGAAAAAAAGGGCATGGAGGCTCAAGAAAGCTATCCTGTAGTCAGTCCTCTTTCTGATCCAGTATCTTGTAGAACAAGGAGAGGACGTGACCGAACTCAGTATGATTACAGGGATACTCCAATTGAGAGTCCAGTATGGCACCAACTATTACATAAGGGGAAGCGGAGAAAGGAACAAATATCAAATGTCATGGACAAGGGAAAAAGGAAACTTAGTGAGGAGGATATGGATGAAGCAAGAGAAACCATTACTGTAATGGAAGTCATGTCTGAAGAAGATATAGAGGAGGAGAAAAGAAGGACCTTCGAACTATACAAAATGAGGCAACAAGGCATTGATGTATGTGACTTATTTTCATATTAATTACGTCAAATTTATTGAATTTGGTCATTAATTAGTTTGGTATAAATTGTATCGATGTAGTTTGTGAAGAAGCATTTTATGAAGTCGAAGAAGAAAAATCAAGATAAAGAAGTGGCCTACGTGATAAATAAATTGGAGAACCTAAAGTAAGTTATGAAACATAGTTTAGTTAATATATTTGGGGCTTTAATATATAATCTTATCAATTAACTTGGCAGGTTGGATAATGAATTTATCTGAGAGGATGCACCCTTTGCTTTGAAATTGTATTCATTCTTACAAATCCTCAATGGAGAGGTTTTTATAAAAGGCGAGGTCATTGATGTCTTCTGTAAAATGTTATTTAGGGGAGCATCCACATCTGGTAGGCCATACCACAAGTCAATATATTGTTCAACCTTCTTCACAGTAAGTGATGTAAATTAGTATGAATTAATAGATTATAGAAGACCTAGTATTATGATGTGGTTATTAATAATTTTGATTTTGCAACTATTTAGGCTTCAATAAGATCGTCAAGAAAGTTTTCCATGCAACAAGTGATGAAGACGGATATGATAGAACAAGGGTTTAGATATATTTTAATACCTTTGTGCAGTGATAATACACACTTTCACTTGTTGGCGGTGGATACAAAAGCAATAACTTTCATTCATTTAAATTCTCTTGCTAGTGGCCGTAAATATAAGCATGATTTTGACTCAGCGGTGAGCTACCTACCTTTATTCATATATATGTTCGTCATTTGATAAAAAAATGTCATTGAAATTCATGATATATTTGACAGGTAAAAGAACTTAAACAATATACTCGCGAGGAACTTACGGCTATTCATCCATATCTACAAAGTCATCATCCCTTGGACAAATGGCCCTCCGTCAGACAAAAATGTCCTCAACAAGAACATAGGTCAGTAAGTGAGGAAGAGTTTGAAAATTTTAAAATGATCAAAGTATTTTATTACCCCACTTATTGAAATCTGAAATACTGTTTGTTATTTTCAGCGTGGACTGTGCCTTCTTTGTTATGCAATACGTCCGATGTCTCCTATACGATGAGAAGATGGATTTCAAACAAGGAGATATGACGAAAATGAGATTTGATCTGACAGTAAATATTATGGGAGACATGTATTGTAAAACATGAGACTGTCAATCTCTTGAAGTAATGTTGTAAAAAAACATCCTTTGCTGGTGATTCAGCTCCATTTGTATAGAAATTGTGTAATTTGTATGAATATAATTTATTGTCCAGAAAAACAAAACAATTGTGTGATGTTGATTCACATCGAGTTGCTGCAATGTAGTGTACCAACTGATACGGTAAGAAAACAACTCATAATGATTTTGACAAAGTTTGCACACCAGAAATCACATCTCTTTGGTTAACTCTAACTACTGACATATATCCAAGTATCGAAGGTCCATCAGTGGGTTTCTGATACATAATTTGAAAACATGACTTTATCGTCTCGAAGGAATTGAAAATTGGTATGCATTCTGTATTGACTTAGTAAGATGGATTATCTCTACCATAAATTTAAAAAACTTGTTTCAAATTCTAAAGATTAATAATTAAATAAAATTACAGGATTTGGTCACAACTTGTAGATAAATATAGAATATTAATCTATAAATCATGATTTTATTTAATGGCCAAGGTGAGCATGAAATTAACTTTTCAGGCCCATGGTGGGCCAGAAATAAATGAATTCAGGCCCACGGTGGGCCTGAAATAAATCAATTCAGGCCCACGGCGGGCCTGAAATAAAACACTTCAGGCCCAAGGAGGGCCTAAAATAAAACCTTTCAGGCCCAAGTTGGGCCTGAATAGATCCATTTCAGGCCCAGGTGGCCTGAAATCAAGTCATTTCAGGCCCACCGTGTGCCTCAACTGGGAAAATTTCAGGGTCTCTGTTAACCATTAAATACTTCTGATTTAAGTTGGTGGATAATAAATTTTTAGTTATATAGGTGTAATACGTTTATAGAACATAACTGAATAAATATTGGTACTTAGTGTGCACATAAAAATCCACTGATATAGCATTGGTGATAAAGCCAAGATTAGAGTTGGGCACCCAAAATCTCATCTCCTATCTCAACCCTACCTACTGATATAGTTTTTCAGAATTCCAGATATGGGAGGTCCATCAGTGAGTTTTGCTCAAAACTCACTTATATATCCTAAACCACTGATATAGCATTGGTGATACAGCAAGATTAGAGGGTTGGGCACCCAAAATCTCATCTCCTATCTCACCCTACCTACTATATAGGTTTTTCAGAATTCCAGATATGGGAGGTCCATCAGTGAGTTTTGCTCAAAACTCACTGATATACCTAAACCACTGATATAACATTGGTGATACAGCAAGATAGAGGGTTGGACACCCAAAATCTCATACACCTTCCTATCTCAACCCTACCTACTGATATAGGTTCAGAATTCTAGATATAGGAGGCCCATTCAGTGAGTTTTGCTCAAAACTCACTGATATACCTAAACCACTGATATAGCATTGGTGATACAGCAAGATTAGAGGGTTGGGCACCAAAATCTCATTCCTATCTCAACCCTACCTACTGGATATAGGTTTTTCAACAATTTCACATAGCAGGTTCTCAAGTGATTTTCTCAAACCTACTGATATACCTTAAAGCCATTGATATATCCATTTAGTTGATACAAAATTAAGGGTGGGCACCCAAAATCTCATCTCCTATCTCAACCCTACCTACTGATATAGGTTTTTCAGAATTCCAGATATGGGAGGTCCATCAGTGAGTTTTGCTCAAAACTCACTGATATACCCTAAACCACTGATATAGCATTGGTGATACAGCAAGATTAGAGGGTTGGGCACCCAAAATCTCATCTCCTATCTCAACCCTACCTACTGATATAGGTTTTTCAGAATTCCAGATATGGGAGGTCCATCAGTGAGTTTTGCTCAAAACTCACTGATATACCTAAACCACTGATATAGCATTGGTGATACAGCAAGATTAGAGGGTTGGGCACCAAA